>JARYHS010009186.1:99039516-99279894 GCA_031002005.1 Vandiemenella viatica
GGCATAATTTGCCAGAACTAGTTATTTTCGAATGATATATTGTTCATTCTGGCGCCCATGATTTTCTTTTTAACTGTAAAGTCACAGTATTATGATGCCTTTGTCTGAGGTAGTCATAACTTGTATTTTTCATTGTTTCCAGTTGTCATTATTTCTTGCATTTTGATTCTGAGATATTTAAAAGTAAATATACAATTGTTTGCTTGCTCATGACGGCTAATTGTAACTCTGAGCGTTGCTTTTATGATTTTGCCAATTTGTGTTAATGTTAACGGTAAATTCGCTCAGACTTGTAATCGCCAGTGATAAGAAATAAATGTCATATTGTGACAATTTTTCCTAAATTCCAACTAACGTCGAGATTCTTGCAAATTAATAAATTTCACTCCTTCAATAATTAAAATTAAAAATCCACAATTATTATCATAAAGGTATGAAAATAATTGTAACGTGGTTTGCCCACCAAGGCACCCACCACATAATGTCGCCCAACGCTGGTGCCAGATGAGACATTACTTCTTAATGTCTGCGAACTTGGGGCATAATTCAAATTAATACTTTTGGAGCCCAAATTCAGAAAGTTTCATGGAATGTTGCACATGGTTTTTTGGCTGTTTTATCATTCTTGTAGTCAATAGAAATTCATACAAGATTTTATTTTGATGTTTCACTTATATTTTAATGCATAAAGTTCATTTTGTTTCAATGCATAAAATTTATTTTGTTTCAACGCATTAAAAAGAAGTTCATTTGTGTATTTCAATTGAGATGCAATACACTTTGTATTGTAACAATTTGTGATCATTTTTCAAATTTTAAATGAGTAACTTCAGTGTTGATTTCTTAAAGCATGGTAGCTGTTAAGAAAATGAAAGACACGTATGTTTTGCCCATGTGTTTGAGAGTAAGTCTGCTTTCATGGTTGTGTTGCATGATTCATCGTTGCTTTTCTCTTGCTGATTTTGGAGGGGTATATTTATTTGTGTGTATTGAAATTCGCGGTATTTTGTTGTAGTGAATCTAGATTTCGTCATTGCACAACTGCGGTGTAAATTCATTGTTTGTGTGTTCATATGAAGCTGCGATCCCGTACAATAAAGGTTTCGATATGGAAGATCAGTCTGATAGGCAAAAATCTCCGAAATCATGAACGAGCAGGTTCAGTTAACGGAACAAAGCGGAATATTGGCTGCAGGCGAGGGGAACGTATGTTCTGAAGTTCCGACCCACTCATATAGTTCGCAGTCTACTTTGTCGCCACAGGAAGAAAACATGGAAAATTTTCCTTCACCTGTCGGTGAGATAATGCAGAACACTCCCGCTTACTCAGAGCAGACCCAACAGATATCACCAATTCCTGTAGAATCACCACCCATATCACAGCAAATGTTAAACATTTTGATGACTGCAATAGGGCAATCGAATCAACAATTAATGCAGGAAATTAATTCGCAAAAACGGGAATTAAGCCTGCAAATTAATTCACAAAAGGAGGAATTAAACAAGCGGTTCGATTCACAAAAAGAGGAATTTCTGGAATTAAAGCAAAGTTTTGATACACGATTTGATTCGCAAGCTGCGATATTAACAAATTTGGACGGAAAAATATCCACCTTCGTTCTGAGGTCACAAAAGAAATATCGAATTCAAGTCTGAGATAACTAAAATTGTTTCTAAGCTGGAAAGGGACACAGAAGAAGTAAAAACTACCTGTGCTTCTTTGCAATCGGGTAACAACAGTTGATAAAAGACTTGACGCTACCGAACTGTCCATTGAACAGATGCGAAACGAGAACGGCCAAAACCTAGGGCAAATTTCGGAATTTGTTCAAGAGGTCAAAGACCAAAGCGAACAAAACATCCGAAAACTTAGCTCAGAGATGACTGCCGTGGCAAGTTCAGTTGAGCTCGTTAAGACGGCACAAACCGAGTTGAAATTGTCACTGGACGAATTTCTGGAAGCCGAACGTAGTAATTTTAGTCCTCCACAAAATCCTCCGAATGCGATATTACAGACTGCGAGTGAGTCGGTTGTTAAAGTCACCACTCAACTCTTAGTCAGTGAAATTGTCAGTTTGTACGCAAAAATATCTGAAATCAAGAAACACAATTTCAGTTGTCTTGGATCCACAGTTAAGTGCAAACTGTCAGTAAAGCATAAGACATTTGTAGGGCAGGAGAGGAAGATGTACAGTACATGTCGTTCTTGAAAGTCAGACAAGAGTCGGCAAGTTTTCCAATCAGAGAAATGCGAAATCAGTCTCAGAATTCACAGCCTATCAACATCGCGTGGAGTTTTTCTGTCCGTAACTTTGTGTGGAACACTACACAATTTGTTCATTCCTTGCGGTCAGAAAAGACGCAATTGTCAGCTGGACCAGTTAGTAAGTGGGTCGGTCGACGGACACTATACCTGTTCCAGGAATGTCATTAGCTGTCGGGCACAAACCGCCGACGTCTGTACCTTGTAAGCCCAAGCTTCTACGTCCTTCGAAATCTGTTGTTGAAAGCAGTAAAGACGAATATTCACGACGCAGAATTATTTTCCAGAGGAAGATCCATGGACGTCTCAAATTCGTCTTGTAGGCATTGTTCAACAAGTTGTGTAGCATGCCAAATACGATGACGAAAAGGCTGACTATGAATTGACCGATTTGAATCATAAAAAAGGGAAATTAAATGTACAGTACACATTCTTTTAGGTTAGACGCCTTACCGAAATTAATCATGCTTGAAAAACGCCGATGCCGGTTTCGCTAGTCTAAACCGTCTGTTTTGCTGGAAAGATTAGATAAACGGAAAATTAAAATTCCAGTTACCAAATTTGCACTTACAGTTAAAGCTACTTAGGATATTTCCATATCGGAATTTTAATGCTTATTTCGCTATTCCGAACTTTATATTTTGTCCACGTGAAATATTAATAGTCACTTTTGACTTTCACGCTGTTAATTGGACTTGATTTGATAAAAATCCTGAAATATTAAATGTTTTCCTGAGCCAGATAAATTGATACGCACTCGCGGAAAATGAAGCGCCATTAGCAAGCACAATTTCTTGTCTTCGCAATCACAATGAATCTGACAGCGATACAAATATTGTGATATGCTTTCTAAGATGTATTTTGTGACATAAACGAAAAGGGTTTCAACATTTTGTGATGCATGAGTTCGATGTAACGTTTTACCTTAGGTAGTTGCATTATATCTTTTCTGAGCAGAAGTGTACAGCGAGCGTAATATCGCTTTGTCTGTGTTGATCGAAGATCGCAATGTTATCTGATCAACGTATTTTACTTCTTTGTTTTGTGTATCTATCAAGGGTAGCGATAGTGCCATAGATAATTCCCTATAGAACACGAAACCTTGCCAGAAAGATTTGTTCAAATTGTATTAGTCATCACAGAAATTAGGAATCATAAGAAGATTACAGATACACAGGAGCTTTCACAATACCTTGCTGTTATTTTGCTAACGATAGAGCGAGGTCGAAGAGCAAAAAGTTAAAGGCGACTGCATTTATAAAGGCTAAAGGGAAAAACTTTATTTACGGGATATATTCAATAATTCAGCTAACTTTGCAAGTTAAGGTAATTATATTTGATGCTAACTTCAATTGAAAAGGAATTTTGTATATGATAAATGCACAGATGGTGAAGACGTGAACAATAAGATTATTGGTGATATCGTCGTTTTTCCTGCTATATTTCTGGCCTTATTTGGTGGCCAGAGTGATCTCGAAGAATTGTTATTTGTTGACGTACGGACAAACCGAGATCGGGCCTCATAACGCCCGGAACTTAAAGCCGTTTCATACAAAGTAACGGTTTCGAAAGAGCTGGGGACAGCTACCCTCGAACGCTTAGATCATTAGCGCGGGTAGGCTGAACTCAACCGGCAGGTTCCTAGAATTCTGCAGGTAGCGATACCCAAGAATGAATGGGAAGAAAACAAAAGTTTACGCCTCGTTCTAGCGGTATTTCGCGTACCCTACTGTAAATTGTATAGTATTCCGTAAATTAGATTAAAACTATTGTTGGACAGCACATGTTTTGCTCAGAATTGTGTGCACTCAACGAAAATAATTTCAAAGTTTATATTTGTGCTTTATATAGATTTGTAGTATTCTGCTAGCGTGAAATCTCGAAAATTGCTTTGTATTGGCAAACGGAAAACCTGAGATCGTAACCGTTCTATGTGCACAAAGCTTACGACCTTTTTCATACAAGCTAAAGAAGCATAAGTGTATAAAAGAAAATATTCGCTAACTGGGATGGATTTTCGGCATAAAACGTGGAGTATACGGACATGTTAAGAGTATAATAACTCCTAAATAAAGAGAAATATTTATATTCTTTGAATGTCGAGATAATCTCGAGTCATCAATAGACCCATTGTGAAGGAATCGTAATATTACCGAGGAATGATAGTTACGCTATTCATTATCCTTTCAATTTGTGTGCCGAATGGATATTTTGGGTCCGCTTGTACGCCAAAGATGCTACAGCGACTTTGGTTGACGATGATGAAAGTTCACGTCAAACCGCATAATGTGTATAATGTCTCATATGGGAATGGTAAATTTTATAGAAATTCCATTACATATACCCATGAGCAAATACAGTTTCCTTTCGCCATGAAATTCGCAATCACTTCACAGACGGTATATTACAAGTTAGAGATGTCGACCAATGAAAGACTAATTAGGAGACCACCTAACATTCAACGAGTAAGGTTCATAATTTACGTAACAAACTAAAACATGTACTTACATCGTTCATTCCACACCACGTTGAATTATAAGTAAATGCCACGTCATTAAAATCTAAGATTACAGTTAGTGATATTTGACCATGAACACGGGCACATCTTCTCTGAAATGCTTATTGAATTAACCGTCGGTCATGACGAAAATCACGTCACCGAATCCGACTAAACTATTCCGTTGTTTTGAGATTAAAACCGCGCAATGTAATGAGATATTTTACGCTCACCTCTAGCATCTTTATGGATGTTTGTTGAAGGCAGAATTATTTTTATGCACATGAGTAAAACATCACGCTAAATTGTAAATACAATGTATAGTTCAACCACTTTCTGCATAAGTGTTCTGACAATGTTTTGTTTTATTAATGTGTTTCATTTTAGTGATTTAATGATAAGATTTGATACAAGATATTTTCAAGATTATTATTTAAACATGTATGTAAATAATTTCTTTTCATGTATATTTTAGTATTGTGTTTAATATAACTTTGTATTTGGGAAGGCTACCTGAATTCACGTGCTTCTGTTTGTAAAGAATTGTAAGACGGCCAAAAGGACATATGCTCCCGTTATATATTCACCTTACAAGGCAGGAATACCGATGGTTATTGGAATCACATTTAAAATTAATGTAATTATAAAAATGCTTAAGTTTTTGTTGAGTCACAATGGAGATAGAATTAGGTAGTTAAAAATAAAATTATTGTACCATAATTTCATTTTTCACCAACGGCCGGCCATATTGTAACGAGCCGCGCTGTCGCCACGTTACAAGGTGCATTTTTATTATATATGTAATAATATAAGAGTAATTTACATAAATCTTGGGCGACCACGTGAATAGATTTTTGTTGTAATTTTATAAAGTACGCAAGATTCCAAGTGAGGACTGTAATGAAATGGTGAACTTATACAGTGTATCGTAGCAAAGCGAATATTAAAGAGTTATTGAGCTATGTAGGCTTGAAGCTAATCTTGGTCTTTCCGAGCCATGGCGACAGGACGTCGTGGATTTGGGATTTGCCAGACCACACACACTGCTCCCTGGGGATGGGTCACTCACCGAGCGGGAAAAGCCTGCCGTCCGAAACCCGAATGTTCTCTCTCCCCGGCGAACTTAGCCGAATATGTCCGACCTCTGTGGATTCTTTGGCCAAATCACATATCGAGGATATCACGTGACATTAGGTGCCGACCTGAAGGTCCAATCAAAATGAGCGTATAACTCAAAATCCTGGGAATTTTTGTTGTATGTGAGCTTCGAGACTACAAATGGGCGGAGCAAGAAGTTTCCTCGTGGACCGAAGAGCGAGGAGCTGAGATTCTAGATTCTAACTTCGATCGCACCAGTCTGAGGTTGACTTGGAAAGTTGACTTCTTTCGCTAACCGCAGCTTGCCTTGCTGGAGCAAGGTTATCACCGCAACACAGCCGGTAATGCGATGATGCGCATTGCCAGACCAGAGATGCCTATAGCCGACTTGTGAGATAATCTCACATATCGTGGGTCCGCTACACTCATCACAGACATCAGGACGCAGAACTACAATGGTAATTGATTACGACCAAGCCATGTGATTGTGCATTCCGTGAAACAGAACCCGTAAGCGACTTTGAGAGGATAGGTCCATGTTCTCACTTTGTAATTGTAAAAACCCCTGAGCTAGCGGCATAATTTGCCAGAACTAGTTATTTTCGAATGATATATTGTTCATTCTGGCGCCCATGATTTTCTTTTTAACTGTAAAGTCACAGTATTATGATGCCTTTGTCTGAGGTAGTCATAACTTGTATTTTTCATTGTTTCCAGTTGTCATTATTTCTTGCATTTTGATTCTGAGATATTTAAAAGTAAATATATAATTGTTTGCTTGCTCATGACGGCTAATTGTAACTCTGAGCGTTGCTTTTATGATTTTGCCAATTTGTGTTAATGTTAACGGTAAATTCGCTCGGACTTGTAATCGCCAGTGATAAGAAAATAAATGTCATATTGTGACAATTTACCTGAATTTCAACTAACGTCGAAATTCTTGCAAAATTAATAAATTTTCACTCCTTCACATAAATTAAAATTAAAATCCACAATTATTCATCATAAAGGTATGAGAAATAATTGTAACGTGGTTTGCCCACCAAGGCACCCACCACAACATCAGATTTCGGGATTTTCTAAGTATCTACTCATTAAGGTCAACGGGGCAATGATATTTTATCTAGGGCTATACTGATTTGATCAATACGATAATGATTTCCGGTTATCATCATATCGGTGGAGTTACCAGTTACCGAGCCCGACGTGCTGATTCTCGTTTCTGCTTGTTGTCGGAGACCCACGTCCACAAGAGGGGCGGCAAAGAATAATGATAAAGTGTGTACATTTCCTTTTGTGTAGCTTGTTCAAGAATCATACGATAAATTAAAAAAAAGAGCAACCACACGCCCCACCGACATTAGTCACCGCACATCTTTTCCTCCTGGCTGGCCACGTTCCCACCACACATCTCGCAATCCACTGTACCATCCCCACCGTGCCTAGTGACACGCTGCGTTCCTTTAATTAGGGCTACTTGGCCCAAGGTCACATTCCAGAACGCAGCTTGGCAGTTACCGTTACTCTATTCTTCGCACCGTCTATATGTGCAAGTTACAGGTCCAGCTTCTCGCAAATATATTTCGATTTAGTGTGGCAATACATTACAGTTGTTTCTACAATTACAACGAGTATCGCGTTAATCTACTAAGTAAGTAATGATTGGAAAATTTAGTCTAAATTAACTGACTTTGTGCAGGCAGATAATTTTCGAAATAACTAAAAATGGCTTATGCATGTTGTCATGTCACCTCTGCCATTCCTGTGAAAGCGAGAAAAAGCTGCGAATCACTAATTTCCCAGACCTATGAAACCAGCAGTATAGTAACTATGGGAATGAATGACTTAACTGAAGCATAGTTTTCTTAGCCTATATTTCACCCATCAACACGAAATAACGAAGAAACTCATTGTTTGCCACAAAGGTACTGATTGATGTAGTTCTCTAAAAGTATCGGATGATGAAGTTCTCGCTAAGTTAGATACGGCTATTTTGTAATAAAAAATATGAGAATCCCACAACGCCTGAAAGACTGGTGTGGAATTCAGTATTTGGTGATTCTGTTTATTGCAGAGATCTGAAAAGATGACACTCCGTGAAGACATCCAGTTTTTGTTTCCTCCCGCTTTCTGACCTTTAAGTCTTCGATAGTTGGAATTGTGGGTCTCTTGCTACCCGTCCAGAATTAACCGAGTTCCAACGCAGAGTGATAGTTAAACTACGACAAATGAGACATAGCATTTGGTAAATTGTTTCGAAATTTGGTGGTTCACCCATCACAGTTAAGGAGTGCGAAAGTGCCTGATGTACAGTTTTCCCACCAACACTAGACAGAGCAGTTATGTATCACGTATGCAGAAAGATCTGCACCTGCGTCAGAGAAACAGATTCTTTCGTGCCAACAAACGAACGATTCTGTAATCATGAGAGACGCAAGGGAGATGAGACTGCGCGACAATTGGCGTTTATGACACCAGGTCGGGCGTCTTTTAATCAGTGCAGCATTGACGTCAGCAGCTGACCTGAGCTCGCGATAAAATCCTTAAAACCTAGAACACGAACTAAATAACTTAGTGGTCGCTTTCCAGATGCTATGCACCAGATTTGGCAAAAAACCCATGGAGTCATGGGTTAAACATATCAGCAAGATGTTGTCTATAATGGTAACGTTCCCATAATTGGCTGAATGGGTTAAACTGGTGCGAATTGGGTTCGCTAGTTAAACTGAATTTAACCGGACAATGACAACACATTGCTTTGGTCAAATGCTTGGTGATCATTTACATCCCTTCCCGATAACAACCATAAATTTAGGGGAGAAATTTTCGATCCAGCTGGTGTGCAATTAGGTTAAGAAGCGTTCTGGACATTTCCATCACATAATTTGGTTACGTAGAACGCCACGCATTAGACTCGTGGAGCAAAGTTGTGATATAATTGACAGAGCCAGTAATACACATGGTCCATCACCAACCACGACCACGCAGCTACGGGAAGCTGTCCTGGGAATGTCCACTTGATGAGTCCAAGTCCTCTCTAGTTGCTACTCTTCACCGACCTGCGAGGTGCATCACAGAGACGGATTGGAGAGGGATGGATTGAAACTTACGATGATATGTCAGTGAATATTCAATACTCTCCCCTGAAACATTGTCTATAATCTATCGGTAATACAGCCATTACACCAACGAAATTGTAGCATATCGTAAGCTAAAGTCACGGAACTAAAATGTTCATTAAAGAATCAAATAGGTAAAACGTATCAAATACGACTCCTTCTTGGACACAATGTTAAAGATGTTTCACTCTACGATGTAGTATATAGGTTTAAATTAGAAACAACTGTATTTTTCTACAGTAATTGTGCATTTATTAAAAGTATGGAAAATGCGTAATCAAACCTTCATAATTAACCGAAATCCATAAATGAGGCATCATTGTAAAGATGAAGGTATCCTTTTTTTATTTATCGTATGATTACTGAACAAGCTATACAAAAGGAAATGTACACACTTTATCATTATTCTTGGCCGCCGCTGAAAAATTCTATCACTCTTATCTGACGAGCCAGTATTGCGTTACTGTTTCTTAAAATGACATTGATTTAGGATTTTGCAAGATAAGAGTGATAGTTTTTTTCAGCAGCGGCCAAGAATAATGATAAAGTGTGTACTTATCACAAGCTTGTACAATTTCATATCTCTAGATCTAATTTGTGATCCAGTCAACTGCACTGATCGACGCATCATGTATTTCCGCTATTGTTCCCTTGTAGGCCCGAAGAGGACAGTCAGAAACGATGTGATTTATTGTCTGCATGGTGGCTCCACAGTCACAATTTGTAGAATCTATCCGGCCTCATTTGTGTAATAAGTAGGCGCATCTGCCTTGTCCTGTTCGAATCCGATTGATGATTCTCCACTGCCGCCTGGAGAGATCGAAACCTTGTAACCGCACTGTGGGGTCCTCAACTAGATTTTATTGGCTACTGATGACTTGTCCGATTAGTTGTCCACTGCTTGTTGATGTTGAAAGAGGACTCTGTAAGATCGATTGCTGAAGCGATGCTGAAGGTTTCCACTTAGGTAACATCATAAATCAAGAAAGAAATTATTCAGAATTTGACATTTAAAGGGAAAAATTAATAATTACGGAGTACGAGACAGTTGAGAGCCAAGTCGCACACCGAGCATGGTGGTGTAACGGTTAACATTTTAGCCTCGCATTCGGAAGACGCCGGTTCGAATGCCCGTCCGGGCATCCAGATTTGGGTTTTTCCATGGTTTCCCCAAATCACTCCACGCAAATGCAAGGATGCTTCCTTCAAAAGGCCATTCCCATTCATTTCCCGTCTCTAAAGACCTCGCTGTTAAGAGACGTTAAACAGATAAAAAAAAAACCAAGTCGCAAAATAGCAGCAACACATATCACATAGATATGAATAAACTGTTTGTTTTGTTCAGTGAGAAGCTTTTCAGACTGTTTACTCAAACATTTATGTTTTGCTACACAATTCCTATTTAAACATTTTATTCGTAAAATTTTCTCACGGGCTATGATCAGAGCAGCACATATCACTGAATATATGGATATGATGTGTGTCTTTTGTTCAAGTTAGTTCTGTTTCGTTTAGCTCAGTGGAAGTTTGTCATACAAGGGGTGATCAAATGAAAAGGTACGAAACGACGTAAAAACGTAACAGTTAAATATTTGCATATTCTGCCATGGGAGAACGTAGCGAGACATCTCGGGATGCGATTGGAGTCTCTGACTTGGATCAGAACATGCGCGGGCGCCCGCATGCGCAGTAGAGAGCAGAGGCTCTTATCAAAAGCGGCGTCCAAATGATGCGGCAGTCAGATGAGGACAGGATGGCGTACAGGTGGGGGATGTGTACTGTGAGACACTCCGACGCCTACGCAGGTCCATCGAGAACAAAAGACCGGGGCTGCTCACGGAGGGTGTGGTTCTGCTCCATGATAACGCCCGTCCACACGTCTCCAGAGTCACACACATGGAACTGGCCAAGTTCAAGTGGGAGACGTTGGACCATCCGCCCCACAGTCCGTACAAGTCGCCCTGCGATTTCCATGTGTTTGGTCCACTGAAGAAAACACCTGAAAGGGAAGCGCTTCAACTCGGACGACGTACTCAAGGACGCTGTGAAGGACTGGGTCTTGTCACGGCCACAGGAATTCTGGGAACAAGGAATCCTGCGTCTTGTTCATCATGGGATCGTTGTGCTCAGGCCTATAGTGTATATTTTGAATAAGGTCTACATTTGTACCCACCGTGTCGTTTCGTACCTTTTCATTTGATCACCCCTTGTACATATGTTTTACGCTTACAAAAGTTTTCTTGATTGTTTCAGAATATGTTTTAAGTATTTTGTTACGTATCTATTACAATAAACAATTTCTACAAATGATGCGGGTTTTCTTGCGTCCTATTACAAACCAACAAGCTATCTATACATCATATTAGCAAATTTTCGCACTATCATCTAGTTGATTGTAAATCGTGCAGTAGCTAAATGTGACATTGCCAACTATGAGGGTTCTTATTTATATTTCTGGGCTAATAATAATAATAAAAAAACAAATATTTATGATCGAAATTGGTTTTATTGTTTCTCAAAATATTCTCTATGCATGCGTTTGAACCAATTTTCGAAATACTTTTTCCACTCGATGGAGGTAACTCCGGAACATGCGTCTAAAATGCATCAACCGCTTCTTCGGGTGTCAAAAATCGTTGACCACGTAATTCGTTTTTGATGTGCGGGAATAAAAAGAAGTCATTGGGTACGATGGATGACCCATCAATTCGATTTTTTGATTGGGCAAAAATTCCTTTGTTTGAGCCGATGTGTGACAGCTCGCATTGTCGTGATGAAGATTTATTCGCCTCTTCTTCGACTTTTTCCGAATTTCTCCAAAGACTAATGGTAAACAAATGGTCGTGTACCATTCATAGTTGACCGTCCTACGTTTCTCTAATGCTACTGTCGCCACGTGACTGGTAATGTCGAAGAAACAGGCAACCGTTTGCTTTGATGTGCTTCTTCCGCGAACAACTTTTGTCGGATTTGGCTCGTCTTGGAAAACCCATACAGTCGATTGCTGTTTTGTTTCCGGCTCAAATGCATAGTTCCATGATTAGTCACCTGTGTAGATGTTATACGATGCCTTCGATGCACCTTGAACTTTTTTTAAAAAACATTTCCAGCACCAATCGTCACGAGCTTCCTTTTGAGCGTTTGTCAGATTGTGCGGGATCCAACGCAAACAAATATTTTTTACGACCAAATGATCATGCAATATTTTATTGATGCTTGTCATACTGATGCCCAAAGAAGCCTCACTCTCACGGTATGTCACATGACGCTCTTGCTTTATCAGTTCACGCACAGCATCGATGTTTTCTGACAGAACAACCGGTTTTGGACGACCCTGACGGAATTCGTCCTGAAGCGAACATAGGCCACGATTGAATTCGTTACACCAGTTTTTTACAGTGCTATATGATGGTGCTTTGTAGCCGTATAAAGAATTAAGTTCATCGATGTCCTCTTGTCTTGATAATCTACGTCGTAAGTTGTGAAAAATGGTCACACGAAAATGTTCAGGGGGTTAATTCCATTTTTCGCCTGCGATAAATTTTTAGTTACTGTAAACAATAAATCACCCTCAAATGACACATTGTTATGAATAAAACAATGTTAATGTTTCCAATGGAAACGTCAGATGGCGCCTGGCAACACTAATTGTTTCCAAGGCCAGAAATATAAATAGCAACCCTCGTATTAATTATATGATCTAGAGTCTATTACAAACTCCTGAGGTTTCGAAAACTCATTTCACCAACAAAATTTGGCTTAACTTTTATTTCTTTCGCAGGACAGTACGTTTATACAACGGTTCTTTATACAGTAAGAAGCACAAAAACCGAGAAAAAAGAATTTCATGTGTGACTGGAGATAGCGTTCCCATTACGATTCGAAACCTTTATATAATGCATGTTTCATTACATTCTTATCTTGATAACAACTGGCATTGTAAAAACGTGGAGGTCCGTATTTACTAACAGTTCACTACAAAAGCCGCCTTTGAATGTTTATCGGTGATGATAAAAATTCTATCCTATTGTCGCGCACCAGCTTCGAAGTTATCACGATTATACAACTGAGTGTTTGTATACCACGTTCTGTTGTGTACTCTGCTTCAAATCACGCGAACCGTAACAAACGCAGAAGTTTGCGTTATAACATCTAGCCACTCTGCAAACACTTATTCCCATACCATTAACATGGTTTAATAATGTTTCCATTCAGTCGTCTCAACAAGGTTACAAGTTTTTGGAACGCTCGAGCGAAATTGAGGATTTCTTGTGTATCGATTTCGTTTATGACATATTTTTGTCAAAGAGAAAAAGTATTATCAGAAAATTCGTCCGCGGTATCAAAGTAATTGGGTACAGGTATTCATTCTTGTATTTAACATTTTCTTGGAATAACTGTTGGCTTGTTGTTGAGAGATTTTTTTTTTATTCAGGTTATCTTTCGGAGATCATCGGGATATTTCTATGAGCAGGTTCCTCAACACTATTACAGCATTCTGTACAAATTTGGGCCGGCTTCAGAGCCTCTGTTTTAAAGCATTACAATTTGCAAATCAAAGAAAGCTCCAGTTTACTTATACAGCAAAGGGAGGAATTTAAATCAACCAAGATTTTATTTTTGGAAAAAAAGTTATTTCCAAACGTGTTCTACACCATTACCACCAAAGACCACAAAGGATATTAGTAAGAGACTTTCGTTAAATATAAGAAGGCAAAATATCGAATTAAAGTATCACAACACTAATCGGCCGCATGTGGGTCGAACAATTTCTTAGTAATGTCCTTCCATTTGAGATGATGTCTTTCTGGTACAAAATACATATTGAATCTGTTCAGAATATATTTCTCCGTAACAGGAACATGTTACAAATGTGGTAGCACAGACAGCATTCAACACCGTTTTCGTGTGACAAAGCAAAGCATTTCTGTATATAACTCAGATCAAAATTGTCACAAATGGACGGAACTACTGCACTCAGAATTTTAATACAAGAAATACTCAGGCCGGGTAAGATCCGTCGACAACCATGGAAACAAAATGCTGCAATATGATTGGTGAGGTATACTGCATTATAAATTTGTCAGTAGTATGAAAAAAGTTACATCTATAACATTTATTTTATGGCGACAGAGTACATTAAGATAAAAATGTCTCCCCATTTCATGAATTCATATGGCAACCTGTTACATTTTGTTGCCAAGTGTAGAGATTTAATAACGCAAAGGTGATACCCAGAAATATTAACGAATTTGTGGTTTAGGCAGCACCTCACACGTACTGGAAAACACTGTAGATATTTCAAAAACTGGAAAATTTTGATAGAGATATATAGTTGCCGTCTGAGATGCTTGTGCTGAAGATACCTGAACGAAAATGGCAAAAGTCCACCATCTATTGGTGTAAATATGGTTTTGTGATTTGTTCTGTTTCTTCCTGTCAGACATGTAATCGAAAAGATAATAAAGAAAAAAATGCATCCACACTGCGTTTCAAAGAAGCAACGGAATGCTGTATATTTGCTGAGAGAACGCATGGAAATTTTGTAGGGCAGGGGAAGAAGATGGGACAAAGTGAAGACAGCCTTGGAAAAAATTTAAAATTCGTTCTTTTTTCTTACTATTTTTTCATGCCTTCATTAAATCTCATGAATTAAAAATGAATTTTTGCTAAGTTATGCCCCTCACTGGGGGAATTGGTTTTGGGAAGTAGTGGAACTCAATCATACCATGTTTGAAAGAACCTCATCTTAGAGTGACACAATGATCCTGTGAAACCATGGCACATATAGATAGCCGGATAAGGAATCCATCCACTGAGATGAATAGCGCAAGTCAGAGGAATCAGAGCTGAGTATTTCTCTCCACGTAACAGTGGTTGCTGGGCAGCAATACATGCCTTCAGCCTTATGTCCTGAAGAAACCTCAGTATTCAATGGATAGCCAACGCTCAGGAAACTAAGTTTAGAGGGAAACATACTAGGATTCATAGTTCCGTTTACAATCACTACCTTGTGGTACACCGATTACCAGTGGCAGCTGTTAAAATATCTATCAAATACAAACAATGAGTTTGTCACTGCCGTTTGACAGGTGGCGTATTAGCGCCCTGTATACTAGTCTTCCTGCCTTAGTTGCTTTGCTTCAAAATACGCTTAATTAAATGTAAATTAGGTAAGCTTCCACTTATGTTCATATTTTTATACAGTCCTCCAACGTCCGATATGCAGAAATTTGGGTATTTATTTATTTATTGACATTCGGTTATGTAACCATACAGCCATCACTTGTAACATGATTCATTATCGTTAACTAATAACATGTTTGATTATACTCATTATTATATTGCATCTGTTAATTATCGTTATACTTATGCTACTTACAATTTTGATTATATTGGTAACAATTTTAAATAGAATTTATCTAAACGTAATTTAAGTCTTTCAGGTATAAAGCCGAATCACAGTAGCAGTTGATACAATTCGTTTTCAAGTCATATTGCAGGTATACGTGAGGCAATACCGACATTGGTATTCATGCGTCTAAATTATTATTTTCTTTTGTTCACGTTCGGTTATATGACCATACATCCGTGAATTGTAAGATAATTCATTATGCTTAATTATTGACAGGTTTGATTATACTATTTACAATCTTGCTTATGCTAATTATAGTTGTGCTTAGGCTACTTACAATTTTTATTATACTGATGACAATTTTAAGTCATACTTTTCTACTCATAATCTTTAAGGAATAAAACAGAATCGTTGTAGTCGTTTATACAATTCATTTTATGCTTATTGACATTTTTATTTTTGATGATGAGGTCTTAGATTTCTATATTTCCATTTTTTAGGAATCTAATAAGGCTGTTGTACACTGCTTTGTCATCGCTAACTAGGAGTAGGATTAGGTTGGTAGGAAGAGGGATTCCTATGTTGACTAAATCCTTGATCATGGTATCCTGGGCCCGTTTAAATTTTCTACAGGAAAATATAATGTGGTTGGTGTCTCCTATAGTCTGTTCTGAACAATCACAGAGAGGAGATTCTCTCAGACCTAGTCGATAGAGGTGGCTGGGGAATCTTCCGTGGTTGAACCGCAGCCTGGAAATCATTGTTGTTAGTCGTCTGCTTGTGATCCATTTATAAAACCAAGGTTGAAGTGGAATAGTTGGTTGGATGCTTCCATAGTGCGATGCTTTGGTGGTTAGAGATGTTCTCCATTCTTCTTGCCATTTTTCTTTGGCTCGTTTTTTGATTGTGTGAATTATATCTGACGTCGGGAGGTTCATACCATCTTTAAATCCGTTGAGGATGGCCTGTTTTGCTAAAGTATCCACTTGTTCATTGTATTTTATACCTTTGTGAGCTGGAACCCATAGCAGGTAGGTAGTGATTCCCCGTTCTTTACTGCTTTTTATTTGTTTCCTAATTTCTAAGATCGTCATCGGGAGGTGATAATTCCACGTGTTGTTAAGTAGCCGTTTTAAGACACTCATTGAGTCCGTTAATATGATGCTTTTGTCCGCTTGGATCATTTGGCTATACTTAACCGCCTCCAGTATGGCTTTCGCTTCAACTGTGAAAATAGATGTTTCTTCATGTAGCGAGAATTGAGCTGAATGATTAGTGTTGGGACAGAAGAAAGCTGCTCCTACTCTGTTTTCCTCGGAATTCTTTGAGCCGTCTGTGTATATTTTAACTGAGTTTTTCCCTATCTCTGCGAGGAGTCTATTTAGTTTCTGGTTTAAGGTGGGATTTATGTCTCCTTCCAGAAAGTGTATGTGAATTTCTTCTAGTCGGAGTTCGTATGGTTCTTGAAAGATGGGGTGTATGTCGTAAGAAGCTACTTTATCTTTATATTTAGACCAAAGTTTGTAAGCATTTAGAAGCGGGAGCTTGAGTTGGCTTTTTCCTTTGTTCGCTAATGCTTGCATCCTTTCAAATCGATGGTGGAGCGGGTGGGTATTAAGTACCAATTTTTCCATTATGAATTTTTCCTCAAGATATGATCGTCGTATATGAAGGGGAGGTTCTCCTGCCTCCACTAATAGGGCGTTAATTGGGGTTGAGCGTATTGCCCCGACACAAGCTCTTAGGCAAGCTGCTTGAAGTCTATCTAGTTTTTTGAGAGCGTCCTTTCTAGCATATTGGTAAAACATGGAACCGTACTCTAATAGCGATCTAATTAGTGTTCGGTAAAGTAGTAGGAGCGTTTTTGGGTGGTAGCCCCACCAAGTACCTGACACCATTCTTATTATATTTAGTCGGGAATTCGATTTTGCTATCAGCTGATCGATATGCTGGGACCAGCTAAGGCGGCTGTCCAGCAACATTCCCAAGAACCGTGCTTGTTTCTTAAGTGCCAGTTTATATGGACCTATTTGGATACTGTCCGAGTCATGGGTGATTTTTCTCTTTGAAAAGTAGACTACTGATGATTTTTCCAGTGAAAGTTCAAAACCATTGGTGTGTAGCCATTTGATGAGAGCTGTAATTGCCTTGTTCAATAGGTTATGGACTTCCTGTTGTGACACATCGTTGGCATATATAACCACGTCGTCTGCAAATTGGAGTGAGATAATCTTCGTTGGGATGGAGTGGATTATATCACTTATGTATAGTAAAAATAGGAGTGGACTGAGGATTGCTCCTTGTGGTAACCCTTGATTAACAATACGCGGCCCTACTCGATTTTGCTTTGAGCTGACATAGATTATCCTCTCCGATAATAGGGAGTAGAGTCCTTTCACAAGTTTCATCGGTACCCCTAATGTCTCCAGTTTGTGCATCAAATGAGGGATTCTGACGTTGTCGTAAGCTGATTGGATGTCTAGGAAAACCGCACCCAAATATTGCTTGTTGCAGAATGAGAGGTAAATGTCCGACGTCAAGATCGCTAGGTTGTCTAGTGTGCTTTTTCCCTTACGAAATCCGGATTGTGAGTTTGGAATCAGGTTGTTCGCCTCCACCCACCATTCTAATCTGTTCTTGATGAGACGTTCTAGTGTTTTTCCTACACATGACATTAATGATATCGGTCTGTACGAAGTCGCTTTGGTGGGGTCTTTTCCTTGTTTTAATATTGGAATGATAACCTGGGTTCTCCATTCCGCTGGAATAGGTTCTTTCATCCAAATCTTGTTAAAGATGTTTAGAAGTCTCTGCAAGCCAGCTGGAGGCATGTTTGTTAACATTGCGTAATGGATTCCATCTATTCCAGGCGAAGAGTAGGAGGATCGCTTTAAAGCTTGTTGTAGTTCTGTCATGGTAAATGGCGTGCATAGTTGGTGGTCCGATGCTTCTTGCGGGTTTAGCGCGAAGTTGGAGTCCTCCTCCTGGACTGTGGAAGGAGCGATTTTGTCTGCAATGTCTTCAAGGGTTGTGGTACTAATTTTAGGGGTTTCGCTGTTGAAACCATTATTTTTAAACTTCCTAATCGTAGACCAAACAGAAGAGATATTCGAATCCTTCCCCAATGTTTCACAGAATTGGATCCAATTCTGACGCTTTTGCGTTTTGAGCGTTCTTTTTGTTCGTGCGTTAATTTGTAAATAAGACATATAGTGTTGGAGGTCGGGGTTCTTTCTGTATAAGTTAAGAGCGAGTCTTCTTTGGGCTATTGCTTTCGAACATGTTGGGTTCCACCATATTGGTGGGCGACTTTTCTTGGCGTTTTGATAGTCCTTTCGTTGAATAGATTTGTCTGCTGCCTCTGAAATCACATTTGTCAGTTTTTTATAGCTCTCGTTTCCCGTAGATTGTTCTGTGATATCCTTGGAATTTTGTTCAATTCGTCTCCTGTATTGGGACCAGTCGGCTCTATTGACGTTCCATCTGATTGTTGGATGAGCTGCAGTTTCTTTGATTAGTGGGCATCCGATATTTAAAAGTATCGGATAGTGGTCCGATCCCAATGAATCATTGAGCACTCTCCATGTCGCTATGGTTGCCAGGTTGGGGGAGCAGAGAGTTAGGTCCACTGCCGAGTTGAGTCTTCTTGGTGATGGGACCATTGTTGGGCTGCCGTCATTTACTATTACCAGATTGTTGTCTTCTGCCATATCCTTAATTGTCGATCCTCTCAGGTCGTTGTAGTGACAGCCCCAGCTCTGATTATGTGCGTTAAAATCGCCGGCCAGAATCATTGGTGAGTTTATTTGGCCGATAAGATTTGTCCAGTCGTTTGAAGTGATTTTTGTTTTTGGGCAGCAGTAAATGGAAATGATTTTGACTGTTGACTGGGTGGTTCGTATCCGTATTGCTACTGCTTGAAAGGGTAATTTGCTCAAATTGAGATTAATTGGTTCGTGTGGAATATTCTGTTGCACCAATATCGCCACTCCTCCTCTACCATCCAGTCTGTCATTCCTGTACACCTTGTAGGATTTGAAACTGACCTCTCTATTTGGTTTGAACCATGTTTCTGACAATATGGCTATGTCGATATTGTTTTGAGTGAGTGCTGAAATTAGGCTTTCTCTGTTCGCCCAAACTGATCTTCCGTTCCATTGTAAGATACTTAGATATTGGGATACCGTGGAGTTGTTATTTTTCTTATCCATTGTTATTACTTCTTTGGTTACTTTCTTATTATTATGTTAAAGGGCTCCTTTTGTTTTAGTTGTTAGGTTGAGTTGTTCCAGGATGGGATTGAGCTTCTATTATATGTTGTTCCTGAGATATTGGAGGGCCCTGAGGGAAGTCCATTAACGTAGTGGCAATAAGGTCTCTGATGTTATGTGGTAAGTTACCGGAGAATGCCATTTGTAAGATCACTGTGATCAAGTTTTGTATCTTTTCTACTAGATATTCGTTTGCTGTTTGGGCGTTTTGGCTATAGGGATTATTAGTAATTGGGAATGCTGGTTGGTTTGGTGCCCTCATAAGAAGTTCTGGCGGTACCTGGGAAGCATTTTTGTGCGTAGTTCGTTGTGTGTCCCTAGGTGTCCAGTTATGATCTTTACCCTTGCTCTCTATTCTGACCGTTGGTTTCTGTTGGTGTGGTGGCGGGCCTTCTGATCGACTTTGTATCTTTAGAGGGGCTGTTGGTGGTGGATTCAAGGTATTCTGAACTGTGGTTGGAACTTTTATAACTTTGTTTGTAGCTCTAATCATAGAAGGATTGGTTGCTTGATTATAAAATGTTCTCTCTCTATTCTGTGTCAAATGTTCGGCTGTTATTGTGGCATAAGTATTTTGTTCGATGCTTGCTAGCGCCTCCTGGTAAGATATTCCCTCGTAAGCTCTTTTCCTATTTATCTGTAGTTGTTTTTGGTACTGAGGGCAGTTGCGATCCGTGGAGAGATGGGGCCCGTTACAATGGGCACAAGTAGGTGGTCCTGAATTTTTACATTCTTTGAAATGGTGGTTTCCAGAACAATGGCTACATCTAGGTTGACTCCGACATTGTTTACTATTATGACCGTACCTCAAACATTGGTAACATTGAAGGACGAAGGGATGTACGGTTCTACCGGGCATCTCACTCCATGGATTATCACGTATTCTGGACGGCGTTGCGCTTTGAAAGTAATTGCACAAACTGGGATGGGTCTTCTCTGGTCTCTATCGGTATCACTTGTATTTTTGGTGAATCGCCTTATTCGTACTACTTGAACGTCACATCTTATCACTTCCATTATCTCCTCTTCCGTTAGTGAAATGTCTACATTTCTTACAATGCCTTGGCGGGTTGTTAAAGGAAATGGGGATGTAAGCTTCCATGTTGTGCATAGGGAAAATTTTGCTTTGGGCTAGGGCGTTAGCACTCGGACCAGAAATTGTCTCGATTCTAATACGATTTCTGCCTGACTTAGTAATGTTCACTATGTTTTTTGTTACTAATTCGCCTTCATGGTGGATCAGCTTGCCGACTGCCATGGGATGTAGTCTACCAACGTTACTCACTTTGCTTTCTACAAAAATAATATATGGGCCACCGTCATACCATTCATATTTGTTCGCTATTTTAACCACTGGGCCAGTGCTTGGTCGTTGATCACTTACCGAAGTGTGTTTCACTCTAATGAGATAATACTGTGTCACAATGATTGTTGTTTAGTGTCTCTTTTTTATTTATGGCTTCTCGTCGACTACGAGGTCATTAGAGGCGGGATGGGATTGGGGACAAGGAACGGAAAGGAATTCCGCTATGGCCTTCTGAAGAAAGCATCCCGGCATTTGCCTGGAGTTATTTTGGGAAACCATGGAAAACCCAAATCCGGATGCCCGAATGGGGATTCGATCCCGCGCCCTCCAGAATGCGAGGCCAGAGCGTTAGCCGCTCATCCACCACGCTTGGTGTCTCTTGTTACTTGTAATTTTTGTTAAGATATAGCGTGGAGTTAAGGAATACCAAAAAAATCAGAAAATTAGATTATTTGGAACAGTGCTCGATATTGACCGGGCGTTAGGCGTAATTACGCCTGAATTTTTTCATTTTACGCCTGCAATCTCCGTCAAAGGCGTAGAGAATACGCCTAAGCATCAAGATTTTTAAAAAAAAATATGTTTCAGTACTTCGTTTTTCAGTTTTGCATGTTCAAGGTTTAATACTAATAACTAATTTAAATTATATTTCCTGTCGCATTGTTGATTTGTTTCAGAGTTTCAAACAATACTTTCCAGAAGTTCAGAAGATGTGGCAACAGTGTAGCTGAATTACCGTAAAGTAAAAGATAATTTTGGTTTGTGCGTTTATCGTTTAGCAAAGGAAATGAAGATGTCTCGTAAAATTACTGACTTTATACCAGTTGTAATGATGACAAAAGTATTACAATCACCGGTAAATAAGGAATGCGAGAAAATGAAAGAACATCAGGCTCCTCAGCTATTACCAATAAGCCTGCTCCGACTTCCCGCAATCCAGGGATCAACAAGCAAGTAAACGATCAAAAACACTTAGTAAATCATCAGCCACTATGCCTACTGAACATTCAAACGTTATTGTAATAAATACAATAAAATCAAGAATTATATTAACATACTAGCATTTGCCCGCTGTTTCACGCGCGCGTGCCTTGCCAGGTGTAGAAATTATTTACCGATTTTATTCTCTTATCAGACATTAACGTGGAAAGGCATGAACTGTTAATATATTCTGAATAGTTTCGTTTGCTTCGGTTAATACGTTAGGTTCGGTTTTCATACTGATGTCAGAGAGTTGTTTTATTCATATTTTAACGTGATGCAATTGATTCAATAGTAGAAAAGGTTCCTGAAAAATTGACAGTAGTAATTCGTGGTTGTAATTAATGTGCGAAGTATAAACATTTATTGTTTAGAAAGGCTTTCACGGTTCAAACGACATTCTTTCTTCCGTGCGCTTTCAGAAGCTATGGATTTAGCGTATAGAACCCGGTTATAGGTCAATCGCTTTTCTCGGTGCAGGTTACTTTCATTTGCTCTAGCTATTTCATCTCGTTCTCGTTGACGTTGCAGACGATGTTGTCGGTCTATTTCACTCTCATTTAGCCGATTTCGGCGACATCTTTTAGCTGCAGAAGTTGACCCCGACAGATTAGATCTCTTTCGCAAGGGCATATCATATACTTACCCAACTCACAGCACTAACAATTAAAACGTTTTCACAGCTGCAATTATCACTATGCGTGAACTTTGGCTGCCAGTATATAGATGAGCATAAACTTGGTTACAATATAGAATATCTGTGGTAGTAATAAACAATATTATTTCTGAAAGCAATATTTAACTCAGCTAAAACATAATATTTTTAAATGCTGATATGGAGGATTCCACGTTAATCGTGGTACCGAAAATTTAAATGGATATATAACAGTTGTAACGTTAAGAAAGCTGATATTATAATCATTATGTGTAATTTTTTTGGCGATTTTATGTGTAAACTTTGCCTGGGATTATATAGCTAGGTATAAGCTTTGTTAAGGATGTATCTGTAGATATAATGAAAAATATTGTTTCCATGATAATTAACTAAAAAAAGTTTATTTTTAAATGTGGATACCGAGGATTGCAACATAACCGCGGTGTCATAAATTTATGTAAATATAGCAGTAATCTACGACTTAGTCCTCTTGGAAGTGTGCTGAAATATAAAAATTCGTTACGAATAATCACAGCATCTCAATTTTTCTGATTTATTTATTTTTTGTTGTTTTTTATTTTTTGTTGTTTGGATATTGGTTTTATTTTATGTTGATACACCATCAATTATTCCTGCTTTAAAATAGAAATTTACGTGAATTGGATTTCAAATCGTCGTATCATTACTGTCATTATTTCAGTCAGATATAATTAATCCAAAAATGTCGAGATGTGATCATGGTACAGTTTATGTAGTAACGTGCATGTAACTGAAACAATTATTTCTGAGTGGCAACATTATCGCAAGTTGTGAATCGCTTGAAATGCAACCTGACAGCTGATATGATGCTTTGTTATAGGCCTAAGAGACGATGCCTGCAGCTTTATAATCTACGCGGTGTAGCATTAGGATATGAAACATTTTTAATTTAAGTTTCTTTCAATATAGCCGTATTTTCTATGTAATTATTTCAGTCGCATGTAAGTACCTGGTGAAACAACAACCTGGACCAGATGACAATTGACTCGTTTTGTTAGCATCAGGCATAACGGGTTTAGTTTTAAAATTTACGCGGTGTAGAATAGAATTTTACGATGCCTAGTTATATTTGAAATAAAAATTCGTTACCAATAATCACAGCATCTCAATTTTTTCTGATTTATTTATTTTTTGCTGTTTGGATATTGGTTTTTATTTTATGTTGATACACCATCAATTATTCCTGCTTGAAAATAGAAATTTACGTGAATTGGAGTTAATCTTGGTTTCAAATCGTCGTATCACTATTGTCATTATTTCAGTCAGATATAATTAATTCAAAAATGTCAAAATGGATCACGGTACAGTATATGTACTAATGTGCATGTAACTCAAGTAATTATTTCTGAGTGGCAAAATTATCGCAAGTTGTAAATCGATTGAAATGCAACCTGGACAGTGATGACAGCTGATATGCTTTGTTATAGGCCAAAGGGACGATGCTTTTAGCTTTATAATACGCGGTGTAGCATTAGGATATGAAAATTTTTTTATTTGAGTTTCTTTCAATATATCCGTATTTTCTATGTAATTATTTGAGTCGCATGTACCTGAATTTTCGGATGCCTAGTTATATTTGCACGTTATAGCCACGAGACATATTAATCGAATAAAGTACTTCCAAATATGTGCAATTCCGCACAAGTCATTATGAAA
This sequence comes from Vandiemenella viatica, assembly GCA_031002005.1. Classification (NCBI taxonomy): domain Eukaryota; kingdom Metazoa; phylum Arthropoda; class Insecta; order Orthoptera; family Morabidae; genus Vandiemenella; species Vandiemenella viatica. The sequence goes on from JARYHS010009186.1 coordinate 99,063,757, forward strand.
GAAGTATGTTTTATTACTTGCTGATATTTATAATAGCTGTTTTTCAGACATCGCTCTTCGAGAAAAACTGAATTTCGTATTAAGTATTGGCTTATTGTGGCTGTATTGTACAGCGTTCACGTAGCAGTTTTGTTCCAGAGACAAACTGTATAACAGTCTACCAGAGACAATACATGTCTTCAATATTAGTAATGTAACTTTTTCGTAATTCAACAGACCTGTTACGATTCAAGTAAATGCTGATTATACTTGATTCACGTATTCTTTTTATTTTGAAGTACTGCGGTCCAGAAAAATGAATCGCAGAAGTAAAAAAAAAAAAAAGGGAAATCCTAAATTTTGTCAGGTCTCTTTATGAAAGGAGTGACCGTCTGAATGTGTATAATTATCTGTGGTCTACAGTTTCACATTTCTGAAGTTTTTTACTGACTTGCTTCTTCCCATGGTACATATTAGTCGTTAGCTACTTCTGCAGATGTTGATCAGCAACATTAGCTTTAAAAAATTGGAAACACCACGCAAATTGATGCAGTAGTTTTTGCGTTATTAGAGATCAAGCCTCACTACAAACGCAGCTTGCTTACAGATTTATAATAGTATAGATTTCACAATTTTGGTATATAATATATTGGCACATTTAGACCTATTTACAGTTTTAAACTGTGTTAGAGTAGGTTGTAAGCTATAAAATCTGTATTTTCATAATTTTAATATAATTACGCCTGAACATTTTCATTTTACGCCTGAGTCTGAAAGTTAGGAGTAACAAATACGCCCGGATTTATAAACGAATTTCTAGCACTGATTTGGAATGTGGTACCATAGAAGGTTAATAAAAATTAATGGTGTTGGATAAGGTATGAAACTAACGTGTTTTGGAAATGATGAGCGAGAAAGAAAGTTTATGGAAGTCTCACAAAAAGAAGAAACAGAATTTTGGTCCTCGTTTGAAGACATACGGGATTAACTTGTTAATGGAGGGAATAGTCTGCGATTGTAGAAGTCTACGATTAGAATATATCCCCTTATAATGAAGTGCTTTCTGTTTGACGATTGGTTGTTATCTGAATGGATCGGGAACCTTTGGTATGTCTCCATAATACTCGACGTGTTGCTTACAAGGGCCGTCACGACAGCACTGCTTGGATAACCAGGAAATTTCAAATAAATTACTGCATTTGATATTATTTGCCCTTAAATTGTTAAAATGAGGTATAAATTACAAATAATTCACTGCATTTAATTTTATTAGCATTTAAAATGTTAAGTGTAACTGCAATGCTAACTAAAAAGAAATTATCTGTTGTGGAAGCAACTGCACAAAAATATAGAATACTTATTAGTTTTTAAATTTTAAAATACTTATAAACTTTTTCATTACAATAAAAATTTCCGTATATTTGATAGCCCATATTTTGACCACCTCTTGAAAATCAGTCATTTTAAATTTTTTTCTTAATCCTTTGATTTTGGAAAATTAATACTGGATATTGACATTTTTAACCCTCATATCACCTTCATGATTGTTTATAGAAGCAAGTGACATCAAAATTGTTCATATTGAGAGACCAGGAAATCACAAGGACCAAAATAAAAGAGGTAACCCGCATCTGGACCTCGTCCTCTAATTAATTGTTATTCGTTTTTCCCAAGAAACATTTCCAGAACAAATTCTTACTAGCCACCGTAGATGATATTCGTATTTTTTTTTTTTTTTTTTTTTTTTTTTTGCTTGTATAATAATGCCTCGTTAACGTCGAGATCACTAAAAGCGGAAAAAGATTGGGGAGAAGGAACTGGGAAGAAATTAGGCCATGGTTTTTGAAGAAAGTTTCCTGGCATTCGCTTGGCGTGATTTGGGGAACGAAATGTATAGTTGAGGACGTATGTTGTAATGAGCATGTTGAGGTAATGAAATTAGCATTAAATCATCATTAGCTTCAATGATAGTTAAAAACTTCATTTTAAAGGGAAAATTTGAACACAACAATATTCTTCACTATTTCCTTGCAGTGTGAAACGTTATCTGAGCCACAGAGAATTAGTGGAACACATTATTAACGTTTACTTATCCGCCATTTCATTTAGTATCAATCAGATCCAAGCGAAAAATAGGTGAATGTAGCCTCAATGAAAAACGTCTGCCCATTTCGAAACAGCCTCTAATTGACATGTCTGATATCTTGATTAGTATATTTGACTTTGCCTCAAAAGCTAAAAATTACACAAACAGAATAACCCAAAATACATTTAGGCTAAAGTCTCCAGTGTTTACAGATGGTAATCCTGTGTCCTTTGTGAAAGATCTTCCTTGTTGACTCTGGTAGGCTGCAGGATGTAAATCCACAGAGATCACCGAGCGTGGTAGATGAACGGTTAACGCTCAGGTCTCGCATTCTGGAGGACGTGGGTGCGAATCCCCATCGGGGCATGCAGATATGGGTTTTCCATGGTTTCCCCAAATCACTCCAGGCAAATGCCAGGATGCTTCCTACAAAAGGCGATGGCCGGAATGCTTCATGTTCCAAGCCCCCATCCTTTTCCGCCTCTAATAACCTCGACGTCGACGAGGTGTAAAACAATAAAAAAAAAATCCACAGAGACAAAACGAATGTGTGGAGTCACTATATGATTTCCTTAGCTGTATGTTTTAGAGGACAAGGCTTTGCGGGAATATTTGTTTAAAAATAATATTGAAATACCGTCTTTACCTAGCCCCTGCTAATAGCATCAGCTTTAAATCGCGGAAAACAGATACCTGAGTGAAACTGGCGGAAGGAAATTGCTGTCCATCAGAGGAGATAGTGATCAGCAGGTGTCGTGAATAATGGACATCGCGTGGCCACCGCGTGTCGCTTGCGAGGACGGTCGTCGAAATTACGGGCTCATTCATTATTCACCGCTGATGAGCCACGCCGCGTTATTTCCGACCGAATACTCGCGCCGTGGCGAGCAGGTAATTTGAGTGATTGGCTCCTGCCGCAATCGGGTCGCACAGTACTAGCAGGTGGACACAGCTCAACCCTCTGCTAAGGATACCGAGCAGGGTAGATGGGCAGTAACGCCCTGGCCTCGTATTTGGAAGGACGCGGTCTCCAATCCCCTTCTGGCCATCCAAATTTATCTTTTTCATGGTGTCCCCAAATCACTGCAGGCGAATCCCAGGGTGCTTCATACAATAGGCCATGAATAAATTCGTTCCCGTTCCTTGTCCCCTGTCCTATCCCGCCTCCAATGACCTCACCGTCGACGAGGCGTAAAGCTGTACCTATAGGTAAAACAGGGTGAATCAAAAATGATTTTACAACTTTGGAAAGGTATAAAAAACTAGCTGATTCTCGCGACTTCGAAAGTGTGGATTAAGAATTTCTTTGCCAGAAATCGATATAGAAAGTTGTTGGTAACGTAGGATTGGTCCCAAACAACACCGGGTCAGCATAATATGACAGCAAAGCCATCACTATATCATTCTAAAGTTGAACCTGTCTCATGAAGACAATCAATTTCCAACATATTTAAAAACCGAAAAACAAACGAAGGTGCGGGGATGTGGGGGTGGGGGAGATCAGGGGGTTTAGTTGAGGGCAGCTTTATTTTAGTTTGGTCTTTTCTTCTTTCTTCAGCCTGAACATCTGATTCTTGGGTTCTAATAACTTTAGCTGCTCGTGCTCTGCTAGAGCTAAGGCCAGTTTACGCCCGCGAAGCATGCCAAAAAAAGAACTAAAAATAAACTGGTGCCAGAAACATTTAAGCTGACACAAACTAATAGCACAGAGAGAATCGACATCTATACTAAATAATACGTTTTGTCTCTAAATGAAATTTATTAAGAAACCATACACTAACATAATGCCCAAGAAGCGCCGTTTGAGCAATCTCCGTATTATTGAAGACTAACACACATCCGTCTCTTTGCCACCATTCGATAAGTTCTCAAAATTTTGTGACTGTTTTATTCATACCGAAAATTTGTATTGTACCCTTCCTACAGATACAAAATATTTTCTTGTCCATTTCCATCAATATCGGTATAACCAATTAGTCGTCAAAACGTAACAAAAGATAGAGGCTTACTTCTGCATTTATAATATTATTAGTGCAGATCAGACACACACTGACTGCGAACAACCTCTGAGGGATCAATATCACTTACACCTACAACATTGCAAGACTACCTACCTGCGATTTGCCTCGCATTTCACCCCTAAATTTGTGATATCTACAGTTTAATATTAATCCGAACAATCGACGGTCCAGGCGTGACTCTTACGATCAAAAACAATTTTTAAAAATCTTTGACTCCATGGAGGTTTGAAGCAGAGACCATGATCCAAACAGTAGTAAGCTTTAACCACTGCGCTACCAGACCGCTATATGGAATGGTCGTACAGATACCTATACATCACATCCGTCTGTCTATCACCATTCAGTAATTTTTCAAAATTATAAGACAACATGTATTATTTATACAGAAAATGTTTCAACCAAATGTAGACCGTATTTTTCTCCTTACTTCAAAGAATAAGTGTGCTAAATTTCATCGAGATCGGATGAAAACTTAGGATTTATGTGAAGAACAAACAAACAAACATACATACATACATACATCTTTATATATATACTGTAGATTATTGAGATAAGTTAGAGAAGTGTAATTTTGTAGCGAACAACCTCAAGTTTCACATAAAAGTGTCAAGTGTCATTTTGGTCCGATGTGACTACCATTTGTCATGCGGCAAACATCACACAGGTAATTAATTTCTTCCCAAACTTGTTGCAGCAAATCGGGCGTAACTTTTGCGACGGCAGTGTAGATTCAATTTTTCAGGTCAGCAAAATTGTTTGGTAGTGGTTGAACTTACACACGATCTTTAATAAAACCCCAGTGAAAGAAATTCAGTGGTGTCAAGTCTGGGGAACGAAGTGACCATGTGATTGGCCCTTCACGAACAATCCACCGACCTGGGAAGCGATTATCGAGGAAACCTCGAATCTCCGTGAGGAAATGAGGTGGTGCATCGTCTTGCTGGTAGTAAACCATCCCATCTCGATCACCTTCATCAGTCTGTGGAACAGCTGTTTCAGAGTTCGTTTCATGAAACCATACCACACAGCGAACGCACACCTCACCAGTGAAAGTAGCCATTTTAACTGTACACTACGCTGGCGCTCCTGGTGGCGGAATGGCGTACTGATGCACTACGTACATCAAACTTGAGGTTGTTTGCTGCAAAATGACACATCTACCGATTCTGTAAGTTATCTCAACAACTTTCTATATCATTACTAAGCTGTAAACTCCTTTTTGACTCTGTATCTGGAAAACCACTTGTAAATAGTGACTTCCTGCGGGGAAATTATTCATAGTATTTTATTGATTGAGCGATCTCCACACCCGCTCGCCAACGGTAACACCTGACAACAGTGAACCACCCAGCAATAGCATAAACAAAAATTCCACCAAATTGTAAGTGCAGAAGCTTTCGGCTTCGGCAGAGGCTGGCACTATCCACAACATCTTCAATCCTCTTCAAATCAATTCAAATCCACAGGAGAAGAAAGTCTTTGGAGTGAAGATCATTACACTCACAAATTAGACTGTTATTCGTTAATTAGAACAATTACAATTGCGGCATAGCTCGCGGATATCAATAGAGCAGGTGGTTTAACTCGCCTAATGTTCAGTCCAACGACCATATATCTGCGCAATGCCGAGACGGTAACAATTGCCACGAAAAAGAAGCATGTAATAAACCGTACAAGACGAAGATCGCAAACTTCCGGTAACGGCGCCATCTAGGCCCCAAACCCAAACTACCGAAGTACGTCCTAGGCCGGCAGAGTTCACGCCAAACCGACCCGTAATTCAGCGTGAGCCCTGAATCCAGCGGCCAACAGAGTTATAAAAATCACAGCCACCTAAGAAAAAAAAATAGTTGAAGTAAAGCCTTTCCTTGAAACCTGAGGATTTTGCAGATAAAATATTGGACAATTTTTGCTATGAAATACAGTTTTGTAGAATCATGTATAATGTAATTACTAAAACAAGTAAAGTACTAAATTGACACGTTATAGAAATATTGGATGACGAGAAAAGTTTGTGGAAGACTATCTAAGAAAAAAGAGACAGGGTTATGAGTTACATTTAAATACATGCACGATTGATTCATTGTTAATGAAGGGCAAAGTCAAAGGTCAGAAACATTAAGCAAGATAAAGATTAGAATATGTGAATAAGTTGTAGTTAAATCAGCTCTGTATAGGAATAAATATAAGATATTATTAGATCAGTAAAGGTACTGAAAACAGAAAAATCTATGATACACTAATTAAAAGACATTTTAATAATTACTTTTTTCTAACAGTTTTGTAACTGCCTCTGAATGTTTTATTGCAGAAGTCAAAATATGCAGATAGTATTTTCTGTAGCAGTATATCTAGGTTTATTTTGGTGTTTGGGAGTCTTTACAGCTCGTAATCGTTAAGGTAATTAGAACTGACAAGAAAGAACGTGAATGAATTAAGCCACGACATTCTAAATGAAACCATCCCTTGGAGTATTTTATGGAAAATACGGAAAACTGATGTCTGGAACGGGGATCGAATCCATGTGCTTCCTAGTGCTAAGATAATGCGTTTAAAGTCCATCCACCATCCTTGGTAATATATATATGTATATATGTCTGATGAAGAGCTCAACTCAAGATGGAAATTTTTTCGCTACAGTAATTTCGTACTGATAGTAATGACTGATGAATCAGTTGTTATGATTTCTGTTATAATGCTGTCGCAAAAATCTTTGACCCCGGCTAAAATTGTAATTTTTTCAAAATCAAATGTATGACCTTCTTGCACATTGTGTTCCGCCACCGCAGATTTCTGTTCTTGCGTGTTCAACACATCGCTGCACAACACACCGCTGCGTTTGTCCGATATAACCACGACCACATTCACATCGTACATAATATACACCAGGGGTTTATAAACCTTGGTCTAATACTGCCTACCAAGTACTTGGGCAAGAAGAGAAATCTGCGGTCCCCGAACATACTGTGCAAGAATGTCATACATTTGGTTTTGAAAAAACTGTAATTTTAGCCCGAGTCAAAGATTTTTGGGCCAAAGTTATTAGAGAAGCTGTAGAAATCAGAACAATTGATTCATTTATTAACAGGGACACTGGTCATCAACTCAGAGCGGCCTGGAACCCGGCTATTAAAATGCTGAAACGGTTTCGCCTCGGTAACGAGCATAAGAGTGGATGACGTCATCGCGCTATGTTGGTATTTGTCTTTTGCCGTTTCCACTTCAGCGAGTAAACAAACAGTTAATAATTGACATTTGGTTGAGAATGAGTCCTTCGAAACGTCCCACAAGTGTGAAAATGTTACGCGGCTGCCCGAGAAGAGTTTATTTATATACAACGCAGTGGTAAACTTTGATCTTTCCTTTTATGTAACTTGCATCTCTCTATATTCAATTCTAGCAAGAAAAGTCCGTGCGTACGAAGTAGCGGATAACAGCTAGTGTAGTGAAATTTACTCGAAATAAGTGCACGTATAACAAGATAAACCCGAAGTATTCTAATAAAAATAAATTTACTCAATTAAAATAAAGTAAATATAATCTTAAGAATCATTAAAAATTCCAGGGTTTCTTTATGAAAGAAGGATCATTGTATTTAGGGTAAGGCGTTTGATGGTGTGTTACGGAGTTTCCCAGGACGCTTCTTACCCTCCATGTGTCTGCATACCGACACTACACCGTTCTCATGACGCAAACAATCGGCTCTCCTCACTTGACCGGTGATCGCATTAGCCGTCCCAGCAGGTCTCTCCGGCCACATTAAGGACACTCCAAGGACTCCGCATTGTCCGGCCTCCGCTCTTGTTTTCTCCGCAGCCGATTCTGTTTGGCGATGCCCCGATTAAAATAAACTCCAAAGTTCGTACCAACTACCCACTCCACTCCAGCTGCTCGTTCACACGGACCCGTATGGAACGCCTTGACGCAGAAGTAAACGGAATCAGTAAAGAAAAGACCACAGCTGCCATCTGGCACAACATTCGTAAACCCCAAATTAGCCAGGATCAATCCGACATTTCTTTACCCCACGTAAACAATGGTTCAAAAGATGAGGATAGCCAGTGTGTGTTGTGATTTCCCACGATTCTCGCTAGCGGATAACACTGCTGGTTCCTTCTTTCAAATGCTTCACTTCTAATTGCTTAATGAAGCAGTCTTTCTGAGTCGAAAGAGAGGTGGTGCAAAATTTATATCTGAAAATCTGCCTTCTTTACCATCCATTCTACCTGAGTTTTGCTTTCTAAGTTCTTCGATTTTCTAAAAGTTTGTAATACCTTTTATAAACAGTTTCGAACCCAGTAGGTTACCACGGATCCTGATTACGATATTGGGGCAATTTCGGAGATCGGTTGCAAATCTCGCCCTTGAAAAATATATGCTTCACAAACAGAATAAATAAATCGCTTAAGAACTATGCTTACTCAACTAGCAGACGGACGGTAACATTTATTGTTTATGATTACCTTAACTATCAGTAAGACATTGAACACCAAAAACGGAAGTAGTGTAGGAAAATACTGTATGTACAAAAAAAATTAAGTCACTAACAAATGACTGAGCAAGAACCTACTCATTTCGTTAAAGACAATCGCCTGATAAGAAATAATCCATTCGTAAAATTTATTGTTTCATTTAACATATATCAAATAATATTCAACAAAGCAGTGAAATATCACTTTGGAAAGCGTAGATTGGAAAGGATGTAGTTGAAACCAGTGCTGCCAACTCTAAAAAAATATTTTATGCCAAATCTACGTTTAGAAAATGCTAAAAATTAGTTCAAGTTTTCGCAAAAATGCTGAAAAAATGCCAAAAAAATTAATGGGCACATTAAAATCCCTACCAGAAAAATCCCTGTTCAAAATAAACTCTACTATCATCAGTTCCACCATGAACATCAACTTGTTATTTGTACCTCATAACATCTCTACCATTTAGAACCTTACAGCATGAAAACCCAACCATAAACGTCACTACCAAACGTAATATCTACCATAAATACGTCTACCACTTTTACTCTCCACCAATTTCAAGCCTACCATTAACATATTAACAAAATAGAAAAGAAAAACAATCTTAACGTAACGTTAGCTTTTTCTAACACTACCGAAAAACAACGAAACCAGAATTTAATCCTCCCAGAAAACCAAACTTGCCTATGTATCATGCAATGAAAAAAGCAGAAAATATTAATTATCATGTGTCTGTAAATTTTATCTTGAAAATTATCTGAAATAAAACTTAAATATATATTTTATTTAAAAATAAGATTAATAAATTCATGTTCAGTGTTTTATAACATCTGAATTATATAAATTTGTTAAAAAAAATATTTCTTTCTTAAATTCCTTTGTGCAGATGCTTTCTTTACACTTGTAAAATATATAAGCAATGAACTTAAAATTAACAATAATTAATAATAATTCATTGTGATGGATTATTCTAATAAATAAATGAACAATAGTAAAATTTTATCAATCCTAGAGAATCGTTGACTTATGCTAAAAAATTAGCTGTATGCTAAATTGAATTTTTTCATGCTCTATCACTTGAAAATTGGCTAAATTTAGCCTAAAACTGCTAAATTGGCAGCACAGGTTGAAACCGCACGGAGCAATGTATCTCGCAGTTTTCATAATCGGGGCTGTATTTCCTCGACGTTTTGGTCACTCTAGAAACTTCCAGCATTACAGGCTATTCGGGAGCCATTAACAGGAAATGTAAGTAATCTGACAGTTTCATCAAAAAACTTAATCTTCTCAAACTACTACCAGCTTTTTGATAGCTCAATACAAACCGAAAAATGTCAAATTCTGTGATCCTGACATAAGAAATGTTGGGGAATCTTGTAAATTTGGGTAATGTGCCAAAAAAATGAACCATAATTGGATACAAGTCTCGACAGAGAAAGACGGAACTCACCATCATGTTATTGTGCTGAGGATAGAATTCATTCTGAAGGTGGTCAAGTTAATAAGAATGGGGTCAATATTTGGAGAAAACTTCAGTCCAATTGGTGTGGGAGGATTGCCTTGTTTGACGCTGCCCAGTGCCGAAATGTGAGGTGCAGATCTCACGGCTGACTGACTCGCCTCGTGGGGGTGTGATGACGGACAATGGGCGGCAAGGGTTGAGTGAAGGTGGTGGTGCGGACCAGTGACGGAGCACAACGGCCGAGGAACCGTGGGACGAGGACCAGGATGGGACCCGACTGACAGCATCCTGGCCAGCGGCTGGGACTCAAACACGAGTCAGTCCCGTCAGTTTGAATCAGTCCAACAAATCGTGCCAGGCACACATCTGCGTAGTCATAAGTTTCTCTGCTAGCTGCACCCAAAATTGATTAGTGTGATCAACATTTCTTCTCAGTCACGATGGGAATCGGCAAATTAGTTAGGAAATTACGCTTCTTTTTTCACAATTTAGTAGATCACCCTTTTTCTGTATAGTCAGAAACTCCTTGCCATACAGTATACCGTTTGAATACATAACACCAGGAAGTAGAAAAAGATTTAAAAATCAGGATCTTTCCACAATAATTGAGTTCGTTCAGTATTCTTTCTGCAGATGGCATTTGATTTGATTGTTCCCTATAACTGAAATTGTTCCTGACCCTATTTTAAGATCCTGGGAAAGAGAGGCGCTAAGCGTCACCGTAAAGTTCTACGTGACAACATCCAGGGCATCATAGAAGCCTGCCGTCTGGCCCATCGTGGAGGTGTCAAGCGTATCTCTGGACTCATCTACGAGCAGACACGCGGCGTTCTCAAGGTGTTTCTCGAGAACGTCATTGGTGACGCTGTCACTTACACCGAACACGGCAAGAGGAATACTGTCACCGCGATGGACGTAGTCTACGCCCTCAAGAGGCAAGGGCGTACACTATACGGTTTCGGTGGTTAAGGATCTTGTCCCCTTCTTCTTCATCATCATCTCAAGTGTTTCGTCGAATTCTTGCTTGCGAATTATCCGATTAGGTATCAAGGGAGATAAATGGCCCGTAACAAAGTAACACGTTATGCAAATAATGACACTTATGCCCTTTAAAGGTCAAATTCCGGAAAAAAATAAAAAAACATCTTAGAAAAATAATATACAATATTAAAGCCTCATGTAATCGTAATGATTTGGTAACAGAGTGTTTATTGGCTGCGTAATTCTCTCTATCGTAGCCGCCTTAACCAAACTCAGTAAACCTACCTGGTGTAGAGGACTTACTCTTTAATGTGGAATCCAAACCACGGATTCATTCTCGCGTAATTCAAATTACGCAGCAAGTTGTGCTACTGGTAAAAATTGGGTGAAGGGCTTTTAAAAATCCCAGCTGAGACTGGGATTTGAACCGGGGGGTCTTTTGATCTTCAGTGCCTTAACCCCTGAGCCAGTTTTTCTTTTTTTATATATATAATTAATTGAAAATTATTTCAAGCTTAATTCTTTAGTTACCATATCATGATTTGAAGTACTGTAGTCAAACGTCCTGTAATCTGAACTAATCTTTTTAACTATACAATTCCTTTATCCTCTATTACGTTTCTTACAATTATTTCCTTTATTTGTTGTATAATTCCATACAATTTAAAATTAAAACGGTTTCAAATCTCTTATTTTTGGAATTTATTGCTATAAATTCCACATATCACCATCATATACACAACATTTTTAATTGGTACTTCATCTGCACACCTAATTTTCATCAGTCTTCATTGTATCCTCATATTAAAGTATTTAACTTCTGTTACTCTGGTACTTCCAACGGAAGAGAGATTGTAGTCCAATCAATATCAGTAAATCCCTTGGGGATTATTATTGCTACTATTACTCCGCGATTCACTAAAAGTGTTTGGCGGAGGGTGCATTGCACCTATCAGAAAAGGTAATGGTTTGGAAGGGATATACGGGATATGGCAGGTGGCGCCCATGGGCTATTGTGAGGAACCATCCCAGCATTCGCCTGGAGCGATCTAGGGAAACCATGGAAAACCCAGATCAGGATGGCAGGAGGGATGTTATTCAGTGTAATTTTATAGCACAAAAATTTCATTAGTCATAGAAAAAGAGAAGGTTTCCAATAATTTGATTAGATTACACAAAGAAAAAAATAAATAGGACACTCGGCCTCCTAACCCGGAGAGCAGAGAACCGGACCCAACGCAGACTGTCTGTTAGAAGAGTCATTAACTTTCAACACTGAAATACGGACTGACGGTGAAGATAACATTTTATGGTACTAAAGGGGTTTTGCTTCCAATTGAAGATCGCTCTTTCTGCCGTAAAATTGTTTTCGATACCATTCCTCCTCCTGTATCACTTGTTGTTTCAGTTCCTAAAAGCAGAATCCTATTACTTCCTCTACTATATTTCTTCTTATTTTGAAGTTGAGTGTATTATTATTTTGAAACGATTCGTGAGTGTCCCGCTAACTTCTTTATATTTATTTTAGATTCACTCTGGTATGTAGTTCTTCTCATTGAAAATATCTTTTTCTCTTTGATTTGAAAATAAAACGATATCATAAACAAACAGAGGAAAACTGATGATATATATTTACCATAGTCTATGTTTTTCTTTCACTCGCAGTCTGTTCTTGTGATTTCAAGAAGTAATATCTAAAAATAGACCTGATGAAGACAACCGAGCAGGTTGTTGAAATGTCGTCATTCTATGACTCTATCCGGCTGGACTCCCGTGAAGAATTCACTGTATAATTACCTTGGTTGTGACATCACATACAGGTTGAGCAAAGATATTGATAATAAATCGAACAATACAAGAAGTCGGGATGAAGTTCCTGAAATGTGTAACGGGATGAACAAGATAGAACTAATAAGAAATGAGACAATTAGAAAGGAGCTGAAAATACGTAATATAAATAACAAGATAGAGGCACATATGAATATATGGAGAGACCATCTGTATAGAATTATCAAAAGCTGTAAACCAATATAGACCAAACGGTAGTAGTAGTATATATAGACCAAGTAAGGATGGTAATAGTCCCCGAAGCCGTAACAGGTTGACAGGCCTAATCCTTACATAGGTAGAAGAATAGCTTATCCGGGTTCGCGACATGCCATTAACTCTCCTAACGACAAGCAATTAGCTATTGACAACTTAAAGGTCAAAGGTCATACCGCTCGCATAAGATTATTCCACCGTATTTATGTTTGCAGCTAATTAATACAATAAGGGCGTCAACGTGCCAATTACTCCCACCACTCCTCCATATAATTATACTTCAAAGTTAAGTTCATTTATTTCATCATTATTAACGGCCAATAATTGCAGTGCAGTGTAGTCCAAGTGTCAAACTGTCAGTTATCTCCTTCCTCCACTGCCTTCCTCGTATATACATGTATATACAGTAGCCAGTATTAATCACTGGAGGGTGGGAAGGGAACTGAGTTTATGCCAAAAGTCTACCCGGGCTGATTCTAGTCTTGTGTTGCCATTTTTTTTAATACGTATTTTATGGGGACGGTCCAATAATTCGACTAGATGATTGTGGTAATCAGGACGGCTAGCACGCTTGGATGGGCTCGTGCCAGGTCCCGTTGTTGCGTTTAACTTGCTGGACCTTTTCATGATCGTTGAACTGTACATTGGTAAAACGTAAATCATAAAGTAACTGAAGTACCATTAACCTTTTTGAAACAAAACATAATTTCATGTATTATTATTAATTTTAATTGCGATGGAGCTAACACTTTGGTGGAAATTCCCCTAGTCATCTAATTACCCATTTCTATATACTTTTAAAAATATTTTCTTTTATAATTGGTGGTAAATTCCTCCCCCATTTACTTTTCCGAATTACAAATTTTGATTTTAAATTCCTTAAGAATTTTTGGTAAATTATTCATCACTTCACTTTGTAACTTGTTCCAATCACTGACACACACACACACACACACACACACACACACACACAAAAAGTTCCACTCCCCTATGCATGAAAATGAGCGCCAAATTGTTACGAAAGACATTCATTCCCTCGTCGTCGATGCCTGATAAAGCTATGATTATGAAGTGTACATCATACTTAGACAAATTATGGCAAATGATGTGTGTGAATGTCTGAATCATCACTTTAAATTTTTTACTCAGATTTTGGAATTTATGTGACGTATCTTCATGTGGTTTCTGTCAGTGTTTACATTGAGAATGCCTAGAATTATTCACAATTCAAACATTGTTAATAGAAAAGGCGTATTTACGAAATCAATGTTTTTGCACGTTCTACGTCTTGCATAAACATTATGAAAGGTTGTGATATTAGTCCGTCTAATACCGATCATTTTGATTTCTTTACATTTTCTTCCAATATAAAAATATTATTACTAAAAATATCTGATTATTTAACTTGGTGATTTTGCGTTAGTTTAATAATTTATTTTTAAAATTTTACGAATTGTTGAGATTAAAAGTGCCTTATTTTGATACCTCTACACGTTTGCTGTTCGTAAATGCGATACAGAGCGCTGGTTAACCTGTGTGGGTAGTTAACTAAGGATGGGCGAGAACTTTGTTCTTTAATTTTTCAAGAACTAATTCCCGGTTGTTAAGAGATAGTTAACTGCAGATCGTATCTATTCATAAGATAAGAGATAATAAGTGGGAGCAACCTCACGCATTTGACCAATTAGTTTGCTTGTAACAAACAATTCCGTATTATTTGAACGATCTATTCTCCACACATCTGCCGCGCACAGAAATACTAGCAACTTGCTGATTAGTACACATTTCGCTGCCTACTGTCTACAAGAACTTGGCACCACTCCTTTGAGAGTCTAAACGCTTTCCTTTGATGGATGATTGAGGAAGTGCAAGAGCCTGACTTACTTATTTTTGCAGATCCAGCGTGCATTTGTTCACAGAAAGCAAATGTACTTTTCTTAATTTGAAAATGAGACTATACGTAACCATATGGCATGAAATGAGAGAATTGTATTTTACAGTAATTGTATTTTGCAGTAATTAATATACGATCCTCGACTTCCAACTCAATTGTCAGTATAACTAGTAAGGCAAAAATGTTCTATGATTGTGAAGAGTGAACTTGAATAATATATGCATCACGCAGTAATAATTTTTATTAGTAACTTGAGTTCCTCCGTTGAGTCAGCGACTCCGTTGACATTTCTGTTCCGTAAGGAATTTGGTCAGATAGTGTGCTGGTATTGTGAAAGAATGAGCAAGTAATTTAGAGTTGAAATAGCCCAGGGACAGCTCAAAAGGTAAACTCAAATCTCAGTTTGTTGATCAAGGAAATCGAGTCTTATTCGTATTGTGGTATAAATTCAATAATAGGAGATGGACTTAAGGAACTAAAAGAATCAAATAATGAAAGGGATATTAAACAACAAGAGGAAGAATCACTTCTGTGTCGTGTAGATGTGCTGACTTCAGCAAATGAAAATTTCTTGTAAATTAAAGAAAAGCAGGATCTAGAAATGGAAGTAGAGAAGAACAAAGAATTAGCCTACCAAATTGAAGGTTTGAACTGGAGAATATCTAAATATCTGAAAATGGAACATTCCAAAAATCAATGGCGCATCATTTAGAATCCCCTTACAACCTCACAGTTGAAGTGTTATTGCAGCATATTTCAGCATTAGCTATTGATAACGAACATCTACAAATCCTTTTAGAGGAACAAAGAACTTTGGTTCAGACTCCAGGCAGAAAATGCTCTTATTAATTATGAAGATATAACTACGTAGTTACGAAACTCACTTGTATTTACTTTCCCTGGTAACCAGTTTTTATAGGCAAAGTTCCCAGAGAGTTGCGACCGTAAGTTTTTAATAACGACACGATTAGTGCCATAGTCTGCAATGATGTTATCATTATCTGGTAAGTGTGGCACAAATACTAATGTTATTGTTAGAGGTGATTAGTTTGAAGACTATATGACGGAAAATAGCCTGTGGAAACCGCCATATAAGATCGATAGTGTAAAGGGTCGTATTGTTTTCTCATGGCTTTACGCCTCGTTGACGTCGAGGGCATTATAGGCAGGAAGACGTGGGCGCAAGGAACGGGAAGGAATTCGGGCATGGACTTCTAAAGAAATTTTCCCGGCTTTCGCGAAGAGTAATTTTGGAAAACGACGTAAAATCCGAATCTGGAGGGCCGGACGGTGATTCGAACACGCGTCCTCCCGAATGCGAGGCCTGAGGCAGGATGTGATAAATTGTTTGATATGCTACTGGATTTGGATGGTTATTAAGAAGCTAACCGCTGAAGAATAATCAACAGTTTTGTTGCTGTACATTGTAAAGGGACCATTTGTTGGCTACCGTTAAGAAAAACGTGAGTTGCCAAAAAAAAGGGAGGGGGGAATTATTAAAATCTAAAATATAATTCCTGAAATAATGAAAATTACATATAATAATGATGCTATAAGGGGATCTAATAGGTTACTAACTAGAACCATGAATTTCAGACACAAAATAAAACCTCATTTATTGAGTCTTATGGCCTTACAAGGTCGGGTAGTAATTAACGTTACGTTAAACACAATTAGATCAGCAAAAACAAGCAATACCCGACGTTTACAATTCGCCGGAGTAAGCAAACAAAACTGAATGAAATATCTCAAACAAGTAATAAAAACAGCAAAGTTAACATTGAAATAACATGGCAACACAGGCCATCAAATTGAAGCTAACATTTTACTGTACAAAGGAAAATCCCAGGGGGCGCCGTATAAAGTGAATGAAAAGCATCAAAATTGAATTAACAAACAGCAAGATGCTTAAGAAAAAAAATTGAATCGAAATATAAATTCAGCTAGCTCAGAATTTAAGTGGCGGGAGCAGAGTCTTAACCCAGGCGTCGCTTAAGGGCACATAAGTCTGTTAAAAATCCACTGAATAGTGACCGTCGTTTCTGGTACATTACCATAGAATCATCGCCGTGATGGTGAGCGACAAACACAATGCCACTGCAGCAATGGAAGCTAAATAAGCGGCTACGACCGCGTTATTAGCATAACTTCCAATTAATGGCAAGCATGCCACTCGACATCTCGCTTTTCCAAAGCAAGAAATGATCAACCACAATGATCATCAGAGAGCGTGCCGGGCTGACACGTCTATTCACCAGCTCGTCTTGGACCCAAGTCACGTCCGTTCATCAGCTCGTCTTGGACAGAAGTCACGTCCGTTCATCAGCTCGTCTTGGACAGAAGTGATGTCTAAAAATGGCTCCTTCTTCTTCCTCGGCTAGTTGCTCGCCACATGTAAAAGAACTCCACGGAATTAGTATTGTAGACCCCAATAAATGTTCAGGATTGGCTATCTACACATTTCCGTCGTCACGTGTTTAATATCATGCGTCGCATTCGCCGCCTCCTTCGCGCGTTTCCTACGTGGCCTTCGGGGTAGTAGCGGGGTAGGGGTAGGTCACCGCCCGATTTCGAACGGGACTCAAGCCGGGCTGTCCCGGCGCCATCGAGTCGCCTCGCCTGCTCCATTGTTCCTCTCTCAACCGCCGAAATGGCAGTTTCTAGCCTTCGATATTCAACCCTTCTGAGCCATGCGTTTACAGAAAAATTGATTTACAATAAAATATACCTTTGGCCGCCCTGGTTTTAAACATACATTTAACCTATCCAGACAACCCTCATTATTTACAATTAATTACACGTTGCAAGACTAAATAATTAATAAATTTGAAGATAATAAAAAAAAGGAATTATGAATATAATTAATAATAATTTAATTATATTCATTGTGGGTGACGCTGTCACACCACAACATATACATGTACCTTCAGTTGAACCGAATTTACAAACTTCTGGAGGTCGAGCTAGTGGAAGAACATCTTGATATTATTTAAATTGATGTAAGTTTGGATATGATGAACTGTGGATCCACTCCTTACCACCTATACAATGCGTCCTGCCCAATATGACATCTGGATGAAAGCGGTCCTGACATTCAACTTCGAGCAATAATCTTCAGCACTACCGACTCCACTACATGTTATGAGTGCATAAATGTGTAAAGCACATTACTATATTCGCCGGTTCATACTTGCAATGGCTTATTATTCTCGGATCACAAACATCTAATACACAGTTAAAACATTGTGCAAATTAATAACTTTAAACACATTCCTTCCAGTGCTTCGCATCCTTAAGTGCATTCGGTATTGCTCGAAACAGATTATCTTCGTTGCCGGATGATAGGCACATCGGGCACTCGAACATATGTTTCATAGTTTTGTCCTCACCACATTCATACTTAATACTGGTATCATCAGTAAAACCCCAATTCACTATGCTTTCCTTGGACCTGCCCACTCCTATTCGCTATCGATTTAAGGTCCGCCAGACATTCCAGTCCTCTGCGTGACCACGTGGCAAGCGCACTGCAAACTTTTAGTGGTCCAGAGATGTTAGGGACCTTCATTTTCCACAACTGTACTTATGCCTTTTCAGGTGACCCAATTAGTTCCCGTGATGTTCTCAGGAATCTTTTTCCCGACTTGAGTCTCTGGGCTGGTGGTATATGGCTGTGCAGTCGATGAACGCTTTCTCCTTGTTCGCAGCCACTTCTCTCCGAATACTGGGTGGTGAAATCCCCGGAAGCTGATAAAGCCTGTAAACTGAGGTAGGCTTTAAGCAGCCTGTCACTAGCCTACAGGTGTTATTTGGGGCTACATCCACCTATTTGATGTAATGACGAGTGCCAAACTGGGCATGCATATTCTGCAACAGAGTAACAAAGGGCCATTGCTGATGTACGTATAGTTTGTGGTTCACTGCCCCATTGTGATCCAACTAGTTTGCGCAGTAAGTTGTTTCTTGTACAGATCTTCATTTTGTAATTCATGCAGTGCTTCTTATATATGAAGGTTCTGTCGAGTGTCACTCCCAGATATTTTGGGGTGTTACATGTCTGCAGTTCGATACCTGACCACATTACTTTCAACTTACACTGAGCTTTACTATTTTTTTTTTTTTTTTTTTTTTTTTTTTTGGATGAAAGGCACACACTTCAGTGTTTGAAGGGTTAGGTCTTAAGTGGTTTCTCCTATAATAGCTTGATAGACAGTGACAGAGGAAAGTTGATATTTTTGGGCCGTTGCCTTCACGACTTTCGACGGGTGTAATGTGTTTTAGCTGCCTGATGTGCAAGCACCGCTGGGTCGATACGCCACCGCCTGGTGATACAGCCGGGATTGCCTCTTGGCTTGAGGCTGGAGAGGCCTCGGACCATTGTGCCTCCCCCTTAATGAGATTACCCGAGTCCGGCCGCCCGGCCAAGACGGCTGGCTTCCATTGTCCCCTCATTTTAATCAAGTGGTTTACGCGCGATTACGGGGTGGGCGATCGCTTGGGCAAATAGCCCCGGCTGGCGCGCGGTGGAGAGGGTGGGGGAGGCGACATTTTGGAGCCTCGTTAACGGTCCCTCAGCGTCGAAAGGAGAGGGTGAGGCGAGAGAGCGCCTCTTTTATAAGTGGCCAGCCATCATTATCCTCCAATTTGGAACGCGGCCGGCTATTTCCATCGGTAAAGCCAGGTTCAGAAAAATAAAGCCGCCAGGATCACGGACACTGCGAACTTTTATTTTGTTCGTACACGCGCCGTCCCTCTGCGTTTGTGCGTGAGGAATCAAGAGACGCGGCACAATGGCCGCGTATTAGCAGCTCCGGTGATATATAACATAAAAAAATGGTCAGAGAAATCGATTTGCAGCTGACGTTTATCCCGCCGACCGAAGTTATTGTGCGGCGGGATTTGAGTAATGTGTGTTTTTATACAGCGGGACACCGCTTTCAAGTGGATGTCGTCGACAATGGTGCTACGCCTTTATGAGCACCCGCACTGTGCGCCAGTTTTGATCCGTCAAACCAGTCATTTTTGATGGATGCTCTAGGAACATGCCGCATGCGTTATGCAGATGGATATAACACTTTCCCCCGTGCATGACCACCTATAAGTTTTAAGATGCACAGTAAGTTCGGATGGTATTAATACCGCCATGGTTGTGGTGTAGGATCAAAAATGCCTTTGGTTCAATCTAATACCACAACGGCTAGATTCGTTCAGCCTCCCCCCTTTTCCTCCTACAGATCTCACAGTTGTTAACGAGTTCCTTCGAATTATAATATTTTCCTGAGACGAAGTTTATATTTGTAATGAACCAATAAAGAACTTTGTAGACGTGAAAAAATGATCGTTTACCGTTCTCTTTTGCTGAGCTATGCTCTCGATGGAGCAAGTCTGCCTTGCAACGTCGTAGAACAATCTATTGATTTCTCTCCACTGTCTCTGTGCACGTCTCTTGATTTTGTTTAGTTACTTTTTGTGAATGATGTTGCTAAACTTGAGAGATATAACTGATGACACCTAGGTGATTAGATTGTATTTAATAATATTTTTTCTGATAATTTTTCGCCTCTTCCACATAGAGATCATGAGAGGCGGGAAAGAACAGAGGTCCAGGAACAGGAAACAATTATCCTATGGCCTTTTGAGAAAAACACCCTGGCATTCGCCTGGAGCGATTTAGGAAAATCGTCCAAAACCGAAAACTCCATGTCTGGACGGAGATTCGAACCCGCGTCCTACCGAATGTTCAATTGGCGTTGGTTTCAGTGAGCACTAAATGAAGGCAATTGTAATGAACTGTTTAAGAATTGTGTAATTTGTAAAGTAAAACATATGAAGCAAGAGCGATCTCAAAATCAAATTACTATTTGTAACACAAACCTTTTGCATAACGACAGCAAAAGCAACAAAAAAATCAAAAAAGTAAAAAAGAATCTTTCATTTTCATTGACCTTGGCAAAGCAGCAAAAAATAAAAATAAAAAAGGGGAAAAAATGATCAGTAAAAAGAGAAGTTTAATTGAATGGTATAAAGAAAAGTGTCAGGATAGTGGCAGGATTGGTTAATTTGTAAATAAAATAACAACCGTAGAGAAAGAGCTTAGAAAATATCAAGTTTAGGATGTTAGTGCTAAATGGTATGTTAAGTATCTCGTGATAGGAAGAGATAGAGTGTTGTTCAAAACAAATTATTTTTTTCTCGCAAGGATGAAATTTTATTTTCAGTGTGATTATGCTAGGTATTTCTTTTAGAAATCTTCCTATTATTTGTTGCATCATTATTAAGTTTTTATGCAGTTAGATTCTTATTTACTTATTCAACAATTTCGTTGTGATGAAGGATTTGCTCCGATGGAAATTTCCGTACACAATAAAATCTCCCTTTTCCTTTTCTCACCTCTTTGGTCTCTAATAATTTCAACTTTAAATTCATGCAGGGTCTTTGATAAACTATTCACTGGTTCTCTTGGTAACTTATTACAAACTCTGAACCCCTTACATACGAAATAAAATCTTCCAACAGGTTTTCGCCTGAAATCGAGTGTAGCTTGAGGTCAAGATAATCTTTTCCCTTCTATGCACTTCACCTACTTCTTCGACCAATATAGAAGTACACCTTGTACACTTACATGACTCTCTTCACACTCTTCGTATATTCCAATGAATCCCATTCCTGCTCCTTTATCACATCGGTTACTGATTGTGTTCTGCAGTAATTTCCAGAGACAAATCTAACTGTTCTTCTCTCCACCCTCTCCAACACCTGTATTTGATACCCAAAATGCGGATCCCATACAACACCATATTCAAGCAATGGTCTGACCAAAGTTGGGTAATACTATTTCCTTACTTCTGCTATACGTTCTGATTCATTTCGTTACATCGTCCCAGTTGCACCCATCGTGTATCTCCAACAGGTGAGTGGCAGTGGTGGGTGAGCGGTAACGACCTGGCCTCGAAGTCGGGAGGACGCCGGTTCGGATCCTCCTCCGGGTATCAAGATTTGGGATTTCTAAATGAAAATAGGATCGGGTACAGTAGGAGAAATAAGTGAATTCTGCTACTTGGGACGCAAAATTACAACCGACTGCAGAAGCAGGAATGATGTTAAAAGCAGAATCTCGCCTCGCATTCGGGAAGACGGCGGTTCGAATACCCGTCCGGGCATCCAGATTTGGGTTTTCCATGGTTTCCCCAAATCACTCCAGGCAAATGCCGGGATGCTTCCTTCAAAAGGCCATGGCCGAATTCCTTCCCATTCCTTGCCCCCATCCTTGCCCCCCATCCTTTCCCGTCTCTAAAGACCTCGATGTTAAAAAGAGACGTAAAGCAGTTACACAAAAAAAAAAAGAATAGCACTAGCAACAAGAACCTTCATGAAAAAAGATAAGTCTTATAGTTTCAAATATTGATATAGGAATTAGAAAGAACTTTTTAAAACTCTTTGTGTGGAGCACTGCACTTTATGGTAGCAAAACATGGACTTTATGAATACCAGAAAGAAAGAAAATTGTAGCATTTGAACTATGGTGCTACAGAAGAATGCTCAAAATTAAGTGGACAGACAAAGTAAGAAATGAACGAGTTTTGGAAACGATGAGTGAGGAAAGAAGTGTGTGAAAGAAGCTTACAGTCAGAAGAGACAGGCTGGTAGGTCATATTTTCAGACATGCTGGATTGGTTAATTTGTTAGTGGAGGGAACAGTCGAAAAAAAGCAACAAAAAAAAGGAAGGAAGAAAAAAATCCAAAAGGTGCTTTACGGAAGACCTAAAAACCTAAAATCCTAATTCAATAACGGTAAGGAACATCTTTATTACGGTTATTGTAGCAATTAAAAGAACATTTAGCATTGAGCAATGGAGGATCTCTTCTCATAATGCCTAGCCTCCAATAAATTCGAGTTAATACTAGTTTTAAAAGTCGCTGCTGTATCGAATGTTTTGTGGCGCCACTTATTGGAAACTAGACGTGGAATGTTTGCAGCGCCCTGTGTCCTCGTCGTGGTGCATTACTGGTTGCGCCTTGGAGTAATGGCTGGTCGCCCGCATCCAAAGCGGATTAGAGCGGCGACAATGGGGCGGGCGAGTGGTGGGCGTAATTTTCACTCTGCGGGGTGGTTTTCAGCGGACCAGCTCGAGGGCCCAGGTTCAGTGTTCTGCATTAAAGCCTAACGCGGTAATAACTTCACGCATCGCCGCTCCGCTGTGGGCAGGGATTAACGCGTGCGTCTTAGAACGCGCCGCGCCGGGCCCGTTATTAAACACTTTAGCCCGCTTCCAGGGGCCAAGGGCGAGCTATTGCGGTTCCGCCAACTGTGAAGGCGCCACGACACATAGACAAGATTCTGTGCATATCATGACTCTGTGTCTGACAGAACGTCATTTCGCTGATGGTGAAATGCAACATTAAATAATAACCAACCGTATAGCTAGAAGTGAAACAAAGTGCTGATATATTATTACGTAATTACACAATCTGAATCAGAAATTAATTTATTTAATTTAATTTAATTGTGATGGAGCACACGCTCCGATGTCAATTTTCCTACACACCCATTTTCCCCCTTTCCTGTATCCACCTGCTTTTGCCTTCTACAAATAAAACATTAAATTGTTCCACCGTTTTTAGTAAATTATTCATCAATTATTTTGGCAACTTAATCCAATCCCTGACCTCCTTAACTACAAAAGAAATACTTCCCACACCTTTGTGCCTGAAATCGTGTGCCAGCTTGTGGTCACGATCATGTCTTTCCTTTCATACATTACTTTTAATTCTTATACCAATATCTTTCCACGCCTCATCACCAATATTCACCTTATACACTCCCATGACATTCTTCACTCTCCTCCTGTCTTTCAATGAATCCCATTACAGCTCTTTTATCATATCGGCTACTGGTTGTGTTCTACGGTAATTTCCAGAGGAATCTATCAGCCTTTCTTTGTACCCTATCCAAATGTGGGCCCCATACTATATTACCATATTCAAGCAATGGTCTGACCAAAGTTTTATAACCCATTTCCTTCACTTCTCTCGTACGTCCTTTCATCACTCTCTCTACCAAGTAATTTGAAACCTTTTCCTACTACCTGTCCAATGTGTGCTGCCCATGTGAGTTTGTTATCAAATATTATACCAAAATATTTATATTTCAGGTCTTCTACAAACAATTCTTTCCCCACCTAATAATCATAACCAACCTTCAGTTTTTTAGCTGTGTAACTAATAAGCTGACTCCTCTTTCAATTTATCTTTATCCCCTGTTTACCAGCCCAGCTAGATATCCTGTCCAGATAATCCTGCAGCTGTAAAAATGAAACTTCGCAGTTAAAGTCACCACCATCATTCAACATTAAGTTTATCGCATTTTTCACAGTCGGTATAACGGCTTTACTCATTTTAATTTAATTTAATTGCAATGGAGCACAGGCTCTGTATTATGAAAGTGACTAAAAATGATTTAACGGTAGTCTTGCCAATACATTTCCACGCAAAGTTGATAGTAAGCGTGCTTTAGTAGAGTGACGTATGTCGAAACCTGTTAGCATCAATTACACTGTATCCCAGACTACTAAGAATTGAGTAGACTCCACAGAATTGCCTTAAATAAGAACTAATAATTGAAAACAGAGTGCTGATTAAAAAGTTTTGTATAGAATTCAGTATCCTGCCATATACGTCGGGCATATCAGTCTTATGCTTGAACATATAATAGAGTTCTGTCGCAGCTGAGATGAGAATGAAGGTCTTGACTATACATCTGAGGGAGGTAAACGGTTCAATGCGTAACCATTCTTAAAATGAAGGTCGCACGAACTTCTCTCTTGGTAAATGAACGAGATGCAGTCAGGTCGAAAGCTCAGGTATCTGCTGACTGCGAATTCGAGTCATCATGTAGAGTAACTACAAATTATTATCACAAGATATGTGCATCGTCATACTTGCTATCGACCTATGAACGCCCTTAAGATCAAATTAACTTTCAATGGCCGTGTACAACCAATTCACAAAGACTTCATTTGAATAGCTAGCCAAAACTTCAATGTTTGTTACTTTGTTTCTACATGTAAATTATGTTTTCTTATGTCGTTATGTGTTTGGTTATGGATTTTAATATCATGCATCATTGAAAAAAGGTGAGTTAATGCTAATACATCAATGTTATGTATTTGTTAGTGACATGAAAAAGTTGTTCCGTATTGGGACTAATGATGCCTGCAAATTTATATTATTTGATTTAAAATTATCAGCTATTAATGATTTTGAAAAATGTTCTATATTTCATTTCTTTGCTAGGTGGGAAAATACATTTCCTGAAAAGGAACTGATGTATCCAGAAGGGTAGGAGGAAATGAAATTAAACTTAACGGGTTAAGAAGATTTTGTAATTAAATAAATTCTCGGGCTTCCAGCCGCGTAAAAAAATCACACTTGTGGAACCTTTCGAAGGCGTCTATCTCAGCCCCCATTTTCAACCATAGATGTCATTAAATAATTGTTTGTTTACAGGCTGCCGAGGAAACGGTGTAAGACAAAAGACAACCCAGCGCGATGACGTCATCCAATCTTCTGCTCACTACCGAGGCGAAGCTGATTCGACATTTTGATAGCCGGGTTCCAGGTCGCACTGAGTTGGTAACCAGTGTCGCTGTTAATTAAAGAATCTTTTGGTGTGATTTCAAGAGCTTCTATTTTAATGTTATCTCAAAATCTCTGACCCGGTAATTCTAGTTTCCTCGAAATTAAATGTATGTCCTCTTGGACAGTTTGTTCGGCCACAGCTGATTTCTCTTCTTGCCCAGACGAAAATTTCTTGCCTGTTCGACACATCGCTGCACAGTACACCGCTGCGTTTGTCCGATATAACCACGGCCACATTCACAAGGTATATACGCGTAATACACACCAGGAGTTCGTAAACCTAGGTCATCTTTAATGCGGAAAAACGCAATGGTGTATTGTGTAGTGATTTGTCGAACACTCTACAAATGTACGTCTGGGGAAAGAAGAGAAACCAACTGTGCCGAACAGAATGTCCAAAAAGGCCACACATTTAATTTCGAAAAAAAAAACTGCAATTTTTGCCCAGGCCAGAGATTTTACGGACAGCATTATAACAGAAGCTGTAGAAATCAGAACAAGTGATCGTTTAGTTAACAGAGACACTAGTTATCAACTCAATGTGGCCTCGAATCTGGTTATCAACATGCTGAAACAGTTTCGCCTCGGTAATGAGCAGAAGAGTGGATGACGTAATTGTGCTGAAATCATCAATATTAATAGCAGAGTTGAGCAGCCTCGGGGCAGAACTGTCTACCAAGGTGCAGACCCTCCTTCAAAAGAATAAAACAGAAATCTTCATGACCCTCTTCAAGTTTGCAGCTAGAAACAACATCGAAATATGACACCTGAACAAGCCGAATAAAGATGTCACACGGGCGGACCTTAAACAAAACCATGGACAGGCAACAAAACAACGAATCCTATAACAACGCTGACCAACAGAATAATTTGAGTGAAACATTTTTATATCTTGCTTGTTAAATATTGTATTTTATAAATTTGTAAGCCACATATTGTAGATATATTGTATGACATACATCGATAAATGTATACGAACTTATAAATTGTAGAACTGACCCTGTACTTAACCAAAGGTTAGTATGTAGTATTTGATAAGACGTAATCCGCTGGCTGTATGGTACACACAGTATAATAAAAATAAATAAATAAATACCTTTTGTCTTTCACCTTTTCCACGTAAACAAATAGTTATGGAGTGACATCTATGGTTGAAAATGAGGACTGTATAGACGCCTTCGAAAAGTCCCACAAGTGTGAAGCCCGAGAAGCGTTTATTTATTTACAACGTCGTGAATAACTTCGATCTTACAGGATTTTGTGATGTTACTTCAGTGAGTACAAAATCGAGTCAAATTTATAAAGAACATGACAATAATATGAGCTCACTTTTCAGTACGATGTTACTATCCCTTTGACCTGGATTCATGTATTCGGTTGGGAATTGTGTCATAAAGCAGTTGAATCCTCTCCTGAGGAAAGAAGGCCCACTGCTGTTGTAGGCGGCCCATGATATCCTGGATGCTGGCACTGGGACTGAGTTGGAGGGATAACACATGAGGACGTAAGATGTACCTGACGTACCGTTGTACAGTCATAATTTTCTCCATCACTACCCGCCGCGACCTGAAGTCATACCTTATTGTTTCCTGGAGTAATACATATGTACCTCTCCAAAACATTGGAAGAATGTGACCTCTCCTTCGCCGCCACACTCGCCGACACCGACGGTGGTCATCATAGGTAGTGCACAAGCGCTATTTATCTATTAACACAATGTATAACGCCCCGCTCACGGCACACACCCAAACGTAACGGTGTTGCTGGTAGTCTAAGCGTGGGGCGGAAATTCCATAGCCCGGCTGCCGCAACTCTCCGATCAATGGTGCAGGATGACACAGAACGTTGTTCTTGAATGTCAGGCGCATATGTGAATGAGTTACGATGTTCTTGGACAAACGTGGTCTACCAGAAACATGACGACTAGTATTCCTGCCCTCATGTGCCCATGTAGTCCAACATCGGACCACTGTCAGATCCAAATACCCCACAGATATGAATATTCCACTAGTAGACCAGACGGCAAAATGGAGAACCGCAATGAAACACTTTTTAAACTCAGGATCTGACGCTGTTCAAACTCTTTATACGCCATATCACGCAACAACGCTAAACACGAACAACACATACTGTATTAATATATTTTTCTCGGGCTTCCAGCCGTGTTAAAATGTCACAATTGTGGGACGTTTCGAAGGCGTCCTTCTCTGCCTTCATTCTCAACCAAATGTCAATGATTAACTTTTTGTTTATTGAGCCGCTGCTACGGAAACGGTAGAAGACAAAAACGAACACAACACGATTACGTCATCCGCTCTTCTGCTAGTTACCGTCGCGAAACTGTTTCAGAATTTTAATGGCCGGGTTCCAGGCCGCACTGAGTTGATTGTCCCTATTGACTAATAAATCAGTTGATCTTATTTCTACAGCCTCTGTAATAACGCTGGCCCAAAAATCTAGTGAAGAGAGGCGTGCGCTTCATGAGTTGAAGAAAGACGAAAATATTGTTATTCTTCCAGCAGACAAGTGTAACTGCACGGTGGTTTTAAGCAAGATGGACTATCATAGTAAAATTATGCAGCTTTTGGAGGACCAAGCATACAGGAAGATTAACCGAGACCCTACATCTAAGCTAACCAACTTGACTACAAAGCTGATCCACTCCTTAGAACTACCAGAAGATGTGAAAAGACGACTCCAACCCCGTGCTCCTGTTCCTCCCAGGTTGTACGGTCTACCTAAAGTGCATAAAGTAGGAGTACCTATGCGACCTATTGTAAATACAATTGATAGCCGTACGTACTTTTTGGCTAAATACCTCAAAGATATTCTCAACCCATTGGTAGGGAACGCTCATCGCAGTATTCAAAATTCCAGGGAGTTTGTGGAAATCTTAGACAACATGAAGTTAGATCCTGGTGATTTAATGGTGAGCTTCGATGTGGTCTCTCTTTTTACTCGTGTTCCCTTGGTCGACTCCTTAGATCTGTTAAGGAGGTATTTTGATCAAAAAATGATTGATATTTTCCACCATGTGTTGACAACCACTTATTTTAAGTTTGAAGGAGAATATTACGAACAAGTGGATGGTGTAGCAATGGGTTCGCCGTTGTCTCCTGTCATTGCTGATTTCTTCATGGAATTTTTTGAAGAAGAGGCACTAAACCACGTACCACTCCAGCCGAAGTGTTTTCATAGATATGTCGATGACACCTTTGTGTTTTGGCCCCATGGCAGAAACAGTTTTGACCAATTCCTTGCGCATCTCAATTCTATCCATGCAAATATTCAGTTCACAAAGGAATTGGAGGAGCACGGTTGCCTGCCGTTTCTTGATGTGCTTGTTATTAAACGTGCCGATGGTTCGCTGGGACACACGGTGTATCGGAAGCCTACCCATACCGACTTATATTTAAACGCCAACAGCTGTCATCATCCGGCACAACGAAACTCTGTATTAACTACCTTGGTACACAGAGCACAAAGGATTTGTGACAAACATAGCCTGGATGGTGAATTGGACTATCTCCGGAAAACGTTTTTAAATAATGGCTATAATCAGGGACAGATTACTCGTGCGTTTAAACAGAAGGAAAATCGACGGAGAGATCAGATTGATGCCAAGGGCCTTGCGTTTCTGCCCTTTGTGGTTGCCCTAAGTTTCAAAATAGGTAGACTGCTATCACAACACGGAGTCAAGACAATTTATAGACCACCCACTAAAATTAGTAACTTGGTCGGCAGCGTTAAAGATGACCTAGGTTTACGAACCCCTGGTGTATATTATATATCATGTGAATGTGGCCGCGGCTACATCGGACAGACGCAACGATGCATTGTGCAGCGATGTGTAGAGCACGCCAGAAAAATCTGCTGTGGCCGAACATAGTGTGCAAGAGGGTCACACTTTTGAATTTGAAAAAACAACAATTTTTAGCCCGTGTCAAAGATTTTTGGGCCAGCGTTATTACAGAGGCTGTAGAAATAAGATCAACTGATTTATTAGTCAATAGGGACAATCAACTCAGTGCGGCCTGGAACCCGGCCATTAAAATTATGAAACAGTTTCGCGTCGGTAACTAGCAGAAGAGCGGATGACGTAATCGTGTTGTGTTGGTTTTTGTCTTCTACCGTTTCCGTAGCAGCGGCTTACTAAAACACACAGTTAATCATTGACATTTGGTTGAGAATGAAGGCAGAGAAGGACGCCTTCGAAACGTCCTACAATTGTGACATTTTAACACCGCTGGAAACCCGAGAAAAATATATTAATATTCAACACCGTGAAAAAATACGATCATACAACACATATTGTATGCTGTTTTTATACACTGGATTAGCAAGCTCCCTTCTCCAATTGAGCACTGTGGGGGACGGGCAACGGGAAATCATTTGAGGTGATTGCCGGTAACGTTGATACCTAGTACCATACATCTCTGAATTTTGTAACCAATAAATAGGAAAGTAATAAAAAAAAAACAAAAAAAAAAGAATGGCCGATTTCCTTTCAGATCCTAGTCTCCTCTCCTTTCCCATCTCTAATGACGTCGACATTGACGATACGTAAAGCCTTAGTCAAAACAAGAACGCTACTTTTATTGATTAAAATGATCCTTGAATTTTGAACTAAAATTCATGTTTGTTACATGAAACGCCTCTACGGTACTAACGGTTTGGAAACACAGATAACATTATTCTGAGGGTGGAAAAAAGTTTCCGATGAAAAATGCAGGAGTACTGTAACGACGAACTGGGGAAGCTTGCGAAATGTTGGCAGAAATGTTTTTCCACGTAAAATTACTTATTAGTTTTACCTGGATTTGTTGTTGTTCTTCACCACGTTTTCCCCAACATCTTGGTATCGTCCGCTTTCGATGGGTTTTACGCATCGCTGGCAGGTTCAGATTTGGAGCTATTGTTTTACGGCCGCATGTCCTTGCTGGCGCCAAGCATTTTATAGCTACCTACTACCAGGTCTTACTACGTAAGTGAAATGTTGCCATCTCTCTGTGAAACTTGTAAATATGTTCGGCGTCTGAAAAGTGTATTTTTTGTTTATCATCATCATTGGTTTTCTGCAGTTCAGCAGATCCATCCACAGCGAAGGTCTTCCATGCCTCCCTTTGTTCCGCCAATCTCTTTGTATCTATATATTTTCCATTTATCACCAAGCATTTCTTTCTTCGTCGCCCTCTTCTTTACCCTCAATTTACGACGCCCTCCATGGTGCATGGCCAATACAGTTTCTTGTTCTGTTTCCTATAGCTTTTATAAGAGACCTTTACTCTCCTACTCGTTCAAGGACCTCATCATTCCTTACTTTATCTGCCCAACTTATTCTCCCCATCCTCCTCCATATCCACATTTCAAAAGCTTCCAACCTCTTTATTTTCCTTGCGTAACGTCCATGTTTCCGGCCCATATAGCACTACACTGTATACAAAACATTTAGCTGGTATTTTCCTCAGTATCCACCCTTCCCTTGCCATTGCGTTTCTAGCTTTCACGTCCTTCTTGCAACACATATCACTACACGCAATACTCCCGAGATATTTGAAGAGCTCCGCTTCTTCAATTATTTCTCCTTGTAGCTTTATCATCATTTCTTTCTTAGTCCTTCCGACCATCATACATTTATTTTTCTTCCTACTGATTTTCATTAAGAATTCCTCACTCCCTTTGTCTAAAGCCTCTAACATTCTTCAGAGTATCTTGACACTTTCCGCCAGCAAAACCATGTCATCAACAAAAATGATGCAACTAATCCTATATCCACCCAGACACGCCACTCCTTTACCTTTTAAGCTCCTTTGTATAATTTCCTCTAGATGGGTGTTAAATTATATTGATGACAGACAACATTCCTGTCTTACACCTCTTCCAATCTTTCCCTCTTCTGTCAGATCATTCCCCACTCTCACTCCTTGTTCGATTTATAATTTACTTATTAGCCTTCTTTCCTTCCAATGAATGCCTTTATTTTTTAGCATATCCATTAACTTCACCCATTCCACTCTATAAAATCCTTTTTCATGTCTCTGAAAACAATGTAGCAATCTCTTCCCCTTTCAATATATCTTTCGCCCATTATTCTCAGCAAACCCAATAGCTTCTCTTGCACTACTTCCTTTCTGAAACGCAAACTGTTTTTCCGCAAATGACATGAACAATCTGCTGGGTATTCTTCTATTTCTTTTGTTTGTAAAGTGTGTAATTTATGAAGCGGAGATTGGGTACCGTCCCGGCATTCGCCTTAATGGCGACGAAAAACCACGCGAGAGGGTGGGAAGGGGGGGGGGGGCGCCCTGTGCTCGTGCCCGGTCACGTTGAACCTCCCCTATCCACTGTGCGGCGGTTTAGCGCCCTGTGCTACATTGACGGATCTTACACTTGAATTTGTTCACATACCACATTTAAGATTGTATTTGATTCTGTTTCGGGTGATGATTAGAAGTTCAGGGTGCCTCTGGTGGTTTCTCGTCATATGGTGAATGTATTAAGTAAGAATCTTGAGAGAATTTGAAGCGTGGTGCGGCGAGATGGAGCGACATTAGGGCGAGCGCGTGAATTAGCTGGCTGCTGGGCGTCCCATCAGTGGAGACAATGCGAGCGCCGGTTAATGCGACACTAACTCGCCGCATTGTGGCGTGATTGTCACCGTGGAACAAAAAGCGTTGGCGCCTAATGGTCCGCGCAGCGCGCTCGTATTAAGAAAAGTCGCTGCACCGCGAGGCGTCGCACTCGAAGCAAATGGCGCTTCCATGGCACTTCCGAGAACGCCATTTCGAGAAATACGCCCGCCACAAGTGGATTTGTCCTCGCTCCCCTCCGGAGGGAGCGGTCGACTCGCGCTGCGACAGACTCGTGCTCCTGCTGTAGTGATATTCGCGGCAACGACTGTACTCCCACCAAATCATTCCATTCTGCAAATAATACCCGAACAACACAGTTTATGCACGAATCTTACTTACAGTTGACTTCCGATATTGTGTTACCTCTTCCATAAATTCAGAGACAGCCAAAAGTTAAAACTTAAAAAAATGATTTTTTTTTTAAAGTGAATGTATGGAACGCCTTTACACTCTACAGAATACTGTATAGTGAACTAGTGCTCCTAAAATAGCTGTTATAGCTGGAGAACCACTTAACTGAAAGGAGAGATTTCGCTTCCGTCGTGGAGAGGTAAAGAGTATGCATTCTTCTTCTCTTCGATATCGGCCATCTAAGGACCACGAAAAGTAATCCCGTGCACTCATTTCGATCTTTCTTTCCTTGACCTCCAATAATTCTTCATCCTTTCACTTTGCTGTTTCCTCCTTTCTTCCATTCATATGTTTATTACATTTCCTCTTCTCCTTCTTCTGGAAACCCTTGAAATTTTAAATTAATCTCCTGAAAGTTGTTCTATCTTGTATTAAATCTTCTGTTATTCCGATCGCAGCCATACCTTATTTCCTCCTTGCATCCACTGGTTGCCCTTCTTATTCTTGTAAACACGGTTGAAAATTCTTTCTGTAAGTTTGTTGTTATCCATTCTCAAAATGTGACCAAAAAAACTGATTCTCCTCTTTCTGATCGTGTCTGACATCCTTTCAATTTCTTCTTCTTTGTATAGACTTTTATTCCTCCCGGTGCCTAAACTCACCATTTTCAATTTTTAGAGGTCCCCAAATTTTTATCAAGATTTTCCTTTAACTTTTCTCTATCTCTCCTGTTTCTAATACAGAACAAACATTCTGAGGGGTACAAACCTTCTGGTTTGATTACTGTGTTGTAGTTTTTGATTTTAGTTTTTCTTAAGAGATTCTTCTTAATGTATGTATCTTTAGTAAGTTGATATGCTAGTTCTAGTTTTCTTGCTCTTGATATGTTTGCGTCCTTATCAAGCCCATTAATCTGAATTACTTCACTTAGATATTTAAATTTATTGACCTTGTTAATTTTTCCATACTCTGTGTTTAGTACTGTGAGTAAATCCCTAATATTAGTCATGAATTCAGAGTATGCATTATTGTAGGCTTGCAACGAATATTCGCCAATTATTCGGTATTTGGTCTATCTGCCACTTTTATACTATTTGGCCGAATGGCGAATATCTAGGTACTATACGGCCAAATACCGAATACTTAAAAAAAATTCTGTTGTTCATGATTAATAGACTTTCGGGTCATGCCGCGTTGTTTATTTCATTACCTGAGCTTCGGCTGTTATCCTACAGCCTTCGTCAGAGATACCGTTTATGTTGCAGCAACGAGCGCCAAGCTAATATACTGATATCACGAAATATATCATTAAAAATGATTCTTATTCGTTTTTCCTTACATGCTTTTTCAGAATAAATTCCTACTACCATCATGCATGATACCCATAGTTTTTTTATACACAAGTTATCTATTAAATGAGATTTAAGTTTACCTTTTTATGTAGATATGATTATGTATACACGATGTGAAACCCAATTTATTAATCTCAATTAAACAATATTTTTGCCGGAATATATTAGAAATTAAAGATTATGTGCACAGTTTAATAAATGCAACTGCTATGAAATTAATTGCCATAATACAGTTATAAATTTTGATTTTCACAGCATTTTATTCTTAAAAAGTAGTGTAAAAATATTTCGGCTGAAAAAAGGTGGAATTACGACTACTTTTCAGTACCATGTCACTAATGAAAGTAACATTTAAGAAACTTATATTTCTCATGGTCTCTGCTATAACCACGAATGCCAAATCTCATTCCATCCTTGGCTAAATTTAAATTTAATTAAAACTTTCGCTAATGTTGCTGCGTGTTATTACGGATTATTTGATTTTTACTTATTTTACTGACCATTTTCATTAATGGTCTTTTTTCACGTTAGACGTACGTGAGTGATTAGGTTATTTGAAGTGGACATCAGGCCAGAAATGTTGCCGAATCAAGTATTCTGACAATTAATTTCTTCGAAGCTCTTCAGCTATTTAATAATCTAGAATCTCCATAATTTCTCCGGCCGTGACCAAGATTACTTTGTGAATGTTTTACCAGATTCAATAAAAAACAACGTGATGCTGAAGGGAAGTGATAATAAAACATTAAAACGCGTGGAGGAGATGCATTGTTCATTTTCTTGCTACGAGTCTGAGTCAATGTGAATTTTGTTTACCTGTCATTACCTGTTGTGGAAGAAGCAGCAAAAAAGCGAGGGGTAAAGTGGGATTTTACTATGTAGAAAGGTACTTTTTATCACAATTAATGCATTTGTCACTAGCCACGAACGCTGCCCGTGTGCTTTACTCTAGTTTTACAAATAACTATGCAATCCATGGACTTTGCTGCATTATATCTTACGCACAGAGTAACAATGCAGCAATAAGTACACAACTTCTACAGGTGCCCGAATGAAAGTTCCCGGACCGTAGAACGATAAAGAAGTGAACTTTCGTATTAGTGACAGGAATCCTTCCAATAGGTTAGGTAGCGCTGAAAGTTAATCAACCGGAGCACTCGCTATTAAACTGTTAATTGCGAGATTCCAGGTAAATTATACCGTTATAGCTTGAGCTTGTAGTCGAAGAGGAAGTTATAATGACTTGGAAATCAGTAGCATTCAGCCAACTCAAACACGGTAATAGCTATTTCGATTCAAATTGTCTTGCCATTAGTTAGCAGAACAAGATAAAATCGCTAAACAGTTGGATAGCATGGACTACAATTAGATCTAATCGCGTTTATGATGCTTAAGTTTGTAAAATTACGTACCTCTTTTACCCATGAATAGCAAACACAAAGCAATCTCAGCACAACACAACACAAAATGCCAATCTGAAAAAAATCCTTGAAATGAAGAAAGTACTATACAAATCTAATGGGTTTTGGAAGAATGTTTCTATAACAAATTAATTTTCATTTGATGTTACTGTTTCTGTATCTGTCCAGCTAACTACGGTGTCCTTCAAATGCTCTAAATTGGCCGTCTCAGTCCCACGACAGATTATTATTTTTTTTAACTGCTTAACGTCTCTCAACAGCGAGGTCTTTAAAGACGGGAATGGGTGGGGGGCAGGGAATGGGAAGGAATTCGGCCATGGCCTTTTGAAGGAAGCGTCCTGGCATTTGCCTGGAGTGATTTGGGAAACCATGGAAAACCCAAATCTGTATGCCCGGACAGGGATTCGAACCTCCGTCCTCCCGAATGCGAGGCCAGTACGCTAACCGTTACACCACCACGCTCGGTCCCACGACAGAAAAGATTGGTCTACGTGTATAGAATTTTAGGATTGAAATTATTATACGTAAGAATAATAAGAAAAGGAATTAAAATGTTTAAAAATAAAACAAATCTAGTCACGGAAATATCATTCAAACATTTATTTCAGGATTTCTTCTACAGCTTTAAGTTCTCGAACAATATTTAAAGATACTTCACTCTAATTACCTGAACAATAGTTACTGAATATTGCAACTGAAGTTTTCCCTGAAGTGACTTCTTGACCATAGAGTTATAACCGTCAAAAAGAATAAAAGACTTAAAATTATTATGAATCATAATTCACTAACAAGTAACATGGTACATTTCTTGACTGGAAATGGCCAAAGGAAAATAAGTTTACAATGTAATTTAATCTTTTAAATAATTTACTGAACATCAAAATCAATTGGTTTTTATTTTTCAAAATTACAATTGAAAAGCAATTTTATTGATGGAAAGCCTGGAAAAGTTTTTCACCACGTGGCGTATGAGGAGCTACAATGGCTTCATGGGGTCATCCTGTTTCTTTTGGCTGTTGTCTGGCTGAGCGTCTAACAGCTGCTGGTGGCCATAGATATATCACCCAGGTCTCTTACCATCGAGACAGAGTGATATGATGTAGCTGAAGTTCACTCGAAGTGGGCCAGATGAGAATATCACTCCATCGGTTCTTCCTAACCGAAGAAAACTGTGTTACCTTCTTCTTGCAAAGATTTTTTCCTGTTCATGAACCTCTCCTAATTCTTTCATTAATATCTTTCCTTGCATCATCACCTATATACGCTCCTATACCATATCACTTACTGATTGTGTTTTGCGGTAATTTCCACAGACAAATCTAGCAGTGTTTCTTTGCACCATCTCCAACTCCTGTATTTGATATCAAAACTGTGGGTTCCATACTACATCACGATATCCAAGCAATGGTCTGACCAGTGCTTAGTAACCCAATTCCCCTAATTCTCTCGTACATCCCCTCATCACTTTCTCCAACAATTGAAGGATTTGGAAATCTTTTGTTACCACCTGACCGATGTGTCCTTCCCAGTTGAGTTTGTTATCAGATGTTACGACAAGGTATTTACATTTCAGGTCAATAACAATCAATTACTTCTCCGCCTTATAACCATAATCAACCTTTGGTATTTTATCTGCGTATATAATACGCTTAGTCCTCTTTGTATTTATTTTCATCCCATGTTGACCTACCCAGCTAGATGTCCTGTCCCGATCAACCTGCAGCTGTTCACAGCCTTCTACTGTTTTGATCCTCTGTAAACAACCTAGTTTCTACACCAACGCAATCATTCATTATCATGACGAATAGCAATGTTGTCAATACCGTACCCTATGGCATACCCATTTTCACTTTCATTTCTTTTTATACTGCGTCTCATGCTCTAACTTTTTGCTTACTACTTTTTAAGAATTCTTTCACCCAGCAAATCACTTTTTCATTCAGTGCAATAGATTTGACCTTATTTAGCATCATTTTATGACTTACTCTATCAATAGCCTTTGTGCTACACTGTCAAAATGGCTTCCCATATCAATTTCATCAGGAATATCTGTCACATAGGCTACTAGCTGAGATTCGCACGAATATCCTTCCCTAAAGCCATATTTTCGACTTGAATACCAATTACGTTCTTCACAGATGCCTCTGATGTTGTTGAACATCAATCTCTCCATTAATTTACATAACACTGATGTCAAACTGACTCGCCTGTGATTTCCGACCCTATTTGTCACTCCTCCTATATGAACCGGTCACTATCGCACTTTTCCAGTCCTCTGCTAAGTACCAAGTATGCAGACTCAGTTTAAATAATGTTTCAAGGTAAGGTACAATGTCACATCCTGCTATCGTTAAGAAATCCGTAGTAATAATGTTTACAGCAGACCCTTTATGGCTTTTTAAATTTCTTAATTCCTTAATGATATCCTGCTCATTTCTAATTGTGTTTATAAGCTCATTCTCCGATTTACACTATGCCATTCCTGAATCATATTCTCTAGTGGTCTCACTAAACCACTTACAGTAAATCTGTAGCATTCTCAAATCAGTTACTTCTTCTCCATCCTTATCTATAATTGTTTCAACACCCTCCCCTCCCCTCAGTTGTCTAACATAGTTACTGATATTTCTAGAGGCATCCGTCAGTGGTCCCCTTATACCAATAATGTTTCTCATAAACCAATCTTTAGTCACCATCCTTTATTTTAATAATACTTTTTGAACTTCTCGAATGATGCCGTCAATAAACTTTTTAACTTGGCTTTTATTTCGTCGAGCACCGAGAAAAAGATAATCGAGGGAAACAGTCTTCTTTCCGAAGATTTACAGCACATTACAGTTTTCCTGTTAGCACTGTTCCGAGCGAACTCCTCCGCTCGCGATAATGGGGAGTTTAAATAGATGTCGTAGAATATTGATGAGAACATCAAAAACGTGAAATGAAGCCTGTGGAGTGCTGACAGTTATTCTATCGATAGAATTCACACAAAAACGATTAAAACTTACACAAAATTACTTAAAATTTTGAAGATACATTCTTAACATAAGGACGTATTAACAAGCGTTTAAAAACCAAACGGACAAAATTAAACGATTCCTATACAAAACATCATAGCTTTCAAAACAATTAATTAAAGTCTCCTAATTAAAATTTCAGACACTATATAGTTTTTAATCAAATTACACTTCAATTGCACCATTTTCATTAACCAAAACACTACACGTTCCTAAGAAAATTTTACAAATGTATAATTAATTTCTTTCTATCTCTCTCAGACACAAATTTAATTAGTTTAAAGGATAGCAATTGGTAGGAAACTTGGTATTAATGCTGTTACAGATTCCTAGAGGGCAACTGGGGTTTATTGAAAGGCAGGAAGGAGAAAGAGAAGAGAGGACTATCAGAATAATTCGATACTTCATCTTACTTAAAGCATCGGGGACACTTTCCATTTGTTGGTAATGGAGTATGTAACTGGAATAAGCTAGCGGTCAAGATGCTGAAGAATATACCTCAAACAGTGAAAGAAGTAAAGTAAGTTAGCAGCTGAAATTTCATACCTAGTTTCTTTTTGTTGAGCTTCTTAGCACCCAACGAAAGGAACAACGTAAGTAAAGTAAAGCTTAATAAGATATGTAGGGAAATTTCCACTGTGAACTAATCTTCATTGCAGTTAATAATAATAATTTAATTTAATTTAATTTAATTGCAATGGAGCACAGGCTCCGGTGGCAATTTCCCTACACACCCATCTTCCCCCTATCCTGCACCCACCTACATTTGCCCTCTACAAATTTTATCTTTAAATTCCTTCAAAGTTTTCGGTAAATTATTCATCATTTCTCTTGGTAACTCATTCCAATCGCTGACACCCTTACCTAAAAAAGAGAATCTTCCCACACCCTTGTGCCTGAAATCGAGTGCCAACTTGTGGTCATGGTCATCTTTTCCCTTCCATGCACTACTTTTCATACCTATTGCAATATCTTTCCATGCCTCATCACCAGTATATGCCCTGTACACTCCCATGACCCTCCTCATCCTCCTCCTGTCTTGCAATGAATCCCATTCCAGCTCCTTTATCATATCCGTCACTGATTGCATTCTGCGATAATTTCCAGAAACAAATCTAGAAGCCCTTCTTTGCACCCTCTCCAACTCCTGTATTTGATACGTAAAATGAGGGTCCCATACTACACTACCATATTCGAGCAATGGTCTGACCAAAGTTTTGTAACCCAATTTCTTGACTTCTCTCGTACATCCCCTCATAACTCTCTCCAACAAGTGCAGAACTTTGAAACCTTTTCCTACCACCTGTCCTATGTATCCTGCCCAGTTAAGTTTGTTATCAAAAGTAATTCCAAGATATTCGCATTTCAAGTCTTCAGCAAGCAATTCTTTCCCCACCTTATATTCATAATTAACCTTTTGTTTTTTATTTGTGTATCTAATAAGCTGACTTTTCTTTGCATTTATCTTCATTCCATGTTTACCAACCCAATTAGATGTCTTGTCCAGATCACCTTGCAACTGTTTGCAATCCTCTATCGTTTTGATTCTTTTATACAGCATTATGTCATCTGCAAAC
This sequence comes from Vandiemenella viatica, assembly GCA_031002005.1. Lineage (NCBI taxonomy): Eukaryota > Metazoa > Arthropoda > Insecta > Orthoptera > Morabidae > Vandiemenella > Vandiemenella viatica. Next base: position 99,103,680 of record JARYHS010009186.1, read on the forward strand.
AATCTAATTTCAGATAGTAAACAATCAACACAATTATTCATTAGAATAATGAATAGCAATGGTCCCAATACGCTACGCTGTGGCACACCCATTTTTACTTCCACTTATTTTGATACCACATTTCCTACCCTAACTTTCTGTTTTCTACCTTTTAAAAATTCTTCTACCCAGCAAATGACTTTCTTATCCACTCCAATGGTTTTTACCTTATTTACTACCATTTTATGGCTTACTCTATAATAACAGAAGTCATCAGGTGGGAGAGTTGAGGAGGGTGTGAGTGTCGTAGCCTTAAGGGCTTTAGTTTTGGGATGTCATGGTGAAAGTGTAGTGTGTGTCGCCGAGGCTGAGGTTGTCACCGTTAGGTACGACAACCCCAGTGACACTCCATACACAGAGCAGCTCGCGGGTCCCTGGAACACAAGTATCCCTAACAAGCTTTCGGATGAAATGGGAAGTTGTGAAATAATGGGAGATGAAGGGATTTCGAGATCTCGACGAGATGTCTCGACATGCCCGAACAAAAGTTGTAGACGCAGGAACGGCAGGAGCAGTCTCGAAGAAAGTTGATAGTAGAATGTGAAGACCCCGAGCGTGGTGGGTGAGCGGTTAACGTTCTGGACTCGCATTCGGGAAGACGGCGGTTTGAATCCCCGTCCGCGCATCCAGATTTGGGTTTTCAATGGTTTCCCCAAATCACTCCAGGTGAATGCCGCAATGCTTCCTTCAAAAGGCCATGGCTGTATTCCTTCCCGTTCCTTGTCCCCAGTCCTATCCCACCTCTAATGTCATCGACGTCGACGAGGCGTACAGACAAAGGAAAAAAATGTGAAGATGAAGAAAAAGTGTTGTGCGAAGATTTTATAATCTATGAATATCATGCGTGCAAGACGTCTTACTTATAACAACAGATATACTAATTTACAATAAATCCGTAAGGTCGTAATGACCTGGTTTCAGGGCTCCTATTGGCTATGCATTCCGCTATTGTCTCAGCCGCCTGAAACTAACCCGGTGGCGCTACCAGATACAGGTGACCTACAATTTAACGTGGATTCCGAACCACGGAAGCGTTCTGACGTACTTCACATTACACAGTAAGTAGTACCCGGGTTGAAGGTCGGGTTAGGGGTCTACCTGTATGAATATCAACGCCAAGACAGTTATTCGAACCGGAGACCTTTTATTCCCCAGTGATACACATTAACCACTGAGCCAGTTTGTAACAGATATGCTGTTTACATTAGCATGTCGGTGACTCGTAAGATTTTACGGATCAGAAAATCGCCTAACGCGCCTGAAGGTGTTTATACTTCAAAAATCCAACTTAGTCCACAACCAGAAGATTGGTGAAACGTACGAAGCTATTGTGTCAGAGAAATTCCTTCCCTCAGGGGCAAAAAATTTAACGTGGAATCAGAGTCACGGAACGATCCGGCGTAGCTCGTATAATCAAATACAAATTCTAAAAATTCCTGCTGACCACGAGATTTCAGCCCGCGACCGGAGAGAGAAACTTTCGGAAGTAAGCGCCTTAACCGCTGAGCTGTCAGACTGCCTTGTTTTGAAGTATACGTGTGCTAAGTTCTATCAAAATCGGATAAAAACTGTGGGTTTGTATGAGGAACATTGGAAAAAAAGAAAAAATTATTTTTGCATATTGGACTCAAGTATAAATTACACTTTCACCGCTGTCCAAGCGCAACACGTCATACTTATAGCTACAGATGTACCGCTATTACAGCATGTTGGTGATGCGAAGTCATAAGATTTTACCCATCTAAATAGCGTCAAACGCGCTTATCTTACATGCAATACGATAAGGTATGTCGGTGACGGGAATCCGAGAACTCACAGATTTAGCCCCGTCCAAACGTCGCCTTACTCGCCTATTACAGCATGTTGGTGATGCGAAGTCATAAGATTTTACCCATCTAAATAGCGTCAAACGCGCTTATCTTACATGCAATACGATAAGGTATGTCGGTGACGGGAATCCGAGAACTCACAGATTTAGCCCCGTCCAAACGTCGCCTTACTCGCCTATTACAGCATGTTGGTGATGCGAAGTCATAAGATTTTACCCATCTAAATAGCGTCAAACGCGCTTATCTTACATGCAATACGATAAGGTATGTCGGTGACGGGAATCCGAGAACTCACAGATTTAGCCCCGTCCAAACGTCGCCTTACTCGCCTATACAAGTATTCACTTCATAAACAGTTTTTTATGAAATTTATTTTAATCTCTCTTGAAAGTGATATCAATAATTCACCCTAAAGCTTGTATTTCTATTTGTAGAATATCTCCTGTGCCATATTTCTCTCATTTAAGAATATAACGTTTTCAATAGAATTATATCTTGGAATATCCTCATCTACTGATAAAAACTTCGGAATAATTCAGTAGAGTTGTTATTACTGTTATGAATTGTAATATGCTGAAAATAAGACTACCAAAACAAAACTATCAGCATCGATCTGATATTGAAGAGAGTTTCAAAATAGGTGCGTGTTATTTCTACATTGCATGACCGCATTGCCACATTTAACACAACCTTGTTCCTACAGTTATTTGTTAACAGGAGACGTATCCGAATCACGTTCCTGCAGTCACATTAATGCTGCCTTTATTGTTGACTTCATTAGCACAGTGTTAGTTGGCTGCATCTCTGTGCGCTGCTCTCTGCCTTTTAATATGGAGCTGCCGGCAGGGGATCGGCTTTAAAAAGAGGGAGGCAGAACGTATCCGGCCGGCCTTTGACAACGGATATGGGGATTTAATGATGAATAGCTGAGACGAGGCACTCTATCGCTCTGACACCGTCTTTGTGAGTGTGCGGTCGGACGCGCAGTTCGTTAGTTCTCCTCTGCGTCTTGGCATCTGCTCTGCAGATGGGAATAACGCAACTGTGCGCTTTGCTTTGGTACGAGTAAACACCATTGAATTTTTGTTTGCAAATACTCAATCCTGGAATTTCTCTCCTGGCCTTATTATTGTAATTATCAACTTTAATTTGCGATGGAGCTAACGCTCCAATGGCAAATTCCCCTAGTCTTCTAATTACCCCTTTTTATTTTGTTCTTTAAAATTTTGTTTTATAATTGGAGCGTTAAATTCCTCCCCCAATTACTTTTCCGATTTACAAATTTTAATTTTAAATTCCTTAAAAGTTTTTGGTAAATTATTCATCACTTCACTTGATAATGTGATCCAATCCTTGACATCCTCACCAACAAAAGAAAATTTTCCCACTCCTTTATGCATGAAATCGAGTGCCAGCTTGTAGTTATGGTCGTCTTTCCCCTTCCTTAAAACCAGAAATCAGTTCCTTCGTCAAGGATGTGATTTACTTCGTACCTCCCACGAAAGATGTATTATTTTCCTCAAAACCTCCCCCTCCCCGCAAATGTTTCAGTTGATTATTATTCCTGAAATAGATCCTGATCTGTGAGCACGTCACTTCATTAGACTAAACGATAGACCAGCGCCTTGCTCTGCAATATATCGTAGTGGAAGTCCAGCTTCATTCACTCGGCCACTGTGATTCGAAGACCGGTGAAACCTTTCCCATTATCCTCTCTATTTATCAGGCCATATAGTCACCTGCAGACAATTTAAACCAAAAAACTCCATATTTGTCCTATATCTTCAATAGCCGCAGTATCTGATTTGTAGTAGAGCTTTCAAAATCCTCTCTTTCGCCTTCAATCCTTTTGCATTACGCACGTGCGAGCAGGTGTACCACTGTATGTACGAGGACTACACATGGTATCAATTCCAGAAAATACCCTTTCTTTCGGATTGCTAAATTAATGTTTTTCTCTACTAGATGGTATAAATACTTTATTTCCTCATAACAGCGACTAAGCTGATTTTAGCGTGAATTATGAGAAAAAGGGGGTGTTATTGGAAGCCACCGTGGCTAGAACCAGGCTTGTTAGGTCTGAAGCGTTTTAATTCTAGGGTAGGAATGTTTGTGTTGACATCAGTCTGGGAAACATGTATGATAGTTGTATTTTTGTTTGCTGAATGTTTAGTTTATAGGATGGAGGTACGGGATGATCCCTGCATTCACCTAGATGACTGCCGGAAACCGCCTGTAAGCTGCAATCAGGATCTCCGGTATGCGGGAACCGGTGTTCGAACCTCGTCCCTTTGAACGGCCTAGATCTAGTGTGTAATGTGACGAGCCACATTTCTTGGTTCCTGTTGTTGTTTTTCTTTGTTTGTTATTGTCGTCAGTATCTTTATCGTTGTTGTTGTTATATTCTTCCTTTTGTATATTCTGTCCCATTTCACTCATTATTATTTGTCATCCAGTTTGGCCAAAATTTTTGATCGTTTTAGAAGATTCAGTAGATACGTTTGTCGTCTGATCAGGAAAATGGTATGCCCTTACAAAAATTGGATGTTATGCAATATACATATATGTATATATGTATTGTACCAATTTAAAACCCCTTGAAATGAACTTTATTTCGTAAAAGGTGAATAATTAATCTCAAGAGTAATATAAATAAATTCTTGCCATATGCTTCAATATTTGCGTAAGGAAGAGATGTCACCTAAGCCTTATAGTGGAGATATAGTGGTGACATTAACAACTGAAATTAGGCGTGTAAAATTTGTAATGAAGACGACAAAGCCTTAAGGTTAGTGCATACGTTCATTAACAAAAGGTGGACGGGGTGTATGAGTTGGTGTTGACAGAAACAGGTTAAACACAACAGTTGGGCAGCTCAAGGAGATATCAGGCCATTCCAGGAGCAACAGTGGATCTGACCATGTAGTTAGGTATCCAAAATGTTTCCGCCTACTGCGTGCTGAAAATTTTGACAGCTGATCTGAAGGCAGTATTTTCTCTGAAGCCATTGCAGTAGATTTTGTTGTTAGTACACTAAACATTCCGGAAGCTCATTGTCAAGGCACCCAATTTAAAGACTCAAGCTTTGAAGCTCAAGAGGATTCGAATCCCAGTGAGACAAGCGATTTTTATGCGTTTTTATAGAGATATTCCCTTTTAATTTGCGTATGTGAACGATCCATGTTTGGGATTCCATCTAAATTGTATATCCAGCAGTGACAGACGCCATATACGTGACAAATCATTACTCTGTCAGCAAGTAATGTATGTTAGGAACGTAGGTGGTTTTAAAATTGACGACATGGGTTCAAAACAAGGATATCCAGTTAGTAAGCTAAAGGCAAGATATATAGGATGAAATGTACAAGGGAGGCCAAGTGGATAGTGTAGCACTAGATCTTTCAAAGGCCTTTAACAGAATGAGACCTAAAATGGTACTAAATAAGGTAAAAACTATTGGAATGGATGAAAAAGATATATCCTAGGTAGAAGATTTCTTAAAAGGTAGAAAGCAAAAAGCCATGGTAGGAAATGTACTATCAAAAGAAGTGGAAGTGAAAATGGAATTGCCACAGCGTAATACTATTTTGGGACTATTGCTATTCGTTATTGTAATTAGTGGTTATGTTGATGGTTTACTGTCAGGAGTTAGGTTGATTGCAGATGACGTAATTATAAATAATAGGATCAAAACGGTAGAAGACCGTGAACAGCAGCAGGGAGAACTGGACAGGATATCAACCTGTGTATGTCGACAAGGGATACAGATTAATGCAAAGAAGAGTCAGCTTATTAGGTACACAGATACAAAAACTAAATTTTAATTATGATTATAAGGTGGGGAAATAATTTCTTGTTGAAGACTTGAAATGTAAATACCTTGACAAAAAAATTTGATTTCAAACTAAACTGGGAAGGTCACATTGGACAGGTAGTAGGAAAATATTTCAAAATATTTCACTTTTTGGTTAAAGTGATGAAGGAACGTGAAGTAAGTGAATTGGTTTATAAAGCTTTTGTCAGACCATTGCTTGAATATGGTGGTGTGGTGTGTGACCCACATTTTGGGTATCAAATACAGCAGTTAGAGGGGATGCAAAGAAGAGCTGCTAGATTTGTCTCTGGAAATCACCCCAAAACACTATCAGTAACCGATATGATAAAGGAGCAGGAATGGGATTCACTAGAAGACAGGAGGAGAATGAATAGAGTCATGGGAGTGCACAAGGCGTATACTAGTGATGAGGCGTGGAAAGATATTGATTTAAGAAGGTGTAGTGCATGGAAGGGAATTGATGATCATAACCACAAGCTGACACTCGATTTCAGGCACGAGGGTGTTAAAGATTTTCTTTCGTAGCAAACGGGGTCAAGGATTCGATTAAGATACCAAGAGAAACGATGGTTAATTTAACAAAAACAATGAAAAAAATTAAAGTTGAAATTTGTAGAGAGTAAAATAGCCTGTTAAAGAAAAGGGAGAAAATCGATATGTAGGTAAATTACCACCGCAATGTACTCTCCATCGCATTTAAATCAAATTACATTAAACTGGTTGAACTACCCCTCGCGGTGTTCCAAATGCCTTTTATTCAGTGCAGGCAGTGGAAGTAACCTTCTTGTTCTCCTCCACGAAAATCCAAGGATTTCCGTAAAAAGGTTACACGCACAATGTTTTACCATGAAGTAACATTTCAAGCAGTTGCGATCAAAAACAAAAGAACAAAATAAAAAGAAGCACCGTCAAGAAATCTAATGCGAAAGTACGCAGTGTTCGCCTATCATTGATATGGGTGCAGTTCGGGAACGTGGTATCACCCGATCCTTCCGCCTATTTGCGAACCTTAAAAAGATATTTGTCTGACACCGATTTGAAGCCAGACAATGACGCCATATCTAATGTCAACTAATTTTTCACACCATTGAGAAATGGATTACACAAAAGCTTTGCAACGCAGTAGGAGGAAATGTGTGGGACGTAAAGGGGGCTGATGAAAAATGAAAAACAACATATCTTATAACTTCCGTCCAGCAGGTCACGAACATATTAGTCCAACATCCGGCTGCATGATTTCTACATCCATCTGTTAATTGATTGAAATACAATTTTTATGTATAATTATTAGCAACAGAATACCATTCTTCTGGATTGCCTTCAAAATATGGCAACAAGTATTTTTAATTAAATTTTCAAAAAAACAATTTCAAAAAATTTATTTCGTTTTTTTTTTAATAATTATAATTCATTTCAAAGAGAGACATGTAAAGAACATAAAAAATTTCGATTGACTACGTAAAAGTTGCCGCAAGTAGGGATTGCCAGCTGTTAAAGATACGTTTTTTTTTTACATCGAGGTCTTTAGAGACGGGAAAGGATGGGGGGCAAGGATGGGGCAAGGAATGGGAAGGAATTCGGCCATGGACTTTTTTTTGAAGGAAGCATCCCGGCACTTGCCTGGAGTGATTTGGGGGAAACCATGGAAAACCCAAATCTGGATACCCGGACGGGGATTCGAACCGCCGTCCTCCCGAATGCGAGGCGAGAACGCTAGCCGTTACACCACCACGCTCGGTTTAAAGATACGTAAGAGCGCATGAGAGAGTTGGCGCTAACTTTAACAACTGGAAACCCATACTTGCGACCACTTTTACGTAGTCAATCGAAATTTTTTATGTTCTTTACATGTCTCTCTTTGAAATGAATTATAATTTATTTAAAAAAACAAGTGAACGAAATATTTCAATTTTTTTGAAAATTTTATTAAACATGATGCGCCCATATTTTGATAGGCAACCCGGATGAATCGCATTTTGCTACTAATAATTGTATATAAAAATTGTATTGCAATCAAGTAACGGATAGAAGTAGAAATCATGCTATCCTGGGCTCTTTCAAAGGCGTTTGACAGAGTAAGCCACAAAATGGTAGTAAATAAGGTAAAAACTATTGGAGTGGATGAGAAAGTGATTTGCTGGGTAGAAGAATTTTTAAAAGGTAGAAAACAGAAAGTTAGGGTAGGAAATGAGGTATCAAAGGAAGTGGAAGTAAAAATGGGAGTGCCGCAGGTTAGCATATTGGGACCATTGCTATTCATTATTCTAATGAATAATTGTGTTGATTGTTTATTATCTGAAATTAGATTGTTTGCGGATGAAATAATGCTGTATAAAAGGATCAAAACGATAGAGGACTGTAAACAGTTGCAGGGTGATCTGGACAGGATATCTACTTGGGTTGGTAAACATGGGATGAAGATAAATGCAATGAAGAGTCAGCTAATTAGATACACAAATAAAAAGCAAACGGTTAATTATGAATATAAGGTGGGGAAAGAATTGCTTGCTGAAGACTTGAAATTTAAATATCTTGGCATTACATTTTATAACAAGCTTAACTGGGCAGGACACATAGGACAGGTGGTAGGAAAAGGTTTCAAAATCCTGCACTTATTGGAGAGAGTGATAAGAGGATGCACGAGAGAAGTAAAGGAATTAGGTTACAAAACTTTGGTCAGACCATTGCTGGAATATGGTAGCGTAGTATGGCACCCACATTTTGAGTAACAAATACAGGAGTTAGAGAAGGTGCAAAGAAGGGCTGCTAGATTTGTTTCTGGAAATTATCGCAGAATGCAATCAGTGACAGATATGATTAAGGAGCTGGAATGGGATTCATTGCAAGACAGGAGGAGGATGAGGAGGGTAATGTGAGTGTACAGGGCATATACTGGCGATGAGGCATGGAAAGATATTGGAGTAGGTATGAAAAGTAGTTCATGGAAGGGAAAAAATGACCATGACCACAAGCTGGCACTCGATTTCAGGCACAAGGGTGTGGGAAGATTGTCTTTTTTAGGGAAGGGTGTTGAGTGTGTTGGGAAATTGCCACCGGAGCGTGTGCTCCATTGCAATTAAATTAATTTAAATATATTGGGCGACCCTCAAAATAGTTTGGTTTCGGTGCGTCTCTTCCTGTGCGATACCCTAGCTTACGGCTATTAACTGAAGGCACTTGTCTGAAATTCCGATACACTAATGTCCACACATTTCATAAATTTGCTAATGTTTGATTTTTAGTCTTGGACAGATGCTATGTCACGAAATGGTCAATTATATTTACGAAATGGTCGCATTTAAAATAGAATGGTAACTTGTTATGAAATTTTAGTGTCATAGACTAGGCAGGTAGTAAACCCACTGGTATTCTACAGCATGCAAAAAACAGTTTGTGGTTAGTGGGCAAAATTATCTTCTATTATAATTTTCATAGCGTGCCTTTTCCAACGGTAAAAGCAACTGTTTCTTTCTCATCCACTCCCTGGCTGATGCCCTGGGTCGAGCTTTATTCGTCTTAGATTCACGGCGGACTCCGAAGCCAATTTAAACGAATGACATAATTGATGTGCTTTGTGTTTTAATTACGGGAAGAAGTGCCATTAATTTCTGAAGCACGCTACTGCAAGTTCTGCACGATAATTACCTCACAAAAGGCCGTACTCAAGTAGCCGCAATTACGAATAATTAGCTGTGTAATTACCTTCAATTACTGTTCAGTTAGCGAGAGCAGGTCTGGACTCTCCATCGACAGAGGGCGCTCTGCAGGGACCTCTTTATTCTCGTCTCCTCTTCTGGAGGCGGGTACGGACTCACAGAACGCTGCCCAAGTGCAGAAAAATTACTTCCACTCTGCTAACACCACATACGACATATTATTGTAACACAATATTTGATCATTCAAATTGTATTCGCCGACAAGTTTCACTTTACTGAGGCAATGTGTGTAGCGACGTGTTATCTATGTTAGTTTCCATATAGTATTCACTTTAATTAAACGCGTTGAACCTGCAGACTGGACGTCAACTCCATAACTCGGAAACCTTCGGAAAATCCGATGTTACCCGAACTGTTAGTTATTCTGGCCGCCACCAGAGCACTGCTTGGCTAGCCAGGGAATTTCAAATGAATAGCTGATTTGACTTCATTTGCGCTTATGCTGTTAAAAGCAAGTGCAAATTTCAAATAAACAATTTAGTTTGATTTTACTTTCATGTAATTGTTAAAATGAAGTGTAACTGAGGTGCTAACCAAAATGTAATGTTGCGGAAGTAGTTACACGAACATACGATGGACAGAATTTAAAAAATTATATTGCGAGGCAGACATTGTAAAAATTTCAGAGCGACGTTCTCTTAAATTTACAGTTGACTTTTATTATTAGATTCATGTAAGGAGAAAATCATTCCATGTTTACGCTGGATTTTCTGTAACAGTTAATTATTAGAACCAGGTCACAACGTAAACTTTTTTTTTTTTTTAGAGAGTACATAAAAAACGGGGACGTTTATTAAAAACTTAGAGAAAATTTACTCGAAACGTAGGTAATCGCGAAATATACCAATCAATTAATTAATGGTTATCCATTTTTGAAATTGTACTTTACTTGCAAACTTTTTCATAACAATAAAAATGTATGTGACACAAAGTCGAGTATAGTTACTTAAAACATCCTAGCAAAGTACTCGGAGAATATAATTAGAGAAATTTTACTTGTATCACAAAAAAATCAGTAAAAAGATCGTTATTTGTTTTTTTCTTAGAAGATTTCGTAGCACATATTTCTACAACCACGATAGGAGATACTCGTCATTTTTTACCGGCGTTTAAAGTAGTCAGATAATAATTGTGGAAAAGAACCTTACAAAAACTTCAATACAGCTTCGAAACAAAGGTAAAACAACATTATCAGTTTACTGCAAGATCAATTGTCTTGTATAAAGTTGTAAATATCTTTACATGATATACCAAAATAATGCTCTCAGTTCATGAAGTCGCTCTGAATAGTTCTCGGTGTTAACCTTCTGTGTTAAACTTCTGTGAGAAAATCCTTTTGTCAATTGAATGCAATGATCTGCAGGTATTGTCGGATTCCGTGTTTCGTAGTTTGACTACAGCATTGTCAAGCACGGTCAGAAGCTTTTGAGATCAGTTATCTTAATTCGGGACAGTCGAAAACAGCTGCATTGATTCTGCTTTCATTTTCTTCCCATGTACTTTGGCATTTTCACTAAAAGTAACAATTTTTCAAACCTTTTCTCTCAGCGAACTTGAAATAGTCTTAAATTCATTCGAAACTATTTTATTTTTCCTCAATTCACGTGTCAGGAGATAGGGAGATGGCTCGGGATATGCCGGCTAATATACTTGACCGCTTCGAACGCCGTTCACATCGTTGTCCTCCATTCAATATTCTTTGAGTTCCAGTGGTTTCAAACTGCTCTGTTTTGTAATAATACAATCAACTATCGACGTCATTACTTTGTTGAGACTCGTTGTTCTATTCAGCATAATTAATCATTAAGTCAACCGCAAATTGATATTTTTATTTTATAGAATAATCTAGAGTTCAAACATGTTTTTCTCCAGTGTGCTTCAAGGAGCAACGATCTCGTTTCTTGTGGTACTAGGTACACTACCACAAGTAGAACACGGATGACTGCAAAAAAAATGTGTTCTTGATCTCGGAATTTGGCAAAAAACACACGAATCTACAGTAAAATGTTTTTGATCGCAATGTATTGGTGTTAATAATGCTTTCTGTCACAGATGGATTCTCTTAAAGCTAACACAATAATTTCACGAAGTCATTCCTCAGTAGCTACATCTCAACGACAAAGTATTTAACAGTGGTATTCTGGATCGTGCATGATTTCGTAAAAGATGAACATCACCTTCCAAATTCCTAGCTAGGAACTTCTTGTAATCTAACGCAGAATAAACTCTCTTTCACATAGAGGTACTGTCGCGTCATTTTGCTCGATAGCTAGCTAGCTAAACTAATTGAGTGTACGGCTAATTCTCGGCTCCAGTATGAGGCGGTACATTCATTTGTCATGATTTCCGGAATCACTGATGGCGAATGTAGGGACAATTCCTTTAAAAATTGTAAGCTGATTTCTTTACAGTTCTCCGTGCATAGTATACCCTCAACTCGAATGATCTCTGCCCAAATTTAACGAAAAGGCCCAACTAAACAAAAAATTCATTTTAGTTCGAATCTATTTGTTGACTACGCGAGTAATATGTAATAAGTATCAAGAATGAAACATATTCGTTACAAGAACAACGGAACATTAAGGAAGGGCCCAAAAGAACTGTAGACAATTTAAGGCAATTTGCTTAGCTAACCAAAAAAAATCCACTTGTTCAGGAGTAAAAAGTGAAAAGTTCGGGTATTGACATGGTTATTTCCCAGAAGTATTTGCACGTAATAATTATATCAAGCAACTTATAATGGAACCTGCAGTAAAGCTAACTTTGGAATTCGTATTTTGAAGAATTGTAACGATGGTGCAAATGAGCGTATAAAATTCACATGCGTCCACATCTGGATTACTGTTGTGGAGTTTGGAATTGACTGACATGACAGAGAAATTGCAGAGAAGAGGCGTTCTATTCGTGACTGCTTGCTGCAGTCGATATGAAAGCGTCATTGAATTAATAAATAGATTGGACTGGGATTGTCTAGAAGACAGAGGACGTAGGTTTCGTTTTAATTTATTAACGAATTTAAATTTTCGATATCTATATAGTACTTCACCCACCAACCTATGACAGGAGAGATAAGATTAGAAAAATAAGATTCCGTACTGATGCTTGTAAGTATCCTTTCTTTCCTTGTGCTATTCGGGGCTGGAATGCACAGAGCTAGTTTTGGTACAAAGCAACGTCTGCCGCCCACAATATTTGTGAATTGCAGAGTATGAACGTAGATGAACTGTCTCATAAGTGTAGCAGGTATTCTTAATACATTCAGTGTGAAAATTATTGCGAATATTGTGACTTTGATGACTTTTATACATCAACAAGACCTTGAAAAGTTAATCTGAAATATTAGTTGAAATAGCAATATGATATTTGCTACGTTCCAGCCATACGTTAAAATTATTCACATTAATAACAAATTATTTATAGTCATCGTACCGGATTGTTAAGTGAACTGAAGAATAAACATTTTTGTACAAATTCGGCCATAAGAGAAACAAAAACATTCAGTAAGAATTTAAATAACGTTTTACTTTAAAATGACTGTGCAGGCATAAGCATCGAACAGATACATTGATCTATGGTATTATTTGATTTATCTTATGCAAATGAAGACTCGGTGCTTTCATAATAAAGATACTGGACATCTCTAAACGTTCTTTGAATATAAAGAAGGAACGAAGAAATGATATATGTTTGGTGATGGGTAATAAGAGAATTAAAAAATAAATCGATATCGCTTATACAGAGTACAAGTAACTGAAAATTGTGTGAATATCCTAAGGTTCGGTTTCCACTTTAAACTACAAAAAAAAAACTGTCACCATGTCTGAAGACCACACGAGTTTATTGTATGTTCATACTAGCATTTTTCCACTGCTTCACCTATACAGACGTAGGTATGTGGAGTAATGAGTTAACTTTTTTAAAGAATAATAATCATCAAGTAGCAATTATTATCCAGGAGTAAAAAAAAACTAAGACTCATGTGAGAAGTTTTATTTCTTTTAGCTACTTTCTTATTTCCAGAGTTCTATCAGTTATCCTAATTTTTTATTGTAGTTTTCTGTATGTTTTAATGTAATAATTATTATCATAATTTCGATATGGTATACAACAGAAAGAGGATCAAACTGACTTCATAGATTTTATTTAGAAAGATATTTATATCAGTAGTTGTTACAAAGTTTACCGGATTTCTAGTTTCCACATCACCCATACTAAATATTTCTATTGCTTCGAATACTGAGGCTATACTTTTTTTGACATCTTATTAAATCTTATTTATGTATATTAGACATGTGTTTTCCTATATTTAACTTTTCAGCCACCACTACCTATCGCAGATCACTGGTCTTTGTGTGTGGAAGTAGCATGGAGGTTCCTGTCGTGCACAACGATGGCCGAATGTCAAGTGGGCAATATGATGGTTAAAAGTGGTCGATACAGGGCATTTTCGTATTTCGACCAAAGACATGTATCTCCGTATATGTCACTCTGCTGCCACAACTACATAGTGTAGACCAATGGTGTTTGTGTGTGGTAGTGGTATCGTGTTTCCTACCGTGTACTATGGTGGTTAGATGTCGGTAGCTATGTGGGTGTGGGAGTTATGGTGGTTGAAAGTGGTCGAACTGCGGCACTTTCATATTTCTACCTAAAACGCATGTGTCATGGTGTATCACTTTCCAGCCAAAACTGTCTAGCGCAGATCACTGTTTGTTTGTGTGTGGTAGTAGCACAGTCACCCGTCGATAACAACGTTGGCGGAATTTCGGTAACTGTGGTAGTGTGGGAGATATGGAGGTTGAATGTGGCCGATCAAGGATATTTTCGTATTTCGACCAAAGACATGTGTCTCCGTATTTGTCACTCTGCTGCAACAACTACATATCATAGACCATAGGTGTATGTGTGTGGTAGTGGTATCGTGTCTCCTGTCGTGAACTATGGTGGTAAGATGTCGGTAGCTATGGGGGTGTGGGAGATATGGTGATTGAAAGTGGCCGACCTGCGGCACTTTCATATTTATACCAAAAACGTATGTGTCATGATGTATCACTTTTCAGCCAAAACTATCTATCGCAGATGACTGGCGTTTGTGTGTGGTAATAGCATCGAGTCTCCCATCATGCACTATGGTGGTTAGATGTCGGTAGCTGTCAATCCAAATTCTTTACAAACACGAACGAAGTCGTGGGTACCAGCTAGTGTTTTAATAAAAGTGTAACATGTTAACTTATTTTAAATTCAGACATTTGCTGTAACTACATTCACTGATTGTTTTATTCCTAAATATCAAATCACGAGAACATATAGTTTAATTTCCAAAGATGAAAGTAACTATTTAACTTAAATTCAATGGAGCACACGCTCCGGTGGCAATCTCCCTGCACACCCATTTTTGACCTTTCTTGTACCCGCCTACTTTCGCAGCCTACGAATTTCAACTTATTGACTATTTCACATTAATTATCAAAATATTAATGCTAAAATACTGCAGATAAATGAATATATATCAAAATAAAAGAGGTTCAAGTGCTGATATTGATTGACACTGTTAGTGATTTTATACCTTGCCATGTAGCTACGTGTTTTACTAATACAGTTTATTTTTATTTTCTGTGTGCGAAAAGAATCGGTCACTATACCTCTCCATTTGCATAATCCTTCAAATTATACAGAATAGTTTAGTGATAACCACAGGCGAAGGTCTTACATAGTCACTTTGAAGAAGTCTGCCACGGAATTTACATTTATATTTAATCCTTTTAATTTGCAGTTATAAAATTGAATAATGGGTAGGATTTTTTGGCGGGGGGGGGGAAAGGGGGAAGATCTTGTGTTAAATCAAATTTAACTTTTCTGGTCAACAGTAACCATTAAATCGTATATAAAATTTCTTCAATATCGTATTTTAAAGATTTCTGACAAAAGTAATTTTTATCTTAATCGAAATGTGATCTTTCATTAATTTTGTAAAGTTGTTTCATTATCAAGATCTTGAATATGGGCGTAATTATTTTGGAATTACTTATACGATGTTAAACAAGATAACAGGATATCCCAGTGCAGTCAGGAAATATTTTAGCTTTCAAATACTTATTAAATTTTTCGTAATGAGCAATAGAGAGGTAGTGGTGAAGATACGTACCTCTAGTTTTTGGTTGCGCCCATCCTATTAACTTTAAACCATCTGCTCCAACATTGATGATTTTTTAAAATCTTTCTGCAAGTGTCGAAAGGTATTTCTTAAAAGTTGATAAAAATTTTCTTACTACGGTGCCTTTAACAATCAAGACTTAAGTTTTCCTATATAACTTATACTTCAATAATGTTTACACAGCTTCCGTCTCGTAATCTGATTTACAAATATTTTTCATTGTCCTATGTGTTATTTCTATACATACTATGACTGCTATTTAACAAGACGTCTCGTAGACTGCTAAGAGATGCTCATTGTCACCGCGAAATAAAATACTGCTTTATCTTCCTGTTTAGATGTTACACCTTTTTAGCTATCTTATTGCTGACTGCGAACCAGTTCTTCGGGGATCCGTTCCAATATTTTCAGCAAAATTATCTCTAGTTCGCTGTTTTACTGCCGAATCAAAACTGTCAAATTACTTGAAATTTATGTCTGGTTTTCATAATTCTTTTGATTGTAATATGATTTTCTACAGTTTAATTCATCGCAAATATTTTAGAATTGCGCCCTAAGAAACACTATCTGTTGGAAAATTTAACATTTTCTTCTATGAAGGATTTGGCAATAATTTTACTACTAAATAATGGAAAAAATTACAGCCCAACAGAGTTTGTATTGACTAACTTTTAGAAAAAAATGTGTGTTTAGTTACATCTTGAGAGAAATTTGCTTTCAAATCTCCACAAATAATAGTTTTACTTTTAGAGAATGGTCGTAACAACGTCTTCATATATATTACAAAACGTGTTGAAATTTCCAGTAGAGCCCGTATGAACAGTTAATGCTATTAATTGTTTTCAGTTAAATCTACTTCCTGTTCACAAAATTCAGAATCCTGCGCTATACAATATTTATTTAAATTAAAGAATTTTTTAGTAACACATTCCCATGTCAATACTGAAACAGGATTCATCTTTATGATATACAAAAATGGGATAATTCTTAAATCCATCAAAGAGGGCATGCACCCCATGATTATAGGATATTTCTTTGTACATTTAGAGAATTACGTGTTTGATCTATATCGATTATTACATTGTCTATTTTATTACATAGTGTCTAGTACTTACAATAAGAGAGCTATCTTTTAGCGGCACATCTAATTTGGGTGCAAAGAACAGCTGCTACATTGATCTCAGGAAATTACTGCAGAACACAATCAGTAGATGATGAGGTAAAAGAACTTGAAATGGGTTTTACTGGAACACAGGAGGAGGGCGAAGAGAGTTGTGGGAGGTCGCAAGGCCTACATTGGAGATGAGACGTGAAAGATCTACATCTACATATATACTCTGCAATTCACAAAATTGTGGGTGGCAGAGGGTGCTCAGCACCAAAGCTAATCTCTTAGCTGTGCATTCCAATCCCTAATGGTACGAGGGAAAAAAGAATTCATATAAGAATCAGTCCGGCACCTTATTTCTCTAATTTTATCTTTCCTGTCCTTCCGACTCAAATAGGTTGGTGGAAGAAGTATTTCACTACACTCAAAAGTGAAAGTGGGAGTACGCATGTTTACCAATAAGTTTAAACGAAACGTGTGTCGTGTATCTACCAGAGACTCCCAACCTAATCTACTAATCAGTTCTGTGACGCTTTCATAAGGACTGTAGCAAGCGGTAACGAATCGAGCGGCTCTTCTCTGTACTTTCTCTATACTTTCCATCAACCCCTTACGAAACGGGTCCCAAATTGCACAACAATAATCCAAATGTGGACGCACAAGAGATTTGTACGCTATCTCCTTTGTTTGTTCATTACAATTTTTCAAGATTCGACCTATGAATCGCAGCCTAGAATTTGCTCTACATACTAACGAATTAATGTGTATGTCCCATTTCATGTTCCTTTGTACTGTTACTCCCAAATATTTCATAGAATCGACCATATCAATAATTGTATTGTTTAACTCGTATTTCTGAACAATTGGATTCTTTTTGTTAGTTATGCTCATTGTCTTGCACTTTTTACAATTTAGGGTAAGTTGCCACTCAGCGCACCATGCCAAAATAACTTCCAGATCACGCTGAATTTCTAAGCAATCGGCCAAATTTCTTACTTCCCTACCGCATCATCAGCAAACAATCTAAAAAGGCTTTTCACATTGTCTCCAAGATCGTTTATAAATATTAAGAAAATATATTGGTGAAAGAATAAAGATAGGTGCGTGGAAGGTTGTGGGAAAATTATGTTTCGTACGTAAAGGGGTAAGGGATTGGGATAAATATTTTACGAAAAACGCTGAAATAACTTAAAATAAACATTCGTAGAAGGCAAAAGTAAGCAGGTACAAGCAATTGGGAATGTGTGTGTAGGGAAATTGCCACTGGAGTGTTTCTTTTTTAACACTGAAAATATATTAATTAGGTGATAGTAGCATGTACAATGGAATCTGAAGGTGATACAATAATGATGGTAGCCAGGGAGTTTCTCGTTAATTTTTTTTGCCTGTTCGTATCTTACTATCCAATCGTTCTTACAAAAATTGGAGTTAGATAAATAAAATGATGCAGTGAGTTTTGGAGTTTTAATAAGACAGTGATATTGGATTTAAGAGATCTGTATACCTCACATACACACAGAGCTTTTTTTTTTTTTTTTTTTTTTTTTTTTTTTTTTTTTTTTTTTTTTTTTTTTTTTTTTTTTTTTTTTTTTTTTTTACAAAAATTAAAAATAACAAACATTCTTTTATTCAAATTATCTTTTAATCATAACTTTTATACATCTCTAACTGTACAGTAATTTTTCACAATATGTTCACATATACAAATAAATAATATTAATAGTATTATAAATTTGTTATATTTACAGTCGTAACAATATTTACGAATAAGGACAAATAAATTTGAATCTTACGACTTAACTACATTTTGACTTTATTCATAAAAAAGTCAATGTTTTTATGAATCAGCCATTCGATGTCTACACGGGGTTTCTACAAATAACTTGGCGGTTAATGTGACGTACACTAAGGGAGCTATTTGTCACATACTCTATTCATCCGATGGTAATATATCATCGAAAATATTAAATAGAACTACAACTGGGAATTGGAGTTTACATACGATAAAACACTTCATATTTTGGTATCTGCTGCAATGTCCATCACATTACTACGTAAGTAAACTGCTAAAAATAAAGTTTATAATCTATTCTGTAGAAAAAGAAACATATTCGAATTTTAAGCAGTTGATTTGGCTTATGGCTATCCCATACACTATAAATAGTTTGCAGATTGACAAGTCACTTAATTGTTTATGACACCACGAATTGTTAACAGTGGTTTCACAATGCCAGATAACGAAATAAACAACTATATTTTGACAGCACAATTTCACAGATACAAAAACAAAAACTGTAAACACGATGTCCAATAAATCATAGTTCTTGTTTGTTTAGTTTTAATTGTTACTCGAAATGAGCTATTCCGGAAGTTATGAACGTATTATGAATTGCTGAATGAGGGAAAGAACTTCCAAGTTTCTCTGAACTGTTGTTGTGAGATTCAATCAGAGACGCACTAAAAGGATTCATCGCACATCATTTTCGCAGAAATGCGGGAAAATCCGTCAACCATGGCAGAAGAAGACTGGAATTTAATCTTTTATCATTCAAGAAAGCTTAATATTTATGCATCCAGTAAGGCATACTATTGTGCAACTTTAATCATATCTCTGTGTATGTTATACCAGTAAATTGACGTTTTTTCAATGAAGAGCTCCGTCCATTCTTTCCTAAAAAGTAGTCTGAATGCGTACATAGTAAAGATACCATATAGAAGCGACTGCTGAATACAAATTTTATGCAGTAATTTCCTACATCTCATTCTTGCTTTGAATTATTTTCTTGAGAATGGAATCGATTTATATATATAAAAACCATTATTATAAATATAATATGTCTCATTGGATTCTGTTAACTGAGTTCACGGTTTTGTCATGTCCTCTCATCCTTTTGAAGATACAATTTTCAATAAAAGGATGCCGTTACCCGTTACAATGTCCATTAAACATTGGATATTGCACATACCAAAAGAAAAGTTGCATGAGTAAATGGAAAATTAATACTGATATAATAACAGTATTAGTACACTGCTTCAATGACCGAGTCACACAAAATTAAGATTTTAGCTAACTAAAAACGTCAGTAAATAATCTTCTGACGGTACTACCAGTAGCGATTACAGTTTCTCGGCCACTTCCAAGCAACCTTTTTGTAATAAATAACGAAAAAATCACCACAGCGTTGCGTCAGTAAGTAATCATAATAGGTATCGATCACCAATCACCGATTTGTGCAATTATCGCATGTTAATCACCAAAAGACAGTGGGGCATATCTCCTGTGCCAGTAATGAACTTCCAGTTTGTAACTCTTGGTATACGAGTATGTGTTTGCAGACAATATATCACAGTCTCAAGCTGTCGTTGGTAACAACAAGTCCAGCAGTCACAGTGCCTTCAGTTCTCCTTCTCACTCACATCAAGAATTTTATTTACTGCGCCAAGGTAGAAACAGTAGTATTGATTATAGTGAAAAATACACGATGTAGTCTGTATGGGGAAAAGAGTCATAACTCTATTATCTAAGCCACTGTGCGATTAGGTCACTTCTCTACAGTGCAGCCCCTAGGACTTGGCGGGGACTGGCGGGGTGGCGGCGCCGGGAGGGGAGGCGGGGGTGTTTCCGGCGGCAGCGGCGGCGGCGGAGGCGGCTGCGGCGACGACTGCAAGCCGCTGGTTCAGCGCCGCCTGGTGCTCCTTAGCGCGCATGCGCAGAGCCTCAATACTGTGCTTACGCGACTCGGGCGACCCGCTCGACGGAGGCTGCGGGGGCGGCAGAGGGCTCCCGCTGCCACTGCCCCCGCGCTCCGCCGTCATGCTCGGGGGCGGCGAAGGCTCCGTCGGCGGGGGTGGAGGTCCCTGGTGGTGATGGTGCTGCGGAGCGTGTGGTGGTGGGGGTGGCAGAGGGAACGCAGCTGCTGCGGCAGCCAGGGGCAGTCCACCCCCGGCTAACATGTACTGCGAGAGCAGCGCCTGTAGAGGGGGTGGCGGGTGACCCGCCTTGCCGGGTGGGCCCCACGGAAGACCAAGTCCGAACATTGGAGAGAAGCCCAGAGCGGCCCCCGGCCAGAAGGGGTCAGGGGGCAGCGGCGGCAGACCCAAGGGCGACGGCACAAAGTCCGCCAGTCCTGCGGAAGAACAAAGTCACTTGTTAACTTTTGCATAACAATTTAGTGAAATAAGGGTCACAGCACGTAACGGTATTGCCATATCCGCTAAACATATATAATGAATTTGTTTCGTGATTAATTTATTAGGAACTAGATGCTAAAATATTTCGGGAATTTTATAGAAATAGAAGTTCCAGATTTCATTGAAGTATATAGGCAAGTAGAATAAGATAATGATTTTAATACCATACAGAATCATCTAACTCCGTCCATATACCTGCGTGCGGTAATGTATTATGACACTGTTTTTGGGAGGTACTACACAAAGGCGCCCGTATTAAATATTCGGTTGCAGCAGGACTTTGTAGTGTAGGGGCTAAAATACCGGTTCCGCGTGTCTATGGCCGCTGATTCGAGTGCGCCGTGGGCATGGGTATTTACGTGTTGTGTGTGTTAATGTCGTGTCCGTAATGTGATGTCTGTTATTAGGTGGAAACTATATGCTGGAGAAATAAAAAAACACTGGATGATTCGTAACCGTAATCATACTTGAGCTGGCTGTATGGTCTAACAAGCCGAAAGCCAATTAAAAAAAAAAACAATGGGGAAACCTCTGGCGCTCGGTCCAGATTGAAATTTTCTGCAAATCATCTAGGAGATTGTTGGAACTGTCCCCATTCCCCGACTCTTAACTATACAATTCACAAACAAAAATGTACCTATCATGTAGAACAATAGTAAAATATTTCACAATCAGATGGTAACGTATTCGCTTCCCCCTTCAAAACTACGACACGCCTCGGAAGCCAATAGTATGTGGAACTTTGCATTGAAAATACGAGTAATCACCGATGATCAAGAAAGCGTCGTGTCGTATTTTATAAGATTGTCTTATATTATTATTTTGTCGCTGATGTTTTATTTTATTTATTAAAGCCTTTTTGCTTTATAAGCAACATGGTTGGAAATATCGTACAGGATCTTTTTTTAAAAGTTTTTGTAGTGAACAATAATAATAATAATAGACTTTCTAATTTTCCATCTGACGTTTATTTCGCCTTATTTTCTTTTCAAACAAACCGAAGAATTACTCAGGTCCTTAGCTTATCAGTTCTCAACACCTCGCGAGATGCTAACTAAGCTCGTCTAGTCGCTTGCCAGCCAAAACTTTTGCTTGCTGTTTTTCCTCTGGTCTCTATAACAACAGATTTCCTTTTTCTAAGAGTAATTATTCTCTGGATGTTACACTATAGTCGGTATAGTTTGGCTAGTTTTTAGTCAAGTATTAAATTTGACTGGCTGAATATATTGAATATATTACAAGCGACCAATGAAGAGATTGCTTGGGCATCCAAATCAGTCGAGCGTAGTTAACTAGTAAAGACATAATGATTCGGCTGAGTGAACAATTTCTAACGCTGATAGCTATGAATAACTTAATTAAATAGTTAAAAAATATGGATAATTATCAATAGTCTTTAGTCATGTTTGTAAACAGTTCCGTACTTAGTGTATTGGAGAAAGAAGACGTGAAACTGTAGATAATGACAAGAATACATTGATGTGTAGAGCAACTTCCTGCTTGCAGTACTCCAAGTGGTAATCGTGGCAGTTAAGCTTTCAATTACTATTAGTAGCTAATTTTATTTGATAATGACAGTATGTATAGGAATCTTTTGTCTGAAGAAACGAAGTTCCGAAATGTCTAAATGGTTTCTACAAAATCCCATGGCTGAATTACTTCCCGTCTCTTGTCTACGAACCTCTCCTGACTCTAATTATCTCTACATCAACGAGTTGTAAAAACCACAAGTTAAAAACATTTTCATAGTAAAAAAACAGTGGATTTCAACGCCTTGAGGTATGGTATGGTTTCATTTGCCTTAAATATAAAATTTCAAAACTAAATTTGTTTATTAGTATTGAGAAAGCACTTGTTAAAAAATATTAACACCTTGTGAATTCTTTAAGATACAAGAAGACATTGTTACTTTTTAAACCAGAAAACAGAATTTGACACTACGTTTCTCATAAAACTGTCAACTGAGTACTGTTTAGCAATTACATATAAGGAATTTTCTTTTTTAAATTAAATGGTATTTCAAAGAGTTTTTTAAAAAAAATTAAGATCACAGTACGGAATGGATAACAGGCAAAATGTATGTTAGTGGGCATTGAAAAACAACCACAATGTACTAATATAATTTTACCGAAAACCGAATGATTC
This sequence comes from Vandiemenella viatica, assembly GCA_031002005.1. Classification (NCBI taxonomy): domain Eukaryota; kingdom Metazoa; phylum Arthropoda; class Insecta; order Orthoptera; family Morabidae; genus Vandiemenella; species Vandiemenella viatica. The sequence continues at coordinate 99,126,697 of JARYHS010009186.1, forward strand.
ACAGGGAACAATCACGTTCAGTATGATAAGAACTTGAATGTTCCTGTTGTGATCTTACCGCATTGGCCTGCTAACCTGGGTCCTGATAACTGACTTAGAGTGTCATCAGAGCTATCAGTGATTCGTCCCGTTCTGCTGGTGAGTCCTTTCCCAGTTCCCTCCGCCGACCAGTTCCCCTGGGGATAATCCTCGATCGTCGCGTGGTGCACACCATTATCAACTCCCTCCCAGCGCTGTTTGCCAAAGAATTACGTGAGTCGCCCGACATCGCCGCAGTATTCACTGGTCCCTATTGCCATTCAGGAGCAAACACTGTGCTCCACCTGCACGTGCCCCGGTACTGACTCATAAGTACTCACTCAACAACTTGTCACCATTACAATACCCAGCGTGCACGGTGTTTGAAGTTAATATTCGAATACATCGCCTCACTCGAAGTACTGACAAATTCATTTTGTTACTCGCATTTGTCGTATGGATACCAGTTTTATTCAATAAACTGTAAGAACAAGATGTGCACTGGGGTTAGATGCAAAAAGGCTTTGTCTTAGCTTTGATCGTGTGTAGCCTTGGATGTCCAGCAATTGCTTTATAATAATGCCAGGTCGCCACTTAGCTTTATTTTAGCCAAAAGGTAAGGAAAGGTAATAAGTAAATGATGTTTAAGAGTCCGTTGTTGTTGAAATCACTATATTCTTGAAATCAATAACTGAATAGGCAATCAGACAAAGTCACAGAAAGAAAGTATGCAAGTTCGATTACCCGACTCGAGCCAAACCACACCCTCGGTTCACAGTACCACTTTCTAATTGGAGAAATCGAATAAAAGTGAGTCACACGCTTGCATTGTTCAACTGGTTGATTAATGCCAGAATTTAAGCAATCCCGAAGCCCCTCGTGGCGTAATACTATTTCAAAACTGCAGTTACTCTGACTGAAACTTTAAAACTTTTCTATGCCTACATCTCGCCAACAAGGTAGCACAGTAGTGCTTAAAGGGAAAACTGACTGGCCGGATACACTACATGTTATCACGCTCGGGGCTTCTCGAAGACTCGGTCCGAGGGAAGGTTCTAGGCGGCTACCTGCTCTCTCATGAACCGTTGTAAAGTGCTCATTTCCGCATTCACATGGGTAGCGTCTGGAGCTAATCAGATATCAAATCTCGAGTCAAAAATGTTTCGTCATAAAATTTTTACCTTGACAACAAAAATAATGCTCTCTCTCTGAAATTTTACAAATCGCTAGATGTTGTAGCAAACGTCAACTTCAGTTATTATGAAAAATTTCGTAATTTTAATAGTTTAGCCGAAAAGAAATAATTTAAATACGAACTTTCGCAATACCACTCCAGGCGAATGCCTGAGAATGCTGAAATTGAAAATACTACCTCGAAAACTGTAAAAATCTGCTTTCTAGCTTGAATAAACATAGAAACTGACTTTACAAATAAAATACAATATTATCCAATCTAACTTACGGTTCTGAGAATAAAATTTTGTCACGCAGTTACAAAATTTAATAGATATCTAACAAAACTAACAAATAAGACGCATCATGCGGGAACTGGAACGGTTCGCCCAGCGACTACATGAATCTGAATAAGAGAATGAACATCGTGCGTGGCGTATTTCTAGGATCTTTTTTTTTTTTTTTTCAATTCTCTTCGTTACAATGGAAAATGTGTAAGTACAATCAAGTTGCGCGTACATTATTTTAATATAATTAATATTATTTACTGTTGAGTGTTGATATTTTTAACGAGGTAATACGAGTATTTTTGGCAACACAAAGAGTTATTTTGTAGTTTTGATTCTGTTTAACATTAAAACTTACAGAGAATAATTTGTAAATAGAAAATTTGGATACATAATTTGAGATGGTTATTGCTTTTTTTATTGATCATAGCTTAGTCAGATTTTATTAATTTCAAACATTTATGAAATGCGTTTATTCTAATATGCGACAATCTAACTTGTATTTTATATTACAGTGCTAATTTTACCTAAACTTACTGTACAGAATAAACAATTTACTTAAACTTTATAAAGTTCGAATGATATCATCCCGTATTCCGCACGCGACGTGACACGATGCGATGCTTCATACTAGTGCTTGATTGTGTCAAAGGTAACGAAACGATGCGATAGTAACGAAGTCATTTCGTCGACGCTACTGGATGCAATGCTTCATGACAGCGCTCAATTGTGTCTAAAGTAATGAGTAACGATTCGATAGTAACGACTACTCATGGATTTAGTAATGAATACATACGGGTACACAATTTCTAGCTATTTTTATAGCTCTAGCCCTAACATTGGCAAGGACCTGGGTTTGAATGACAATCAGATTTATGTTTTCAGTCCAGGCGAATCTTGATATGATACTTTCATAAAGACCAAGGTAGATATCCTTGAAGTTTCTCGCCAGAATCCTGTCCCACCTATAGAGAATTTGTTGCAAACGAGCCTTTATAATGCCACCAGAAAACACGCGAAACGAAATATTGTAAACCTGGTTATCAGCCGTTGGAGAGAAAAACCGCTGAATATGGACGTCACGTTCCATAATGGACAGAACTGGAACAGTCACAGCGTTCAACATGCTGAGTGTGTGGCAGTAAGAAGGAATCAGGTTTAACTGCTGTGTGATGCATCCAGATCTCGATTTTATAAGGTTTCTCAAATTTTGTTCCTTTAAAAAAAAAATGCTTGAATTGCTAACCGAATTTCTATGAGCAAATCTACCAGGAGACTATGATGTCACGGCGAAACAACTACAACTATCCATCCTAGTAATAGCCTTGTATAGTAATTATAAGGAATTTAGAATGACCTGCGATAATGTAGTTAGTCTCACCTGGTTGGTCCCCGTGCAGGAAGCCAGCCGTCTCCCGTCCCAGTGCCTTCTCACGTTTCCGCCATTTCGCACGACGATTTTGGAACCAAACCTGCAACAGTAAAAGATTTGGTATAGATGTATCTCAATGAAAGAGGTAATGACAAAAAAAGAAAATTCATGCTTTTCTTGGGACACGTTTGTAACTAAATAGAAGTCGTTGTAACTTTGGTATGGGATTGAACCATGCGTCCAGATTATCGAGAGAGAGAGGACTGTGCAGAAATCATTGGGATGGTGATGAATTTGTACAATGTTCTGTTCGATTTATTTCCAGACTGTCTAAACATTGAGAAAATCATAAATATTTCTTTCAGAATACGCGAATAGCTGTTTTGCTATTTAAAACAAGATTTATATTTTGTTGTTGCTACCGGTTTGAATTGACCTTCAGCAACCACAATCAGTTATATTACGATTTAATATGTGAAGATTACTTTCCTCATATAACTAAATGACAGGAGTTAATAAACCTGTTTTATGATGAACCACAATGCAACGAATAAATTTTTGTTCCCACAGTAATAATAATTTACTGCATTAAAGTTTTGGCGGTAAATTCTACTTTTTATAGATACCACACTGCACAGAAACATTTGTAAACTGAGAAAATTTCGAATTATAGATTTTTGCTGCATTTTTCTGTGAAAGCTTCGACAGTTAATTTCCTTATGTCCATAAGCCTTTTTAGATTTTTGCATGAAGTGTAAAAGTGCCTTTTTTACACGCATTATATTAGCTTGACTTGTATGTATGTATGTATGTATGAATGTAACGGAATTTTACAACTCCATTTTGACCCACTTCCCTATCTCCGAGCTGTTTGAAATTTGGCACACATTTTAAGAATTGGTGACAATACAATAATTTCATAGCTATATCCTGCTATGCTCATTACTTTGACAGTAACCACAGAAAAATGGTTGAATGTCGTGGAATTTTGCAATATAATTTTAACCCAATCCCAGATGTCTGAGTTCTTTGAAATTTTGTTCATGTATTGATAACTGATGACAATACAATAATTTCATAGCTATGTCTTGATATTCTGATTACGTTGACAGTAAAAACATAAAAATTTTGCACACGTTTTAAGAACAGTTGACAATACAGTAGTCTCTTAGCAACGTCCTGCTCTTCTCGTTACTCTGACGGTAACAATAGAAAAATGGTTGCCATGTAATGGAATCTTTCATTTCAGTGTTTACCCGCTTCCTGACGTCCGAATCGTTTTAAATTTTGCACACTTATTAAGAACCGATAAAAATTCAATAATTTCACTCTCACCGCGTTGTCAGTGTATCCTATACTAGATGGGATTACTGAGTTAGGCAAATGCAGACGCGACATTAGTGCACAGGTGCGATTCGAGAAATCTTCGTCATTTGGCGGCCACACCTTTCGGAGATTTCCCACCCAATATAGCCATCATCATCATCATCGTTCTCCAGTTTCCCGGGTGTGATTTACGAGCCTTGGTTGCTGTAGACGATCGTCTTCTGCTGTCTCCTATCCAGAAAGGTTTCTCTGTCTGAAGTCGCTTAACGTGATGTTGAATAGTAAGTATTCGAAATATTACTTCGTACTATTATAGAAAAGTAGCCTTCCTCGTTTATCGTGCTATTGGATCTCTTGTTGAGTTGACCATTTAATTGTATTTTACTCGTGGGAATAATAATTAATAATGAAACTACAACTCAAAGAAAAAGAGAGATTGGCGAAGAAAAGCCAACAGTAAGAAACATACTTTTTAAACTATCTGTTTAAAAAGTTAAAAATAAATTGTAGTTTAAAAAACTAAAATCACGCTTTCGTAGTAATGTGAACTAAAAGGTTAAAAATAATATTTAAATATAAACATTTTGTTTAACAGTTATAGGACGTCCCACAATTCAGGATAAATTAATTTTTTTGAATAAGCTTAAAGTATAAAGTCACTGATTAAAAAATTAACTTAAATGTTAAAAAAGCGTGGGGTGCGCTCTACATAACTTTTGACAATGACTCTGTCTTTACAAACAGCCAACGACAAAAAATATAAGACAACTGAATTAGCACCCCATGCTTTTTTACATTAAAGTTAATTTTGAAATCAGTGACTTTATTCTTTAAGCTTATTCAAAAAAATTAATTTATCCTGAATTGTGGGACATCCTATCACTGTTAAACAAAATGTTTATATTTAAATATTATTTTTAACCTTTTAGTTCACATTACTACGAAAGCGTGATTTTAGTTTTTTAAACTACAATTTTATTTCTGTGCCATTTTTCAAGTAGAATGTTACAATTTAAAATGATGTTCTATTGTATAATAGCACAGTAGATTTCAATTAACTGATATGTTTAATGAAAACTATTTGCAACCTAATTCTTATACCGCGTTAAATATATATTGCCTTTTTTTAAATTTTGTAATTTCTAATATTTTATAAATGAGTCTACCTAATTAGTCTGTGTGTCTTACAGATCTAGTCCTAGGCCTGGTATATTTCACTACTTATTCTGCTATGCTCTAAGCTTAAAAATGAAGAATAATTTAGTGTTCACTTGTGCGACGTTAATAAATATCTGGACAAAATGGAAGTGCAATTTTTTAATAACAGCACACTGCCATATATTTGCATTCCTTGTTGTTGGTCACTATTATGTTTTGTAAAATTTTTTCTAAACATACTTAAAATAATTTATAACCTCAGCAAAGGTGACCTGGAGTTACTAGACCAAAGTCTTTATGCTCTATGATTTTTTATTTCGTAGATTAATTTCTTTTTCGACTAGTCTAGATGTAACATGCCCAAAAATGTTTTTGGGGACTCATTTTTCGGAAAAAATCGATATTCTTGCTTTATAACGTCTCTGCTTATATCATGAGAAATGGTTTATTAGCTCATTCCAAAAAACGACTGCGCTAGCACTGGTTGGCGATGACTCACTCTGCGATAAAGCTGTGATACTTTCAATTTTCCAAAGATAAAAGTTTGGAATGGTCCAGCTAGTCCCTCCATGCTACCGTGAAATTACAACCCAAAAGCAATGATAACACCACCTCAAGTCAGATGTAGAGGCCCAATGAGAAATCACTATCATGAAGCCTAAAAACCGGGTGAGGGAATTACATAACTTTATGTCAACACTCGGCTAGTTTTCAAAATTTCATGACAAAATGTTAGTTATTCTGAAAAAAGTATCCTATTTACTTCCTAACGATTTATACAGAGTTTTCACGAAAGGAGTCCCCGATTTCAAAATGTAAAATGTCGAAAACAATGATCGACAGAAGAATGCAACAAACTGTATTTTTATTTTAATAACTGTGACAATTTCATGCAGAAGTTTAAACAAAAACTTATAAAAGCTGTTCACAGATGGGGCTGTACGCTGTATCAGAATTCACAAATAAACTCGTCCTCTGCAAACAGTATTTGCAATTAATTAATAACATAACAATGTTTTAGAAATGTCCGCTGCTCGAAGTACAGATGTGCCGCAAACGCAGAATGAAATTTGCCATTATATCCTGCAATGTTTCAACGGGAATGTATTCAGTAGTCACACAGATCAATGATTCAAGCTATTTCAGCGTGGTTGGATGGTTTCGATAGACAGTGTCTTTCAATGTGCCATATAGAAAGTAGTAACAAGGCATCAGATCGGAAAAACATGGAGGCCAACCGTTAATACCTTTTGAAACTTTTTTCGAAACTTTTGTATGAAATTCTTACAGTTTTCACAGTAAAAATACCGTATGTTGCATTCTTCTGTCGATATTTGTTTTCGAGATTTTACATTCTGAAATCACTTTCATGGAAACCCTGAAGTATATCCTTGTCAAATTTCATGAAGATCGCTTTAGATGTTTACCCGTGAAAAAGTAACAAAGAGACAGAGAGAGATAAAGTTACTTTCGTATTATTAAAATTAGTATATATTTGTCACCGTTACACGGAGTTGCAGGAATACTGTTGGGATGGCTGGGTTTGAAGACGAACCAGCAGTGTAGGATCAGCCTAGGGCCTGCAGCAAGTGGCAGCATAATCGATTTATGTAATGATATTAGCCTCCGGGCGCCAGCTCGTTACGTTGTACACTGTCGACAAAGACGGCAGCTGAACCGGTTTGGCCTGCTCCCTCATTGGCTGTGATCCGCTTAGCTGCGGCGGACCTCATTATGCCTAACACTAGGCTACACTGTATAGGATAAACGCTGGCTCCGGCGTTATTAATCACACACTGCCCAAATGGCTCATCAAAACAAACTGACTTTTCAGCTGACCTTCATAGGTTGCCACTCCTTCCCCCATTTTTTTTTCTTTTCAGTCAGTTTTCTACAGGATCACTATTAAAAAAAAAAACTGTTGGAAGTCATTGGGGACTGCCGACATAAGTGAAAACTTAAAATTATGAATATCATAAGTGCAACACGTCATACTAATAGCTATGGATATACTACATAATAATAATTCCTTGTGGTCGTAATGACCTGGTGACAAGTTTTCTATTGGTTGAGCATTCCGCCCCTATCTTAAGGTTTGTTTTCACGGTGCGTCCCTCGGCGATTGGTAGTGGACGCTTTTCATCTTTGCCACATATGTTAGTAGGGACGGCGCGCCTCGACCCACCGTCAGGCGGTAAAAGATGAAAGGCGCGTACTGCCTACCATGCGCCGTGGGAATGGGTCTTTAGTGTTACCAGGTAAATATAACCTACAGCTCACCCGTCGAATCCGTACCACGGAAGCGTTAAGACGTACTTCACATTGCAGAGCAAGCTGTTGCAGAAGTGAAGGTCGAGTTAAGTGTCTATGAAAATCTGCGTCGAGACAGGGATTCGAACCGGGGACCTTTCGCACCCCAGTCAGACCCCTTAACCACTGAACCACCAGACCGCAACGGGTAGATTCATATTATTTTATCCATCCAAAAATCACCCGACGAGCCTGGGAAGTTTTCACTTCAGAAACTAAAAATCTAAATTAGTCCACAATTCGAAGGTTTGCCGGTCTCGGTAGCGTAGGGGCTAGAGTGCTAACTCCGCGTACCGAAGGTCGCCTGTTCGAGTCCGGCCGAGGGCGTAGTTGTTTAAGTGTTGTGTGTCTGTGTGAATGTCCTGTCCCTCCTATGGTGCCCATACTTAGAAGCTACAATATATATACTGGATGGATGATTCATTGGAAGCTACGATAATCGCATTGAGCTGGCTGTATAGCCTTAGTTGCCGAATGCCATTTAAAAAAATTCGAAGGTTGGTCGAATCTTCCCGAAGGAGATGTACCAAGCTATTGTGTCACAGGCAGGAAGGACAATTCCTTTCCTTAGCTGCCTACAGTTTAGCATGGAATCAGAACCATGGAACGTCCCGTCGTAGCTCATATAATCAAATACAATTCCTAAAAATTCCTGCTCACTACGGGATCCGAACCCATGACTGGAGAGAGAAACTTTGGAAAGTAAGCGCCTTAACCGCTGAGCTACTAGACCTCCTTATATTGCAGTAAACGTGTGCTAAGTACTACCTTAAATCGGATAAAATCTGTGTTATATACAAGTTTAATCTATAATTTCACTGCTTTCAAAGCGCAACACGTTATAAGGTACTTACAGCTACAGATATATTCCTATTATAGCTTGTTGGTGATTTTGCCCATCCGAGGGGCGTCCAACGCACACATCATACGTGCAACATTACAGCATGTCGGTGACGGGAAGTCATTATCTCACAGATTTACCCCCGTCCAAAAATGGCCAAATGCAGCTACAGATGTTTTTACTTCAAAAATGTAGCGCCGTCAAACTTTCATCTAATTTTTGAGAATGCGTGAAACGTAAATGTAGACTATTGATCAGCGTTCCTCAAGTCCATTTAGTGTCCCCAGTTTTCTTAGTACTGACTAGCAAGCAATTATCTCTGCAGTTTACTTCTTCACGCATTCCTTGTTGCATCTCTTGTTAAATCTAGCCAATCGAGCGTTCAGAATTAAAAGACTAACTGAATCACGGATTCTTTTCACTCACAGTGACTAACATTTCTAAGATTACGGATCAAAGGTACAAATGGTAAAAGTTACTTCCTTCACTCATCAAAATAAGACTAAGCATTTGTGTATCCAACGATACAATCATAGTCGTTGAACGTCACCACAAATTTTAGAAATTGTAGATTAACCATACCCTAGTGGAACAACGAGTAAGAATCTTAAGCAGATTTGGTTATATTACTGGCTTGACTACAGCATTTCCGCTCATGTAGGTGAGTGAGTATACTATACTAATTGAATACTGCTATGTATGAATTACGCCGAGAAAGAAATTAAACTAAGATGATGAGTGAGATTATGGGCAGACACAGTGTCTGGATTAACGTTTTGCTTATTCCGGTTGTGAGTAATGACTCTACGATAGAATTCCACAAGCTAAAGTAGTTAGCATTTGAAATTTTATTTGGAATGTTATCGCTCTTGAGCACTGAATCTCCGAATTTTTTGCAAAAACGTTAACACAATTTCAAGGATCAAATCATTTATTATTTACTAGTGTAAGCCCGTGGCCATTTTTTGCGTATCGTCACGGGTCTAGAATAGTTTCAGTTTTTAGGGTCAAAGATCATGACAGGTTGACCGGATCTGACCGAATACGAACTTGACCTGTGTTTCACTCTTAGGGTGAGTAAAATCTCTTGGGCTTGAAGAACTTAGAAGTATTAATAGACATAGTTATTAAACACTGACAGGTCAAAGTGATTCGAATTGCTGAAATACAACCTTTACTTGTATCTGACCCTTAAAGTTCAATCTACAAAATTGGAAGAATTCCTGTTTACTTCAAAAGCATTACGATGATTTTTTTTTCTTTTCCTAAGGCTGGGAAAACATTTAAAACTCAATCTTTGTTCAGAGTGTCTGTAGCGGCCAGAGAACTTTATACAGATTCCAGATTATTAAACAGTTGAGCCACTCTGAGGAAATGAATTTCCAGATTAGTCTGATGTCCACTTTAAATAACCTAATAACTCACGTACAGCGAACATGAACAAAGACCATTAACGTAAGTGGTCACCAATATACGAAGAAAAAAAATCGTAATATATAAACTTTGGTCAAGCAACAACATTAGCGAAAGTTTTAATTAAATTGAAATTTATCGTAGGCCAAAATTACAATTATCATTCGTGGTTACAGCAAAGATCATGTTTATTTTAAGTTTATTAATATTTTCTTATGTTGCTATCATTAGCAACATGCTAATAAATAGCAGATCCACATTTTTTTCAGCCGTAAAGTTTATCAATATTTTTTTTTAAATAGGAAATGCTACGAAAATCAAACGTAATGAATGTATTACGCCAATTAATTTGATAGCAGTTACTTAGCTATTAAGTTGTTGATATCTAAATTGTTCTATTTGTATCTCTGGTGTCTGTTAATATGCGAGCGAAGGCCGATAGTCATCGTGGTGATAGAGTGAGCTTAGGAAATTGTATAGTAGAGGATAGTAAGATATTCAGTCAAAATTTTTGTTAACATTTAAATTTAGCGAGACACGGCTATTTAAATAAGTTTAAGCGAAGTACTACGCCCTGTTTCTCCCATTATTGTTGGATCATGATGTGAAGTATAAATGTTTTAATTTTGCGAACAGATCATATTTCGTCTAATTATAGTTTACGTAGCATTAAAATATGTTTCAATCAGTTTTTAATCGAATGACGAAATAAAAAGTAGGATAGTATTTATCTCAGTAAACGGTTATTTTTAATTTTCATCGATAATGTCCATTAGCACAATTTTTATGTCGGAAATGGTGAGTTTAGACGTGTTCTGGATCATTTTTGAGACACCTGTTTACACAACCCATTCGCCTATTATATAGAAAATTGAGTTAATGCAAACGATCTATAAAGACAAAAGACTCTCAGTTAAAAGCGAGCTTGCGCATCTCTAGTTGGCAGAAAAGAAAAAGTAGTGAAAAGAAATTGTCTTAAATGGGACAGCGAATAAAGCAGACACGACGCTGACAAATTACCTCTCCTCTGCATCCTCCAACATTCATTCCGCAAACAAATGCTCGCAGAATAAAGAACGTATACACTCCCACTCCCCTTTTTTGCTGTCATTGTGAAGGCTGACATTTCTAAAGACGCGAAACGCTTTTTTATTCTACCTATCGGGCAAACAGCAACGATTATACTGTGAGGCTAAATATTTCCAATTATAGCAAGTAAATGGACGTCCCCTCCTGTTGTGCCATCACATCAAGATGCTGGAATAACATTATTGTCTCTCCATTGTCGTAATACAACTGTGGGATGACTTCAAATGGTTGCTGCAGGGGCGGCGCGGAGACGCCAGACGGTTGCCATGACGACCGCATTGTGCGCGCCTCACTTTGTTTGTCTGATGTCATCTGGTGGCGAAATGACTCGCTCGGAAAATACCCGCTCGTTACAGCAGCCGACGTAAACAATTTTCCCTCCTAAGTAGTCATTGTTTTATCCTCTAAAAGCCGTAAATAAAGAAATCAACCTTTATACGGTTTTCGTTGTTCTATTTTCATTCTTCCCTCTGCATTAGAGATGACCATAATACGACGATAGCCTTGCAAGGAATGTGGTCTTTTTAAAAGGTTGGGGCGATATTATTATCTGCTGAAATTATTACTTAGTTTCATCTGGTTTTGGGTTACCACAACCGTGAGGTGACTCTATACGAATAATATAAATGCGAAAGTAACTCTGTCTGTCTGGTTGTTACGGTTTCAGCGCTAAACGGCTAATCCGATTGTGATGAAATTTGACAAGGAGATTCTATTTGCCTTTAGGAAAGACACCGGATAGTATTTTCTGAATATATAATACATGTTGTCATGCAATTATGAAAAACTAACTGAACTGTGAAAGACAGACGCATAGCATCTATATGTCGCTGTAATTTTTACTAATAGAGTGGGCTGGTAGCGCAGTGGATAAGGTGCAGAAGTTCCACATGTGGTCTAGGGTTCAAATCCCGCTGGGAGCATAAAATTTTAAGAATTATTTTTGATCGTATGAGCAATGCCTGAAAGTTAACTGTAAGGATTTCAAGTTAAAACGTAGGTCCGATAAATTCTGGGATGGAATGCGTGGCAAATCGTAGGTGGCTGAACAGTGCTGTAATCGTTTACTTTATTTACACTATACTGGTCCCTGAGGCTTTGTTTTTCTCGCAGGCAGTTTGTGTGTGATCTACACTAATCCGCACTAATATTATAAATTGAAAAGTAACTCCGTCTATCTGTGTGTCTGTTTGTTATGTACTATTAGTTTCTGTCTGCCTAAAAGTTTCTGGCATCAGTTTGTTTTGTATTCTCTTCTGACATGCCTCGCAGGCGTAAATAAGACCTAAGGTATACCTCTAGCGGAGAACGAGCAGATTAAGTTATTAGAAACAAACAATCTGATGCTTACGCTGAAGTGGGAAGAGAAGACAAAGATGAAACTGAAGCTGCCCTCAGTTACTCCCCTCTCCCCTCCCTTCACCTTCATTTTCTCTGTTTTTAAACATGATGGAAATTGATTCTATTTATGAGACAGGTTCGACGTTAGAATGGTATAGTTTAGTGATGGCTTTCCTGTCATATTATGCCTACTCAGTGTTGTTTGAGACAAATCTTACGTAACTTTCAATGCCAGCAACGAAATTTTATGTCCACGAGTACGAAGTCGCGAGTAACAGCTAGTAATTATATACATACTGTAGGTGGAAAAAATACTTTTGATCAATTGCGCATGTTAATGTGGAATTTTTCTAACAGTACATTTATATAGCTTTTCACATATTCTCATAAATAGTTGTAACTCAAACGTTTGCTGCACACAAATTTAAATTACTTTCTGTAATAACGTAACTACTCCTTATCACACGCTTTGCCTGAATGTTAATGATTCATTTGTATTTGGTATCATTTCTACGATTAATGCAAATCAAAGGTAGTGCAAAAATAATAATAATGAAAGTAATAATAATAATTATAACAATATCGAGAGAGAAATCTGAACTTCCACCCTCTGCATTATTTTTTGATTTATTTACTAAAATATGGATTACTTTATTGAGCAAGCAATGCGAATCTGAAGCGATCGCACCTACAGAAAGAAAATGAACACTGTTTAACAAATGACTAATTCCCTGTACATTTTATCAGATTAGAAGCATGGCTCCAACAGTATACTTTGTAGTGGTAGTTGGTTAGACAATTCATTGTTATGAGGCAGTTTTTTTTCCACTGACCGAGAAATCATGTCACTTAATAATCAAGGTATCTGCATCGGAATCGAGATGTTACTAGTTCGATGGCCCAAATTTTTTCACTGATGAAGCTCAGCTTTGTGATGTGAACTACGTTAGGCACTATATAGATCGTATTTAAAGTAACGCTAAAGGTCTTATAAGTATTTTGCTATATGATTAAAGGGTTTGGCTCTTAAGCCCCGTCAGACAACTGAAAGTTGGTCACTAAGTCGTAGTAAGTCAGACGTCAACTCCGCCACCAATATTTGTCTCTATCTTTCTCATTCCACTATCGTATTTCAACGGCTGGCGCTTTATCTGAACTTTCTGCTCCGTTAACGAATACTCAGCAATCTTCCTAACCTTATACAGTCAGCACCTTCAGGTTATAATGTGAAAACCACTCCGACAGATATACAACCTTGCCGCTTGCGAACGAGTCCTCATGGAACTCCTGCCAAAATCCAATGTTTATTTCGTGAGTAGGAAACTTCTTTCAGGCTGCTGGTGAATTTTCTTTAGTGTTATTGAAAGATTCAGAACGTTAACATTCTGGATAAGATTTTAATACAGGAATAAGAAATTTAATGAAACAAGGTGAGTTTAGCAGGAACGTTGATGACGCATTATTATTCAATAAAGAATGTTTTAACAGCAACGATGAATAAGTGTTCCTCCAAAATCAGAAACATATCTTCAAAAGGAGGGGGAAAACTACTTGTAAAGGTAATAAAGAAGATTTATACAGAAAGAGTCGAATGCAAACTGCACTCAGACTAATTCCATGAGCTGCAGTCATTTAAAGTGACTCAAATTTTCGGTCAGACACAATAACATGCCGTTGCTCTTTTCCTGAGAACTAGGAGAAATTATGGTGACAAGGTATTTGTAACGTGTTTCACGAAAAGGAATACAGTAATATAAGAAACGAATCGTCATTCTTCAGTTGTTATAGTAGGGTCTAATAATCAAAATAACAAAAATCAAATTCTTTTTTATTCGACAGTAACATAAAGAAATCTTTTTTTTCCCCCTCTCTTTCTCCACCCCTAAGAGAAAGATGATCTTCCGTTAGGGGCGGCCATGGGCGCATTTGCTAGCTTCTAGTCATTGTCACTATATAGAGAAACACGAATCTACTTTCGGTCATCGTATACACCAGCACGCTACAATGTGTCGAATTTCCACATGCCTGGCAGTAGCTCCTTCCGTCACCCAACTATGAACATAAACCACGACCACGTCAGTGAAAGAGCGAACTTGCTTTAAAATGGCTACTGGTGGATTCGGGGTATCCCGTCTTTCCACAAATAGACATACGAATTGCCTCGTTTCAGATCTAACTGGAGGCCGTGATGATATTATGCTGATGACGCGTTAAATAAGACAAGATATACAGAAAATATTATCTACCAGTGCAGACATGACTGTTAAAGTGAAACACCCCAAGTGCGGATGTGCTAGGCCCCTGGTTCAAATCCCGGGCCTTGCTTACCGTCCGTCCAGATAAATGTTTCTAAGCTGTTTGATGTAAACCTTCGTAAATGTCAGCAGTGCCCCAAATCCCGTAACTAAAATTACACATTTCAGTAACGAAAATAGACAGTAACAAGAGCGTAGTCAGCACTACCTTCAGGATTGGGCAAAAATCAAGGAAACTGTTGAAAATGGATTTACTCGAAAAGGAATTTAACACTCATTTAACTTATTTAAGCATTAGTCTACGAGAATTCTGGATAAATTTTGACACAATTTATTTTTCAGTATTAAAAGTTGAAATTTTTATTTTCTTATATTTTTCGCTCAACTACTTGAATGAGAGTGCCAGGGTGGGGCAAGGGCTACGTCCACTCACAGTAATCATGCAGAACAAAGATTACAGGTTTCACGTAATAGTGATAGTAATGACCTGAACAATCCGCACCTATTACAGCCCCCTGTAATGGGGGAACTACAGATTAACGTGGCATGCGGACGACAGAAGCGTTCAGCAAGCTATGCCGGGGGTGAAGGTCGGGTTAAGAGTCTTTGAATGTACCAGCTGAGATCGTGATTCCAACCGGGGACCTTTCGATCACCACTCGCTTTACAAACACTTCACCTTCACCATTAGAAAATACTCGTAAGACACATGCAATAAAAACTCAGGAGCAAAACCCCACAGCAATCATCCGACCATGCTAACCACACGGAATGAAGATCAGAAAACATTTTCAATGTTACGAATAGTGTTGTAAATTTAAAAAAATGTTTTTTTTCACATTGTGAAAAAAACATTAAAAAGAACCTAGCACCCTCGTTTTTTTTTTTCTAAATTTTTTTTTTCAGAATATAATATATTTGATAAATTATAGTTTTATTTAGGGAACTTACATGTGTGTTTTAAATCTTACTGAATCACATAATGATTCATAAATGTATCTATATAGGTAACATAATTTTATTCATCCTCTGTCAGTACCCCATTCACTAGTATCAGTACGGTACTACCAACACTAGTTCGGTATGTGTCGAAATATTCTGTTTCTTCTTCTGGCTCCTCTAGATCCATAACTTCAGAAATAGTAACATTTTCTATAACTGGTTGTTCTTGTATTGTACGCAGAAGATTTGAGATTACAATTTTAAATTGCGAGCAAAGTACACACTGTGCATAAAGACTGCGCCGATAATTCTGTATTACGGTCTTTTAAGTATGAATTTAAATCAATTTTCATACAAAATAGGAGCTTTATTTCTTTTTCAACTGTTGGTTTACGCCAACGGTTGCAAGGAAACAATTCATAATCACTGATAATTTAATGACTCAGTATCACTATACGCTGAGAGTTTAACAAGTATACGAATATAAGGAAAGCACAATAAATAATAAAAGGAGGCAAAAAACCGTAGATAAATTTAAAATTCCTCATTTTTTTGTAAAGATCCGTAGGTCTACAGATAAATTCGTAGGGTTGCCAGCACTAGTTTGTAATGTCCAGCCTTTGCTGTCATTGCTTTTCCGTCACCACTCCATTTGTGAGACATTTCATCCAGCCGTTTTGGAAGACAGCAGTGGCGGCTCTAGGCGTAGTGACAGTGTGACTTGTCACCACCTCCAATCAAGAATAAATAAATTAAAAAATAAATGTAGTGAAAGAAAAATAAATATTTATAAATGCGGCATTCTCTACTCTACGTTAACTTATAACAGCAAGAAAACATTGAACTCCATCTGTTGGCCACATCAGTGAAGTATTTCGCTGTTGTGGAGACACTGGCAGTGTGTCACCAATCGCGCATGCGCTGTAGCATTTTCGTGGAAATATTCGGGGGTTGGGGTTCGCTTTGTTAGTGGCGAATGGAGACAATTTTTTTCTGTCACACGCAGCTCGATAAAGTTAGTAACACTGCCGGTAGAGCGCAGCATCTGCTTCTCAACCTGTGGTTCACTGGTGGTCCGCGAACACAGTTTAGGAGTTCCACAGGCATAATATCATAAACTTTGATACCATGTTCGTATGCCCAATTTTTTTAAAACTTTGAATATTTCAATGACCTGGCAACCATATGGCACCAGAAAGAGCGCTGTTCGTCTAGAGATTAAGTAAATGACGGTTTACTAAGAGTTTTAAATGGCTATGAGGAACCGCGGTAGGTGGTATGATTGTTAAAGCGAATAGTGATGTAAACAAAAATAAAAGAGGTACGGTCAAGCGTCTTTTATTTTAGATTATGCATATAGGCTGGTGGTATACTGTAGTCCAGACTGTAGTAACATTATTTATCTGGTTTGGTCTGATTAACATGTAATTAACTTTTGATAGTTCACATAAAGTTTTATATCTGCGTTTTCATTGGAATTCAAAACATGGTTTTAGATTTATTATGTTATAATGTCCGAGATGTTAATAATAACAATATGGAAAATAAAATTAGGCCCAGAGTGGAAGACATTAAAGACGGAACTATTCAGAGGAAAAATTGCGGAGTTAACTGGCGACGGATAAAGGAAACTCAGAAGAGGAATCGAAGTTGCGTAATCCTCGGCTGAAACAAAAGGAAAAAAAAAAAACAAAATTGTGAGTTAGAGGCCCGCAGCATTATTTTTGAAATTTTGCTACTCCTAGGGACGAAAAAAGTTTGGATACGCTGGCTTGGACAATTTGTCAGTGCGAGCAGGCGTATGTATCTTAGATTCTCAGAAGGAGAATTACGTGAGTTTATGAATGCACGTAACAGGAAAAGATTCTGAAGAGAAATGTATTTCATTGTCGTCGTGGTCATCAAAGGCAGTGCAGGATAAGAAAGTATGAAGCCCTAGGCACTCTAAAAATTTTGAAAATAATTATCTGTATTTTATTAGTAGGCTACAAAGAAAAGGTTTTATAGGCAATTAATAGAATTTATCATATTTTTTATTGTTAACAAACGAATTTTACAATTTATGATATTTTGAAACTTAATCTTTTTATCGTACACTACAATGAAACAAAAAATAATAATTTTCATGCCTTTCATATTACTTTTATTGTTTTATTTTGGATGATTATTTTTTTTATTTAGTGAAAAAAGTGAACTACAGGGGGTCTTTAAAACTCAGGGGTTCCAGGCTACTGCCTAGTCGTGTCTAGTCCTGCCTATTGGGTAATCCAGCACCGCTTGTAGATCAACTTGTCGGTTTTTGGCATATCACTAAATGTTTGGTCAATTTCAAAACATTTGTCTTTGATTTATTTCGATATCTTTTCTTTAATCCGACAGTAATTGCAGATAAAGACTTTCACAGGTTACAAATCTTTATGTCGTTCTGAGCTGTTTTTCCAGGCACTTTTCACTTCAATAACCAGTAAACCGTCGAAACATTTTATTGTTGTCACTACCTGATCAAATCCCTTCGGCCGCCACTGGAAGACAGGGAAGGTTGGCAAATTCCTGCTGGCGTCCTGTTGTCGGCGAGGTTGCTTTGTTTGACGCAGTTAGAGATGCCACTCCCGGAGGCCGGGGGTGAGAGGTGGTCAAGCTGTCGCGGTCACTTGGGGGCTGGACCCCGTACAGTCCGCATGTGTGTGTGTACGCGGGCTTGTCAAAGAAACGTAGGGGACGCGTTTTTGTCATGACATCATTTGTAGTGCTGTTTTTCGTCATGTGCTGCCAAGAATGGACCCATCTAGTTGGTGGGTGGCATTGAAAAGTTTTCATCATTGTGAAGGAAATATCGAGGTCACTGACAGCTTACTCCATAACGATAAGTGATAAAAATTCATATAAACATTTACCCAGTATGCGCCCAGACTGATGAAGTTTCATGCTCTCCCTAGCCGGGAACAATTTGTTTATTGTCTGTCAGTTTCTGTGTTTTTTTTCTTTTGCTGGCTGAGTTTCAATTTTTTGTGTAATGTTAAACAAGCATGTATTCTTTCAGTGTTTTATTCATAAATGTATTCTTTTTTTTAATTCCGAACTCGTGTTTTCCTTTTGTAATTAGAGGGTGTAATTTAAATTTAATCCTGCTTTTTGCAATTAAAAATAAATATCAAATGAACATTTTTTTAATAAATAAAATCTTGCATCTCATGCACTTAAGAAAATGTTTTCTCGGCATAACGAGCCTAGACATTTCAAGTTGAAATGGCGAGTATCAATCCAAACAACGGGGAACGGGGATTCCTTCTCGCGCAACCCTCTTCGGGAAGTCCCCGTTCGTAAAAGAAAATTTCAGTCAATGTTGCCAACATTTTCGTAATTTTCTTTTCTACTGAACCAGAAAAGTATAGTAGATTTAAAAATTAAGATAAGTACTTAGTATAAACTCTAAAACAGTGATATTAAACGATAAATGCTTACAAATTTAAGATTTAGAAGTTATGAAAAAAAAACGTGTCCCAGAAAAAAAGTGTTTGTTTCATAGTTTTTTTCATGGTTTTTTTCAAGTCAGAAAAAATAGTGTTTTTTTTTTTTTTTTTTTTTTTAAACACTAGTTTCGAGAAACGATAGTAAACGATGTAACGTACCAAATAACCAAGGACTATAGGATAAAATAATATTTTAATGCGTTCTTTCCTTGTTATTCAATAGGTACACTAATGAGATAAACTATAGATGGTGTTCCAAGAATTATCGAAACTTTCCTGGCAGTTCCTTCAGCTCCATCATACCCCGTCAATCCACTTGTCCTACCTTCCCCTTCAGCATTAATTGTGTGGTATATTTTTCACCCTCCTTCACAATAAAAACAGATTTTTAATGGGCATCCCCAACCCAAGAAACCGTATAAATCAGAAAGCAGACAAAAGTAATGAAAAAACCAGTATTCCTGTATATTTCAGGTTTACTTAAAACATGAAACGAACTGACGGGGCTCTCATTCCACAATACACAAATAAACATAGAAATTTTAATACTGCTCGAGCTGACATAATTTATCTGCCATGACTTCCATTCGCTGCTAACTGGGTTAAATGCAAATCTACCAATTTAAACTGTTTAAGCCAACTTTTCAAGCTTTTTATACTGTTTTAATATCGGTTCAAATTAATATCTTTATTCTTTTCACATTTTTCAAACAGCTGAATTGATGCTGCCAAGCGTTTTACGTTTCTGCTATACGAGCTAATTAAGTAAAACCGATTAAAAATTCGACCTTTAATCTCGATAAAATTACACCGTAAAGGTCAAATCCCATTTATGGAAGAGGAATTACATTAGTTAATAAATGGACGGAATGAGATTAAAGAACGATGGCAAATTATTTTCGGCCGAATAAAATATAGTATTATCGAGAATTTCATTTTTGTATACGCGAAGTTTGTTCGTCATAAAGCGGGGTATTAATCTCATGAGTTTATTTTGCAGTGGTAAATTCTCTCTGTTACTTTTCATCTTTATAATACAACAGAAAAAGCTGGCTGCTGACTGATAAACTGCTGTCTTTGATTCTGAAGCTCATAATTCGGCCTTTCGATTTCCAAAAGCAATTCTTGCCTCAACTCTGGAATCGTTGTTTAAGATATAATGAAGCCAAATTTTCCTGTTCCTAGCCAAACCGAGTCAATCTCCTTTCGTTTCCATTCAGAATACTTATATCCTCATTAGTTTTCGATTTCCACAGTCTTCATTAACAGTAATCTTACCGATAGTGGTGGGCGAGCGGTAACGTTCTGGCCTCGATTTCGGAAGGTCGCGATTTCGAATCCCCACCCGACTATCCAGATTTCGGTTTTGCGTGGTCTCTCCAAATCAATCCTCGCGAATACCTTGATGGTTCCTTCAAAAGGCAATATCTGAATTCCTGCCCGGCTTTATACTCAATCCTTTTTCACTTTTATTGACCTCGATGGTTATATGTGAGAAAATTGCTGGTCTCATCAAAAACAACGTAATGGCAACGAAGAAGGAAATCGAAAAATGTGGTTTTTGTTTAGCAGTTTTGCGTACAGTACAGAGCTTTACCCTTAAAGGAAATGCGCTATGTATTTATTAAGTCACTACTTCCATATAATTTAAAACCAAAAATTTAATAACTTCCAGAATATTTTCAGCGTACATGCTGCTTTACAGGAAAAGTATGGAAAACATAAGGCCTCTTAAATTTTGAACCAGACGTGCATCCACGCCTCTTGAAACATTTTTTTAACTAGTTTCAGCGTAGTTCCGTTTTAGGTGGAGGAGCGGAGAGAACATGTAGGGGTGAACAGGAGGGGACAAGGAAGATGTGTTTGCAGATTGTTGCCAATCATTTATTAAGTGAGCCGCCTTCTATAGCTGTAAGCTCCTCTGATGGGGATGATATCTTGGCACAGCGCTTTGAATAACGCTTTAACAAAGAGAAAACGTTGTCATACCCATCTTTGTCCCAAGAGTTGGGAACTTGGTAGTCGTACATATATTCGTTGCCTTTAAAATATAGAGCAGTAGTTATTTTCTGTTAAGCACACACAATGAAAATGTGATGAACACGTACTGATGTATCGTAAGTTGGCTACATATAAATGACTCTCAGATATAGTGGATCATATAACACTCAGGTAAACACCAAAGTACTAAATATTTCTGAGGGCGCTGTCACCTATAAACTGTTAATACTTTCGCAGAAAAATATAGATCTTATCTTCCATGGATAGACATAATTATATTTACGAAAATTTTGCTATTTTCATCACATGAAGTACCTCTATTGAAATATTTATTTGCTTAGACACGCTTTGTTTGGGTTACAGGAAAGATTTTAGGGAACGATAGACTCGTTTAAAGATTTACTTCCAAAATTTTGGCAAAATTTTTTTAGGGCTGCAATTTTGGTTTGAGGGATAGAGCAATACAACTGTAAATAACTGAAGTCGATTTATAGATACATAAACCAAGCGTTGTGGGTGGGTAGTAACGTTCTGGCCTCGCATTCGGGAGGATATCTGGATTTTCAATGGTTTCTCAAAATCACTCCAGACAAATGTCGCGATGGTTCCTTCAAAAGGCCATGGACGAACAACAGTTAATACCAATCAGCAGTCGAAAATGCAATATGCTATTTACAAAGTGCAGGTCTTGTCAGTTGAATTTCACAGCAGATGATCTTCCCATCAAAAGAAAGGGTGTTCAGTGAAGAGACAAAGACTGTAAACGGAAGAGACTAAAAGGAATATCCTCTCTGCTGACAGGTAGAATGGAAATACTCGACTACCACACACCCAGTTTGACCGGCGGCACTTATTCTCTCAGGCACTGTAAAACATCTTTCAGCTTTCTCCTTCTACCTTATTGCGTCTCATCATCTCTGCACACAGACTCATTACCTGGACAATAATTGCACTGTAAGACATCATAGTCATGTGATTTAAGAATGAAACTGAAGTCATCTTCGTGTTGATCCGGAGAGATGTCTTAAACCGTAATCACAGGTAAACTTAGAATTTGACTAAAAGAAAACTTTACGAAAGATAAACTTGAGATGGCCCAAATAAATGGAATGGTTAATGACAGGTTTTACTAGAAACCACGAGAGCAAGTGACGTTGGATAAGTCACAGGCGTCACAGACATCTTAGAGAAGACCAACTCCTTGAAATGGCAGTGGAACGGCCATATTGATAGAGGGAAAGAAATAATATGGGCAAAAACAGTGTTAAAGTGGAGCCCAAGAGATCGCCAGAGACCAAAAGGAAGACTACAAGACCGGTGGGACAAGGACATAGGCAAGGTTGTTTGAGTTATTGGCAGAGGATCGCCCAAGATCGTTCTACCTGGTGAAGACTACTCAAGTTGTACCTGAACTCATAAATCTCAGAGATCACGTCATTTAATGACTGAACTGGCTGAAGGGGATGATGACCATCAGTGATAGCCATCACAATAATTAATGCAATATAGTTAAATTAAACGTGTTGAAAATAAGAGTTAAACTATTCCTGTACTTGCACTGTGCTCCGACTGTAAGGGACGCCTGTTCGAGCCGTTGGCAGTGCACTTTCGACACAACGGCTCCCAGATAATAACCGGTTAAAAGTACTGATTGTAGAGCATCTGACTGGTCTTAAGCGGTCGTTAATTGCCGACTTCTTTGAGCGGCCACTCGGCACTCAGTCCAGGCGGCTCTCCCCTCGCATCTTTCCGCGACAACAACACGCTGAATTGCAACTTAATTGGAAACAATTTCGCCAATTAATCCCCGCAAATTGGTGTAGATTGTGCACGCCGTGGGCCCGTTTCCTGCTCTCCCCCACGGCAAGCCACACCGACGTCATTTAGCGTTTTGTTCGGGCCAATTGCGGCTATTGTTGCGCGCCCCACAATGGCTGTAATCGGCCGAGGGGCTGACACCCTGTCCTCTCGCGGGCGTTTGCTGGGCTTCTTGCAGCCGCCCAGTCGCATCACTACTATATCACAAATTTAACCCAAAATAGAAAAACGTTCGTGCACTCTCTTCGTACTTGTTAGCTGTTACCCTACGTCACACCTTTACCACCCTGAAAAGAGAATGCACTAGGGAAGACATGGCGCAGTTTAATCCAACAGCAATAAGATGTGGTCTTTTGAGGTACTTCGCTGCTCCACTACATTTGTTTTTTATGCCAAAATATGTGAAACTGAAATCACAATGACAAAACTACACAGGAATAAAAGCTAATAAGAACAAATAGAGACCAAGAATTACTTCAGAATTTATTAGTAGATTGGGCTGGGATTGTCTGGTAGGCAGACGATGCAGTTTTCGTTTGAATTTATTGGTAAACATGCGTACACCAATTGTCACTTGTAGTGCGGTGAAATACTTCGTCCACCACCATTCTATTTGAGTCGCAATGACAGTAAAGATAAGATTAGAGAAATAAGGTACTGCACTGATGCTTATATGAATTCTTTCTTCCTTGGTATCTATCGGGAATTGAATGCATGGAGTAGAGATTACTTTTGTGGTGAAGCAGCTTCTGACACCCTCTGCTTTGTGAATTGCAAAGTATATCTAGATATGTAGATGTAGAAAATCTATTAAAAATTATGTATAATTTTGTATCTGAGGTTTTACGCGTTTTGACGTTGTTTCCTTGTCTTAAGAATAAAATAATATTGTCTGTATCAGAGCGACTCAACTGTGTTGGAAGGCAACAGGAAGTTACATTACCACAACGGACACATCATTCATCTGAACGACTTTACGGTGCTTGGTGGTCCAAAGCTTGACATATGAAACATTGAATTTTGACTGCGTTGGCTTTTTTCCTCCTCTTCTTTAGGTCCAGTTGGACTTTTAACTTCTCGGCCCAGTGTGGCCTTGATATGAAGTCTACGACTTAATGAGAAATTACTCCAGGGGTGACAAAAATGCAGGAGCTCCGGCAGCTTTTCGTATAATTGCGTAACATTAGGAAGTGGAGAAACTGAAATATAGTTTGGAGAAACGCAAACTGGGGGAGCACGGTGTAAATAGTGGCGCGCTTCGGTCATTTTGGCCGATTTTGTACGCACCGTGTTTTAAAGCTTGTTACTGTCATGACAGTTACAATTATTGGTACAGCGGTCCACGGAAGACATCTAGTCTTATGTATCTGGTTTCCAGAGTTTCCTACAGACAGATCCACCCAACATCACTACTCCGCAGGAAAGACTCCGAGATCGGTAAAACAACCCATCTCAACCACCGTTCCTTTGTCCCATAATGAACATTCTGCCCCGTAATTTATATTCTGCATCGTAAAACCACATACAGCCCCGTAATTAACAATTGCCGTGTAACGAGCCTGGGATTGTGACTTACGTGATTGTACTTTAGCAAGCACAATAACAATTTGATTATTGAACATTTACTACTTGATTACTAGTTTGCAATTTTATTTTCATGAAGTTTCGAATCGTCGATAAAGGTTCTCGATGACAATTGTTGTTGCCAACAAAGTAAAGTCAAATTAATATTTTATTGATGGCATAACCCGAACTCCAATTTTAATGATTCATTAATAATAATTTATCACAACCGCTACATTTCAGTCAGGTAACAGAATTTTAAATTGAAACACGTTCATCATATGCTGTAATTATACCTCATGCTTCTAAGTAAGACCTGTAGTTTAAAAGAGAAATGTATATGAAGTAATGTTTCCTTATGTAAGGTGTAGATCAAGGATAAATAAATATTGCATCTCCTATATTATTAAATGTATGTGTCCTCATTTACAGAGAACCACCTTAGCAGGCACGCCACTAGAATGAATACTGTGAAGGTGGTCTTATTGATCGGAATGTCAAGCTGCAGCCTCAATTATGGAGGAGAAGAATGTTGTAATATGATACGTTACAAATGAGTGTTTTCGTCACATTGTATGGTCTTGAGGTTTTCAGTCTAACATTGTTCCAACATTCAGAATTTTAAAGAATTGGAGATGCTAGGTTATTCTTGTAAAAATAATGATGACTGTGTTTTCCATATGCCTAGAAAAATATTTTTAAGAAGTCTCTGGCTGAACTAGAGGCGGTGATTAGAAAGTCACACTCTATTCCTCTATCCCCGTTAATTACTACGCAATAAATTTTAGTTTTACAGGATTTTAATAAACCATAAACTGATCTTCAATGAAATATGAGTTTCATATTGGTGTGTTTAGTATTCTTCGTGTTTATGCTTCAGTTAACATTCTGGTAAATGAGTAAAAACACTCATACACAGATAAGGCCAGGGGGGGGGGGGGGAAAGCAAGCACTCTCGGTACTAAATGGATAGTTCTCTCAGACAGATCTAGTAGTCGATATAAGCCGCGAGACGAAAAATGTGCAATTCTTATGGAATAATTCTCAAAATTGCTATCACGAAAGCATGATCTGTTACGTATCTCACTTTATTAAATATTTGGGGTTTATATTTTTGCTCTTTATCACCTTTATTTTCCACCATTCAATGTTGACCAGCAGACCTCAGTAGAGGCGAACTATAAAACGTACATGTTTATAAAAGGTTTTTAACCTTGCATGGTATGATTTCCGCTGCCCTTAATGTAAAGGTATTGGCTAACAGAAGGTTTTTCTCGTTAAAAGAAAGGAATGTCGTTGAAGCATCCGATGTTATCCCATCACGTTGGGGAACTTCCTCTCGTGAACCTGGTGCGTACTCTACAAGTACTAATCGTACTGTAAAAGGTATGGTGACAATCAATTTTGTAAAAAGTATTCACGGGTGTACTGCCAAATTGTGTCTTAAGAATGAAACATTACTAAGCCTGACTAAGCCATTTTCTTCGAGTGCGAATCCTTCTGTTCTGGTCAACGGACTGACAGTTATTTTACAACACAACCCGGCGGGACACCCCTAATGATTTATTGCAAACATACGCCGGGAAAGTAGTGAAGTAATTACTGTTCAGACAAAAGAGTGTACGTACCTCTTTAGCCGAATGATGATGGAGTTTAATACCCGACACAGGAATTAACCGATTCGAGTCCCGATGACGGAATGAATTTTCACTTCTCGTGACTTTGTAAGCAGAGTAGGAGAGTAAACAGGGGATGACTTCAAATCTCGAGGTTGTGCGCCAGATCCCTAAGTTATAGTCGAAACTTCTTCATCGTGTTTGTGGAGTGAAGGTATATAACAGTGTTGATGGTGATTCGTCCATGAAGAGGCAACCTGTAAACTGCTTGCACCATTGGTTTAATTGGGAAGAGTAGGCTTAAACGGGTCGGCACTACGAATCACCCACTACCAACTTTCATCTCTCATACGCAACACCAACAACATATTTCACTGAACGTACTCATAGTTTCACTTACCCACTAACAGTAAAACTTTATAAAACTATCACGTTGAGAGAGGCAACGTTATGGTGGTTTCCCACGGCCCGGGTTTTTGTAGGCCGCGCCATGTAAACGAGTTGTACGAATCAGCACGCGCCACAGGCTAGCCCTCGCCACCTCGCAGCCACCTCCCCACCACGTCGCATTCCCACGGCGCGTGGTAGGCAGGCGGTGGGTCGACGAGCGCCGTACCTGCTAGTACGTGCGGCAAAGATGACAGGCGACCCAGCGCACGCGCCGTGGGACGTACCTTTACCTAGTGTCGTTTCAGCTATCCGGGCGTTTGATGTTTACCGGATAGAGGAGCGCCATCCATGCCAACAGAGGCCGGTGCCTACCCACGATCCGCTTCAGCTTCATAGCTAGACCGACGCGGTCGTGGGAAGCCATCTTTAAAGTCCTGAATTTAAACCTACCCTAGACGTTAATATGGTGAAATAACACCTAATCTTACATGGTAACCACCCACACCTGCATACCGAGTACTAAACTCAATAATTTCGTCTTACAAATTAGTAGAAATGCAAGTAAGTAATGTTATTTACTGTAAAAAAAAAAAAAAAAAAAAAAAAAAAAAATATTTGCGTCTAACGTCTTTTCAATAGTTAGGGTCCTACAATCTATTTAGTCTAAGGTACAAAAGTGACTGTATTCCTCTATTTATAAAGGTGCCTGTGTAGTTTGTTTTATTCAGCTGGAGAAACATGTAATTTCGAGGTGGAATTAAACTATTACCGTAGCATTTTACTAGATTAGGAGTTGCCGAAACCGAGCGAGGTGGTGTAACGGCTAGCGTTCTGGCCTCGCATTCGGGAGGACGGAGGTTCGAATCCCCGTCCGGGCATCCAGATTTGGGTTTTCCATGGTTTCCCCAAATCACTCCAGGTGAATGCCGGGATGCTTCCTTCAAAAAGGCCATGGCCGAATTCCTACCCATTCCTTGCCCCCCATCCTTTCCCGTCTCTAAAGACCTAGTTGTTATAGGAGACGTTAAGCAGTTAAAGAAAAAAAAAAAAGTTGCCGAAGTTTATCGTACCACGCCCTTCTTCCGTCAAAAGAAAAGTTTCTCATCCTTCCCCTTCCGCGCGCCTCAATTTTATTATTAATATAGTAAATGCCTATTTTTCAGTGCTAACAATATCTCAAATGAAACTCACTAAGTATGTGATGTTAGAATGGGGGTTTTCAACTCTAAGAGTTGGCAAAGGAGACCTTGTATTTGTGACGGTGTAGAGCTAGGGTATCGTTCACACGGGAGGCAAAGACACTTCTGACATGTGTTCGCGACACCCTGTTTGGAAACCTATATGGCTGAATATTACAGAAAATCTCCTGAAATGCGGTATAATAATAATTCCGTGTGGTAGTAATGACCTGGTGACAGGGTTTCTATTGATTGTGTATTCCCACCCCGTCTTAGCCGCCTTAACTTAACCCGGTAGTGCTACCATGTGCAGGGTACTTACAGTATAACGTGGAATCCGAACCAAGAATTATTATTATTATTTTATTTTTTTTACTTATGGCTTTAAGCCTCATCGACGTCGAGGTCATTAGAGTCCGGATGGGACTGGGAACAAGGAACGGGAAGGAAATCGGCCATGGCCTTTTTGAAGGAAGTATCCTTTCATTCGCCTGGAGTGATTTCGGGAAACCATGGCTAGCCCAAATCTGGATGCCCGGACAGGATTCGAACCGGCGTCCTCCCGAATGCAAAGCCAGAGCATAAACCGCTCGGTCCACGGAAGAATTCTGTCGTACTTCACATTACACAGCAAGCTGTATCAGAGGTGAAGGTCGGGTTAAATCCCCACCGTGACAGGGATTCGAACCGTGAACTTTCCGTTGCCCAGTCACACACCTTAACCTGAGCCACCAGACCGCCTGAAATGCGGTGTACGTGCAGTGACGTCATGTAAGGTCGCTACTGTGTTACTACCAAAGCGTCTCGATCGGGTAGAAGTGACTCTTAAGATTAATGATTTGTTAATGAATACCTCTTGACGTATGGTATTGTAGGTTTGAGTTTGATTAATTTTGTATTGCCTGTCGCAATGACGAACAGTTACCGAGCGGAATATGAGGACGAGTCACGAGCATCTCTGACTTGGACCATATGTTATCTCTGGCACAGCAGCTGCTCCCTCTCGAGAGGACCGTGGACCCCTGCCGGACTTCCACCCCAGTCCACCAGCCTTGTTTGCAGGCGGCCGGTACAGCCAAGAGGATTAAAATTGCACTAATGCCCTGCTAATTCGAGGTCCTTGGCAAATTACCCTGAATGCGCGACTCGGATTCCGGGGTAATTGCCGCAAGAAGGCGGCGGGATAATTTGCCAGAGGAGGAGAGTGGCGTTGTTGCCAGCGGGCTAATGCTGCCCGCGGATTAGGCCGTGTGGTGGCTGCTAGTTAGCGGCCAAAGCCGATTCGGGGCCGGCACCGGCAGGGGAGCCGCGTTACGCAAGGCGACCCTCCCTGACTTCGACTGCACTGCGTCATCACCACCCGGAACTGACAAAAACTGAAGTTTCGGGGAAAAGTCGATACAGGTTTTCCTACTAAGGTCTACGATAGAGTGCAGATGTGACTCAGGTAGGACTACAGTATTCTACAACTGTTATTTCAGTCCTTTGTTGCCCATATTGGGTGCGTCCATAAATCACGTGGTTCAATTTTGGCCTCTCTTTAACCTCCCCCTCTCCACCACGTAACCTGACGAAGCTTTCGCCTCCACACCACTACCGTTCCCACCCATGTGGCGCGAAGCTTTTTTTCCTTACTAATTCCAGAAGACATTTTGTAATATTTTCTCTAGACAAATTATCGTTAAAATTATTGCGTATATAATGAACGCAGCTGATATTATTTGCGTTATGTAGTTTTCTATAATTATAATATAAAATGTTGATTTAGCCACTACTGGAAATGATCAATTAATGCAAAAACCACTTTCTCACATTATTATTTCTTTTTTTCTGTCATCAGTCTCTCGACTGGTTTGATATAATCCTCTATCTCTTCCTATTTTATGCTAACCTTTTCATCTCAACATACGCCTTAGGGGGCCTCCATAAATTACGTGAAGTGAAATAAGGGAGGGGTGGGGGGGATACGGCGAAACCTCACCAAATCTCACCAAGGGGGAAGGGGGGGGGGTCAACTGAAATCTCACGTGAGGTTTTCGAAATTTAGATGGACTGTAGAGCAAAAACAAGGTGGGGGGTGTTACCGGATTTAAAGTTGCGATTTCTAGAGGGGGGGGGGGGGGTCTCACGGACCAGATCTCACCAGAGGAGGAGGGGGGGGGGGTCGGACCAGATCTCATGAAGTCTCACCAGAAAGGGGGGGAATTCCCATCCTCATCTGTCAAACAGAATTCGGTTTTCAGTATTTTCACGAAATCAATCCAGACGAATGCCGGGATTGTTCCTTCAAAATGTTATGGGTAAATTAATTCCGGTTCCCCTCCTGCCACAAATTACCTCGGCTATTAGGAAGTCTGATATAATATGAAAACGTGCAACAATATCAGTCCTTAAAACAGAAGCCCATTGCTTACATTTGACCCTCGGGATTTTGGTTCACTAGCTGTTACCAGTGACTTAGTACGCGCGGATTTAAAATTTTGTTGCCTGAATTGGATATTGAAAGATATAAGTTAAAGGTGTTCCAAAAAGTTCGGAGCTGGAATAATATGATAGAGAAGCCATCACATTATCCCAGCTGCCGGCCCTGGCAGTGTAGGGGCTAGCATGCTGGCCTCGCATTGCAAGGGCTGCGATTCGAGTCAGGTCTCGGGCATGGATGGTTTTAATTAAGTGTTGTGTTCGTCTTGTGCTGTCCTCACTGTAATATCATAATTAAAGCCTGATACAACAGTTGGTACAAAAAATCAAATTGGAACTGACTAAATAGTCGCAAAGAACGAAGACCATTTTAAAAAATATTTTTAAAAAGTAGTTAATGTTTCTGACCGTGGATCGGAAGGTTCCCGGTTCGAATCCTTGTCTCGGCGGGGATTTTCATAGGCTCTTAACCCGACTTTAACTCTCGAACAGCTTGCTGTGTAATGTGCAGTACGCCAGAATGCTTCTGTAGTTCCGATTCTACCTTAGAACGGCATTGCACTGTAAAAGATCTTTGTTAAATATCTATACTATATAATAAGTTATGTCTGTACATCAACATACCATACACAAAATAGCTGCTAGATAAGCAAAGCCTGAGTAACCGACATAACATTCCAGAGACTTACGCGCGATATCTATCTGCCTGTCACCGTTCGGTTAGTTCTCATAATTTCATGACAAAATATTTATTTATTCCAAAAAAAGTATCGTATACGTAATATTTCCTTCTCAAATTTTATCAAGATCTAAGTAGTCGTTTGTTTGGGAAACGTAATAAACAGAGAGACAGAGTTACTTACGCATTTATAATAGTACTAGTGTAGATTCCTCGAAAGAGAGAATCTTTGAAGATGCTGAAAATTCATAAAGAGCTTACGGCCTTGTCGCACAAAATGTGCAGAGCATGTTCCAATATTCGCTACATTAGGTTTATTGCTGTATCGATGCGGAGGGATACACGTTTAATAAACCACTGAAACTCTCAACTCTTTCTTGGGAGTTGTTTCGAAGCTACCAGTCTTATACACCTCTCGCACTCTGTGTGAGTTAATGAAGAAGATTTTTTAAGTAAAACTTTTTATGACGCCTTAGACGGGAAATAATTTCATTTATAACAATGGAATGGGAATCTGTCAAGGAAATTAAATCATTTAGTGGTCAAAAATGTTAAACAACGGAGATAGTTGTTACGGTATCATGCGGTATAAAGTAGAAATTTTCTCGTACTCTCAATCTCATAACAGTTTTTCATGCGACATTCATCTGGAACGAATGCTGTCTTAGTGTACAAGTTACGCAACGAAAAGAAAAGCCTTAGAATCAGAGACATTTTACGTATCGAATACAGGAGTTGGAGAGGGTGCAAAAAAGGGCTGCTAGATTTGTTTCTGGAAATTATCGCAGAATGCAATCAGTGACGGATATGATAAAGGAGCTGGAATGGGATTCATTGCAAGACAGGAGGAGGATGAGGAGGGGCATGGGAGTGTACAGGGTATATACTGGCGATGAGGCATGGAAAGATATAGCAATAGGTATGAAAAGTAGTGCATGGAAGGGAAAAGATGACCATGACCACAAGCTGGCACTCGATTTCAGGCACAAGGGTGTGGGAAGATTCTCTTTTTTAGGTAAGGGTGTCAGGGATTGGAATGAGTTACCAAGAGAAATAATAAATAATTTACCGAAAACTTTGAAAGAATTTAAAAATAAAATTTGTAGAGGGCAAATGTAGGTAGGTGCAGGATACGGGGAAGATGGGTGTGTAGGGAAATTGCCACCGGAGCCTGTGCTCCATTGCAATTAAATTAAATTAAATTAAATAATCGGTACAGTCAGTAAGCTCTTGATTCAGAGAGGAATTGAAATTATCAAGTCCTTATTTCTTAGTTGATTTAACATAAACCGATTATCTAGTTTCTAAAATATGAAAAAGTAAAAGCAAAATGGAACATTCACTGTTATATAGTATACCTTCTTCGGAATATTAACCCTGTTCTCACCCTGTAATCTTAAAGAAGATTCACGAACCAGTTTCACTTCTAACCTAGTATCTTAAGCACACAGGTTGTTTGTTTTGGTGATTGATTGGTGCATCTGTTACCATTGAGTTATCTAATTTTAAGTATTATGTCATAGATTCTTTCGATCATCCTTCGTTCAACTTGGCTATTATATATTTTTTAGCGTTGTAAATATTGAATTATTGAAGGATGTCTGTTATAGACTGTTGTGGGATGCATGGATTTTTACCTATGTACCCTATACTTATTCTACTCGAACAAAACAATCTAATCTTTCTTTTCGGTATTCAGCGTGTAAGCGTCCAATTTCTTACATAATTATTGCGAAAATAATTATGATCGGATCAGTACTATAGACTTTTATCTATCCTCCACATCCAATTCTGTGTTTAATACCACGGCTGAAAATAAATTATCTTTTAACTAAAGTAAAATTATTTTCAAATATCAACTCGAATAGTTATTACACTTCACAATAACAATTACTATCCACTTATATTTTGGAATCCTGTTTAGAAACATTATTCAATTTCAACACAATGGTTACAGTTCATTGGTACAATTATACTTCTTCCCTGTCCTCGGGTTTATCTTTTTCAATATTGAATTACAATTTTGCGTTCCTACAGCGAGGATTTCTAAACGTCCTTCGGTCTGGTTTTACTTTCTCTGACCTTGAACAACTTTAATGTCAAAGTTAATATATGTGATCTTAATGATTTAAGAAAAAAAATATGCTTCAATAATAAATTACACAATTAGTTATGTCGTGTACCTAACAAGCGTAACGGATTACAACATTATTCAGTAGCATTCGTTTCCAGTTCTCCAGTAATGTTTCTCTTCTATTATTAATTTATAGTACAGTCCGCAAAGCCCTCGTCGAGTCACGCAGTATTGAGACAAACATAACTAATATGTCATTCTTATAAAATATGGTTCTTTTCAGAAGAAAATCGCATGAAGAAGCCCAATGGAAAAGAAACTGAAAGCAGGGTGTGTTACTTCTATTGGTTATTTGTTTATTATACTTTCTTTAAACGAAGAATAATAACTTCTTAAATTTTAACAGTAAAGAAGGAAAGTGGCCTGCAGTCCCCTAATGAACCTTACTTCCCATCAACATGGACACTCGTGTTTTGACACTACTTTTGAAACGAAGCAGCCTCCTTCCGGGAAACCCCTAAGTCGGATTGGTGTGTTTCGAGAAAAACCTTCAGGCCGCGACACTAAGCCGGGACTATGTCCAAATCACGGTTCATTAGACAATTTCGGCACTGGGAGGCGTCATTTAAATGTTTCTGTTGAGACTAATCCCAAGCCTGTTTCCTCATAAGAAACCATTTGCTGGTAACGACCAAAGAATACCGTACGGCGCAGATAAAAAAGTCTGTTTTCCTAAATACAGTGCAGTATGTGTTTGAAGAATTAAGGCAAATGTCGATTCCATTAAGACACAACTGGAATGAAGTTACTCTAGCTGGATACAACAACACATATAGGTACATTAGATATAGTTGTCAGTAAGAAGTGCACCCACCTTGAGCACCTATACCTTCATGGATTCTTGTCGTCCGTCAATGTATCAATAAGTGTTTGGATGTCTTCTTGGTGTATGTCTCTCTACGCCTGAGTGTCTTGTACAGTCGGTTGTTGCACAGTTTGTGTTGGATTACCATGTGAACTAATGTGTATACTCCCGGCATCTCAGACATGCTCTATTGGGGACAAACCTGGGACCGTGCAGTCCAAAGTATGACCATAGCCCCTTGCACAGCTTGTGATGGCCACAGTATGAGGACGGGTATTATCCTGTTGTAAGATGCGATTTGGATGGTGGACGTAAAGGGTATCACAATAGGGTGTAACACCCCGCACACATAATGGTTGGCTGTCTTTGTGCCTTCAACACAAACCAACTCAGACCTGCTGTTAAAACTGATTGCCGCCAAACCATGATACCAGTGGCTGCACCTGTGTGACGTTCTGAAATGACAGTAGGGTGTGACTTTTCTCCACTATGCCTGTGTGCACGTTGTCGATTATCACTTTGCCACAGACAGAATCGAGACTCGTCTCTAAACACAAATGTATGCCATTCACGTTTCCATTTTGCAGTACACCAGGTTAGACCACGCTGGAAATGATATCAGGTTAATGGAACACATTGTATAGGGACCAGAGAGTGTAACCCAGCTTCAAGCAATTGGTTTACAACCGTTCGGGGGGTGACTCTCTTTGTAACTACTGCTTGGATCTGGCCTGTAGTCACCCATATGCCAGCAACTGCCACTCACACAATCTGGCGGTCTTCACGTGCTGTTATCCTTCTATATGGAACAATACCTGCTCTAGGAGTACTAGAGCCTTCTTTCATCCACTGTGTAACAAGTATGTATACTGACATTGCACTAAGGCCAACCCTTTGGGAGATCTCACGATATGATGCTCCCATTTCAAACACGCCTATTCTACAACCTCTTTGACAGTTAGACATTTTGGTGTAGAGGGTCATCATTCTTCGCTTAGGCATACTTGCTCAGCAATAACTTAATGAAAAAAACGTGTTATGTTACACCATACTGTTTACCATATACACGCTAAAAAACAGAAATTTTGCATAGTAAAAAAACCCTTAATTTTCATAATACGAGTATTACATGCAAAACTTTAAATTTTTAATCATTTAATCCTCTTCATATGGGGATACTTGGGGCCAAATTTCATTCATTTATCACAACTACGTCTGAGTGTTGCATTTTTAATTTCTGTCAGAATATATATATATATATAGTAATATAACCACCTGTGAATAGCCAGAGTAACCATCTTTTGCAATGTGGACCGCTGCGAGACTGCAATGGAATGTATATTGTAGGATGTAGAGCTATCCCGACTCCAGTTCCATAACCAGCTGCCCTATGTTGCGCGGTTTTAGATCCATGGTAGTTGCTACAGGGTATTTGTTTTCTGATGTTTCACGCCGCATAACGCCAACTACCACCTGTCCGATGGAACCTAAAATGTGATCAACCGGAAAAAGATACTCCGGCTGTGATACTGGCATGAAAATTTTGGCCTGAACTCATCTCGACTGTCGTTGTTCACCTCCGTCATCTGTGGCTCTTAGTGCACCTGACATGCCTCGTCGATGATTTTGGATACTGTAATTTTGTAACGCACTGTACACTTTTATGACGGCGGCACGCGACAGTTCAAAAAATCAGCCATTTCAGGATTGCTGCCACCGTTGGCCCGGAAGCCAATGATCATGCGCTTTTGGACATAAGATAAGTCATTCCTTTACTGTATTACTCTAACGACTGCAATATTCTGCCACGTGTCTTCTGCAATTGTAGCCTATATTTCGCGTCGACGTCGAAAGTAGGTGGTGGTAACATTAATTCGACTGGACACCTTACACATACACAGTAGGTTGTGGCACCGTGATGGTTTCTAGAACCTGATTGGGGGTTAGATGGTTCCAGTATAGTCGAACAATTTTTTTAAATTATTACTTGAAACTTAAAAATGCCAGAGAGTAATGTCTTTAAACAAACTTCATCATTCTTCTCCAAGAACACTGATAGCTAAACCAAATAATAGCAGATCATA
The DNA here is from genome assembly GCA_031002005.1 of Vandiemenella viatica. Taxonomy (NCBI): domain Eukaryota; kingdom Metazoa; phylum Arthropoda; class Insecta; order Orthoptera; family Morabidae; genus Vandiemenella; species Vandiemenella viatica. Next base: position 99,162,381 of record JARYHS010009186.1, read on the forward strand.
AGTGCTTCCAGCAATTTTAGAAAGGAAGCAGAAGGTGCCAGTTTTGATGCAACCAAACTAAATTAAGTGATCAGATTTGATCCTATGCATTAGGTAGTTGGGATAGAGCCAACGCGTCGTAATGAAATAGGTGACCCTGCAGGAAGTTTCTGAATTTACAGATTTGGGGAGTAAGATAACCACAGATGGCAGAGGTAAAGGAGAGAAAGTGAGTAAAATCAATAAAACCAAAAACACCTTAAACTCCAGTAGAAGTTACTGCGAAAGCTTCAAAACTAGGTAAATACTGATGAAAGTCTGTATTTGGAACATAGGTTTTTATGAATGTAAAACACTTGCAGCAGGTGCTGAGGTGATGAGAAGACTTGAAGCACTGGAAACCTGGTGCTATTATAGAATGCTAAGATTCAACAGGAAGGATACACACAGAATTGAAGGGGTTTCTACTGGTGTTAGTGAATTACGGAACATGTTATGTCACACTACGACGAGAATAGACTGATTGACCATCCAGTGTACTACCATAAGAAATCTCTGATACTGGTAGTGGAAGGTCACTCTTTGTAGCACTAAATTATGTCAATATGATGTACCTCGTACAACTTTTTTAATTTAATTTAATTTAACTGCAATGGAGCACAGGCTCCGGTAGCAATTTCCCTACACACCCATCTTCCCACTATCCTGCACCCACCTACATTTGCCCTCTACAAATTTTATCTTTAAATTCTTTCAAAGTTTTCGGTAAATTATTCATCATTTCTCTTGGTAACTCATTCCAATCCCTGACACCCTTACCTAAAAAAGAGAATCTTCCCACACCCTTGTGCCAGAAATCGAGTGCCAGCTTGTGGTCATGGTCATCTTTTCCCTTCCATGCACTACTTTTCATACCTATTGCTATATCTTTCCATGCCTCATCGCCAGTATATGGCCTGTACACTCCCATGAGCCTCCTCATCCTCCTCCTGTCTTGCAATGAATCCCATTTCAGCTCCTTTATTATATCCGTCACTGATTGCATTCTGCGATAACAAGCTGCAAACAAACCTTAAGATTGATAATAAAGGCAATGCAACTCAACCTCATTTCCAAGCACAAATTTGAGTGCATTTTTCACATACAACCCTATGAACTTTTAAAAATGTGACGTTTCGCTTGAAAAATATTCTTTAAACAATGCGTAGTTTATTTATTTAATATGACATTAACACATTTTAAGCAAAATATATTGTTTTCTTTTTGATAAACAACATTAATTTTGCATCTAGAAAACTAGAAAATATACCAAATATCTTTTTCCTCCAATACGATACAGTGTTTACGTTACCGTATTCAATAGATTACAAGAAGATACTACACTATAGTTTTCAAGAAGATATTCTGTGCTACTATTTATGCTCATCTGTTACTACTAATTATGAAATCAGTGCTGTCCGAAATCTGCTCTTCATTAGTGCTCCAATCAAAATTAATTAAACGGAATTTAATTCAAGTACAAATTTAAGCTTATGACTTGTCGAACAATGGATTCCTTGTTTCGCGCAAGCCTGTTAATATACCACATGCCCAGCGGTTGATGCATTGCTTTTCTTGGCACAATATAGCAACTGATGAACTAGTCATGAATACCGCGTTAATAAGGACGTGCAAAATCGCATTTTGCAAGATTGAATTGTTGAGGGTCGTTACTGATTTTGTTTATGGTAATGGTGCAATTGTCAATCGAACATTCATGAAATTCATCGCAAATTGCTCCCTGGATGTGAGTGGAGGTATCATATTTTACCGGGCGGGCGAAACCTCAATGTAGCGGTGCCATAGATGCGTGACAATATTAACACGAAAATTTCAAACGTGAGTGCGTTTAACTATTACCTTCTTCCATAAGCACGTTCATTACGTAACAATGGTACAGTCAGCGCAATTCAGCCGGTTTTTTTTTGTTCGAATGCGACGCATCACATAATTTAGTCTTTGACGCCTATCTGTGTTTCGGATTACTGCAATCAGATTTGCAGCTCTTGTTTAGTGATGAAAATCGATAACTCGTGCACTCAATTTCGAACAATGAAGTGCGAAATAACCGTTAAAATTATGACACTTAAACACTTCCGCAGTTTAATATTGCAGGTGATTTAGTGCAATTAATTCGGCAAGAATTTTAATTGAAACTAATAATAGTGAAAGTTATATAGCATTTTAAAACTGAAATTCTTGAGACGTTTTTACTCAGAGTAGTTCATGAGCAATAGACAAGTCTTCAGAGGGAAAAAAATCGTACCACAGTCTGGGGGGCATCCATTGACTAAGAGAGGTGTTGTTTTTAGAAATCCTTACCGTCGCCCCTCCCGGTCCCGCTTGATGGGGTTTGGTGAAATCTCGAGGGACATCATAATTTGGGAGACCTTAGTTTTAGTCCCCTAACGTGGGATGGACGTCGGAAGTAGTTTTTTTCTAATCAAGTTATTTATTGTCATTTTTTTTACGTTTTTTACACACATCAGTTTTATCAAAACATCACACAGACGTTTGAGGAGTGCAGAGACAAAATTAAACACACTACTGTCACTAGGTGGTGTCTTTTCTTGTTTCCGGGAAGCGTCCCTTCGCATCCGATGCAGAGGAGCCAGCATCAGATGCATCGTCTAGATTTCGCCGTCTTCCTTCATTATATTTTTTTTTATTTTTTTTATTATTTTTTTTTTCCATACCAAGAAATAAATTTTACGTTCTTTTCTTCTTAGTGTTCTCTGAATTTAAATTTAAATTTTATTCTTATATTACGTGACGGACTTGTTTAAGACTTGTTACATTTATTTCAATATTGAAACAGTTACATCAACTTAATCACGAGGAACATTCTTTCAGTGCTGTCCTCTTTATTTATTTAAATGGAATAATTTTCTCTAAATAGTTTGCGACAGGAGTTTACTCATTTTTTTTTCTCCTCTTCTTGAATTTATGGTAGTCTACCACAAGTTGGAGCCAGTAGTCCTCTATATTTACATTCTTTTGAGGGAATATATAATATATGGTGTTCACCATTAGCCATATTAGGGCGTCTCTTTTATGTTGTGAAGTGGATGTCATATCTGGTTTCAGTAAAAGTTCAGGAGTTATTCTTCTCATTGTGTCATCTAATATGTGTGCTGCGGTGCGCCTAGTCCAGTTCCAAATGTCTTTGAAACGGTGGCAGGTAATCCTGTGTGGTAGAGTATCTGCCATTTGACAGTGGTTACATCTATCCGTTTCTAGGAGATGGATTCTGTTTAGTTTGGTGTTAGTGACTATTGTCTCATTGACTACCTTGTACCAGATTGAATGTACGGATGTCTGTAACACTGGGGTGTGGATATTTGCCCAAAGATTTTCCCATATAATATTTGGATATTTCGTTTCCTGTCTGTTCCCAGGGGTGATCTCCTTCATAATATTGTATATTATTTTGGTTGTTAAAGGCCGGTTATTTTTGTGAGGTAGCTTCAGGTAGCTGAGTTCCAGGTAGAAGAGTTGTAAATATTTCAGCTGGTTTGGTATTCCGACTATGCTGATGGGTGGTGTCATGCTATGTGGCTTGTATAGGTCGATCAAATGCGCTGTAATACCTTGCGGATTCCTGCTTTTTGCCTGCAGCATGTTTTTAACGAAAAGAGCTTTACTCTTCTTATACAGGGTGTTACAAAAAGGTACGGCCAAACTTTCAGGAAACATTCCTCACACACAAACAAAGAAAATATGTTACGTGGACATGTGTCCGGAAACGCTTACTTTCCATGTTAGAGCTCATTTTATTACTTCTCTTCAAATCACATTAAACATGGAATGGAAACACACAGCAACAGAACGTACCAGCGTGACTTCAAACACTTTGTTACAGGAAATGTTCAAAATGTCCTCCGTTAGCGAGGATACATGCATCCACCCTCCGTCGCATGGAATTTCTGATGCGCCGATGCAGCCCTGGAGAATGGCGTATTGTATCACAGCCGTCCACAATATGAGCTCTAACATGAAAAGTAAGCGTTTCCGGACACATGTCCACATAACATATTTTCTTTTTTTGTGTGTGAAGAATGTTTCCTGAAAGTTTGGCCGTACTTTTTTGTAACACCCTGTATACATTAACAAGGCCAAGTCTCCCTCTTTGTTTTGCTAGAGTCAGTGTTTCTACTTTAATTTTAAAGATTTCTCCTCTGTGTATAAAATATCAGACCTCAGACATAACGCTGCGTGTTAAGGGCATAGAAACTGGAAATACTTGCGACCCTTCCCCCCCCCCCCCCCTCCTGGTGAGATTCCATCGTACCCCCATTTGACCTCACGTAATTAATGGGTGCCCCCTTAGTTACATCATAATTTTGTCAGAAAATATATTTCCGGTTATGGTTCTTCATTCCAAATTAAAAATAGAGTACGCGACATTGCTAGAATGTGCGATGGTAAATGTTTGATTTATGGGAAAATGTTTCTCCTTTCATTGGGGAAAAATCTTGTCTTGCCTAGAAAGCCCGATCTCTGGTCACAGTATTCAAATCAGTTTAAAAATGCATATTAAAGATCATGACGTTTAAGGGGCTCCGGTATGATGGAAAATGATGAATTTTGTCATTTTTGTTTTTTTGCCGATTATTGATCTTTAGAATGTCCTCTTTAATTTTATGTATGATACATGCATATCTCTTACCTAGAAGTGCTTTAAACAAGACATAACAACAACAGTGTCAAATAAATGAAACGATCTGTTTGGGCTGTCTTATTTCATGTTGCTTCAACTGATTCTGCTCCCAACCATGGTCTCTGCCCCAAAGGAACTGATACATGGTGCAAGTACAACGAAGCACAAGCAGCAGGCCAAACATTTGTGCACAAGGATAGTTTACCATATGCTGACATTGAGGAACTTAAGCCTATATTCAGGGATCTGTCTCACGTACAGCTACTGAAGAGGTGTTTACATGGTACTACCCAAAATCCAAATGAGTGCCTCATCAGTGTTCTTTGGTCAAGAATTCCAAAAACTGTTTTGTATCAATTAATGCACTTCATTTTGGTGTTTATGATGCTGTAATGACTTTTAACAATGGTAGCTTGACAAGGTGTGAGGCATTGAAGAAACCGAGTATTAGCGTTGGGTATCACACCATACGAGCTGTGTACAGGATTGACCAGGAAAGGGATAGGGGGTCAGAGAAAGCATTGAGGGAAGTGGAAGAAAAAATAGAGAGAAGAAGACTACAGAGAAGACTGGAAGAAAGCTACCTGGACGATCCAGATCACCGTAGTTATGGTTCTGGAATGCACTGAACCTTTGACAGCATTTTCCTGCAAGTTTACTTTTTGATAGTTTTAGTGTACCTTTTCTTGGAAACTACCGGCATAAACTTCCTGAAACTTTTACAGCCTCGAAAGTATGTTTCTGTGAGTATTTTAACACAGGGATATTGTATAATACCCTATAGTTTGTGAATTATTGACTGGACAGCACCTCCAAAAGAACAAAAAATTGGAATATTTTTAAAAAATATTAATTCTGCCAAACCAATCGCAACATTGGGAAATCCCTGTGTTAAAGTATTGGAAAACCCTCATAGATTCACCCTATTTTTTTCCAGATATGTATCACAATTAGTTGTTGAGAAAAGGTACAATGAAGTTCGCAAGAAATACATGGGAAAGATACACCCTACCGGAGCCCCTTAAAGCAAGTACTGTATGACAGTGAAATAGCTGTAGCAATTTCAAACTGTAATCGTGTGTCATGTCATACCACTGTCGCATATTGAGTTATGTAAATGTGGTTCAAGCGTCAATGGTGTTAGTATTTGACCTTCTGTTGAACTTCGTCGGAAAAAATCACAAAAGAACAAAAATTTCAGTAGAAAACACATCCATTGAACAAGTAACTGAATTTAAATACTTGGGTTACAAATTCAATTTTACCCTACAAACCGACATGCAACAAAAAATCACAAATTTTAGGAAAGTTACAGGAATAATAAATAGTACCCTCAGACTACATCTTGTTCAGCGTCAGAATCAGGCTATATAACATCCTAGCTAAACCTATCCTACTGTACGGCAACGAGGCCTGGACACTCCGCAAAGACGATGAGTGGAGGCTAATGGCAGCTAAGATGCGATTCATGAGGAGAACAACATTACGAGCCAGAAAGAGATCTGAAGAAATCCTTAAAAAACTCAAAGTCAAACATACAGAACATCTTGTACAGACCATGTACTAAGGATGAAGACGAACTGGATCCCACGAAAAGGCCTCAAATACCATCCCAGAGGCAGGAGAGATGTAGGAAGACCACCAAGAAAAAGGATTGAGAGCGTAACAGTCCACCAGGCATATCAATGGATACGAGCAAGACGGTATTGAACTCAGAAGAGAAGTATTAAGTACTGGTGAAAGCCCGTGACAGTTTTTTGCGTATCTCACGGGTCTAGAATAGTTCCAGTTTGTATGTCCAAACATTGTGACTGGTTGACCTGATCTGAACAAATACGAACTTGACAGTGTTTCACCCTAAGGATGCTTAGGAACTCAGAAGTATTAATAGACGTAGGTATTAAATACTGAAAGGAACGATAGCGCTATCGTATAATTTCTGTTTAATTCTAAAGCATCACGGTTTTTTTTTTTTTCCATAGTGTCTGTAACGGTCAGAGAACTTAAAACAGATTATTAAACAGTTGAACATGAATTGCCAGAATACTCGATTCAGTAACATATTTGGCCTGATGTCCACTTTAAATAAACTAATAACTCACGTACAGCGAACATGAACAAAGATCACTAACTGAGTAGTCAGAAATACGTAAAAAACAAAATAAATCTTAAGGTATGAACTTTGGTCAAGCACTAACATTTGTGAAAGTTTTAATTAAATTGAAATTTAACTTAGGCCGGAATAACAACTGGCATTCATGGCTGTAGCAGAGACCATTGGAAATTTAAGTTTTTTAAAAAGTTTTTTAAAAGTTTTTTAATATTGCTTTCATTAGTAACATGTTATTAAAAAGCGGTTACCAAAAATATCAGCCGTAAAGTTTATCGATATTTTTTTAACTGTGAAACGCTATGAAAAGCAAACTGAATGAATGTATTATGGCAATTAGTTTGGTAGAAGTTGCTAAGCTATTAAATTGCAGACATAACCTCGAGTTTCTGCTAACGATATCTCTCGTCGCTGTTAATTTGCGAGCGAAAGCTGACACGTCACAGCGTTCACCAGCTTATAGCTGTAGAGGTGAGTGAGCTTAGGAAATCTTATATATAAAAAAATCTCGTGTCACGATGTTTGTCCGGGATGAACTCCGATTTTGATGAAATTTGGCTTAATGTGTGTAATTTGATCCAACTTAAAAGATACGATAGTTTTATCTCGATTATTGACCCCAATATTTATTATTGCGAATTAAACGTTTGTCATACGACGGTGGTTTGTAAATTCCATAATTTAATTTAATTTAATTTAACGTCACAGGTTGGGTAACCATCCAGTAGATGACGTTGAGTTTCGATTTATTTGTGCTACAGTCTGTTTCACGCCATATGTGCATTTCTTGAATTTTAATTGTGCTGTGTATTGTGTTATAATTATACTATATTGTTGTGCATCGTTTGTGTGTTATTATACGTAACGACAAAGTAATTACACACATGAATATAACATTGAAGAAGACGTTAAGATAAATTAAAAAATGTGTAAGTATTTCTTTCTTGCTTCTCATTTTTCTTCTTATCGTTATGGCCAGCGCTCCAGTACTCCATTATTGCAATGTGTTTTCTCTTCTCTTCTCTGCTCTCAACCTCGGAATCCTGCCATATTCGAAATCTGCTATCGAATTTTTTTTTCTTTCCATACTGTTCACTAATATTATTTCGTACAGCAGCGCGTGACCGGGTGGGTGTGTTCCAGGATATATCAAATAATTACTTAGATCATAATTGGTTCAGTAATCGTGCTATTTTGGCATTAAAAAATGTTGACGTTGACGAAATTAACTGTTGCCAGGTGATCTGATGTCTTTTAAATCAATAGACACTACTGCAGATGAAAATGACACCGTAAATTTTCTAGCTGAATTTTTAAAACCACACAACCTTCGGTTAAAACTTGGTTCACCGATTATTCTTCTTCGTAACTTGAATCCACCTAGATCATGCAAAAGGATCATCGGAAATATTCTTGAAGCAACTATTTTGACTGGAAAGTTTAAAGGAGAAATCATCCTGTTGCCACGTATTCCAGTGATACCGAGGCTTCAATTTCCGATTCGTTTGGCTTTCGCTATGACCATAAATAAGTCTCAAGGCCAAACAATGTCCGTTTGCGGCTTGGACTTGGAAAATACGTGTTTCTCCCATGGGCAGCTATGGCTGCTCACGTGTGGGGAAACCATCAAATATATTTGTATTAGCAAAAGACAGGCTAACCAAAAATATTCTGCACCAATTATTATTAATTGCAATAATTTAAAATAATGAAAATAATTGTTAAAAATGTTTAAAAATCAACTTCATCTACCTCATTTATAAAACTGAAATTTCAATAAATAAATAAATATATAAATAAATATTTTTATAAATATTAATTTTTATATATTTTCAATTAAGTAATTTGTAATAAAATATAAATAATTTTTTTTATTTTCTTCTGTCCTTAATTTGAACTCTCCGAAACTCTTTACCAATCACTTTTGAATTTTCAAATCGACTAAAACTTTTTTGTCTGTTTTAGTGAATATTAATTTGACTACATTATGAAGTTTAGAATAACGTTGATCCAACGTAGTTACTATAACTACTGAGTCACAGCAACGCGTGACCGAGTCAGCTAGTTATATAGTAGATTCTTGTCAAGCGCCGGACACTATATCGGTACTGCTTCCATCTGAACCACCGGGGCTGGTTCTTCGTACTTACTAACAGTTAATTCCAGTTTGAGTGATGAATGTGGTAGTTTACCTGCACTCGTGCCTCGCTGAGGTCGAGCCTCATGGCCAGCTCCTCCCTGGTGAACACGTCCGGGTACTGCGTCTTCTCGAAGGCGCGCTCCAGCTGGTGTAGCTGGAACGTGGTGAAGGTGGTCCTGGAGCGGCGCACTTTGCGCGGCTTCGCCTCCTCCGCGTCCACCTCCGCCTCCGCCTCGCCGCCGTCCAGGTCTCCGGACGTCGTCGAACCACTGTCCGCCCGCGCGCACTCCGCCTCTGAAGCAACAAACACTGTGCGTCAGTCCAGCAACGACCGCATAGACTACTTTTTTCTACTTATGGCTTTACGCCTCGTTGACGGCTAAGGTCATTAGAGGCGGCAAGGGACTGGGGACAAGGAACGGAAAGGAATTCAGCCATGGCTTCTTTGAAGGAAGGGTCCCAGCATTCGACTGGAGGGATATGGGTAAACCACGTAAACCCAAATCTGGATGCCCGGACGGGGATTCGAACCCGCGTCCTCCCGAATGCGAGGCCAGAACGTTACCGTTCACCCACAACGCTCGGTCCGCATTGACTACCAGCCTACACCATCTGTACGCACACCAACATCATACGTGAAGTTTCTGCCAAGTTTCAGATTTACTTCACAACACGATACCGCTGGGATTAACTGTGATAAATGGAAATCAAATTACTGATGCACGAAAAGCAAGGGAGGCCAGATTGATAGTGTAGCATTAAATCTTTCAAAGGCTTTTGACAGAGTGAGCCATATAGTATTAAATAAGATAAAAGCTAGTGGAGTGGATACCAAAATGATTTGCTGGGTTGAAGAATTTTTAATTGATAGAAAACAAAATGTTAGTGTAGGAAATGCAGTAACAAAAGAAGTGGAAGTAAAAATAGGAGAGCCAAACGGTAGTGCATAGGGACCATTGCTATTCATTATTCTAATAAATAATTGCATTGATGCTTTACTATCGTAAATTAGATGCTTCACATGACATAATTCTGTATAAAAGGATCAAAACGGCAGAGGACTGTAAATAGCTGCAGGGTGATCTGGACAGGAAATCTAGTTGGTTTGCTAAACGTGGGATGAGATAAATGCAAGGAAGAGTTAGCTTATTAGATACACAGATAAAAAACTAAAGGTTGATTATGATTATAAGATGGGAAAATAATTGCTACTTCAAGACTTGAAATGTAAATATCTTGGCATTACAATGAAGTCTTCACGGATGTACTGCCGGATTGTGTTATCACCATACAATCCAGCAGTACATCCGTGAAGACTTGGTTGCAGTTATACGCCCGGAACCTCTTGGCATTACATTTGATAACACCTTTACCTGGGCAGGACACATTGAACACATTGCAATTAAAATTATATTAAATCAATAGCTGAAATTTTCAGAATCAGAAAGAAATAAGTATAGTGAATTGAGATATGATGTGGACGATCTCTGGTTTTGACAGAAATGGGGAGAGAAGTACGAGGATTATTTTTTTTAAATAAGGTACCTTTCTGAATGAGAGTGAGAATGACGCGCGATCGCCGCAGTGCGCATGCGCGTCTGCTCCCAGCATGCTTTGCGCGCGTTGAGACGCCATTTGCAGCCGTATTGTCCGTGTGCTGAGCTGTTAACGTTTATAATGTTTAAGGACACTGTGACTTATCCGTCTATTGCAGCTAAATAAAAAACTTAGTTTTTTGGCAGACGCGTTTCGATTTATTCAATCATCTTCGGTGCCAGTTTTTGTTTCTTGTTTTTACATTGAAGTCAGGGGAAGTTCCATTTCAGTGCTTTTTCTATTGCTTTTGTGTGTTCCGCACATACACTGTGGTGTGTTTATATTCGCACAAACTGTCTTCATTTTTAAAACGCACTATTGTTTACGCACTTCTTGTCTGTTTAACCACTGTACGAGCACAACAAATGCTGAAATGGAACTTCCCCTGACTTCAATGTAAAAACAAGAAACAAAAACTGGCACCGAAGATGATTGAATAAATCGAAACGCGTCTGCCAAAAAACTAAGTTGTTTATTTAGCTGCACTAGACGGATAAGTCACAGAAACCTTATTATTGAAGCAGCTAAGGGAAATCTCAACATGTTTAAGGACACTGATTCGCCCGCCGACTCTGAGATGCGATCAGTAATTCGATTCTTGAGTGCAAGAAACTTGGCAGCAGCGGAAATTAACCAATGGATATGAGAAGTGTTCCGTGATAATGCTAGCAATGATAGTAAAGTTTGAAAGTATGTGAGGATATTCAAGGCTGGGAGAGTATACAGTTTTCCTTAGGTTTCAGGTTCAGATCCTTTATAATCAACGGTTCAGCGACGACGAAGTGACAGTTGCAATCAAAGATTGGGCTTCTCCACAAGCGACAGATTTCTTTGGCGTCGGAATTCAAAAGTATGTTGACGATATGACAAATGTTTGGCCAAAAATGAAAATTATAATGAAAAGTAGATGAAGTTTTTTTAGAATATGGGAATATACAAGAGTTTTCTTGTTATTAAAAAACGAGCCTTATTTAAATAATAACCCTCGTAGTATTTTAGGTGCCGGATTAAGTTGGCTGTGACTTTGGAAGAAGTGGACGTAGGAAAAGCGTCGTTAAAAGAAAGAGCGAGACAAGATACTTGCAGTAAATGTACTAACTGTTGTATAGTTCTGGAATGACCCGCCAGTGTGGTTAAGCGTGTTGAGGCACCAACACACTGGAACCAGGAGGTGCAAAGTCCTGGACCATACTTACCAGTTTTCAAGCGGTTTCCGCGCAATTACCTTGGCGAATGATGGAATGGTCCCCAATCTCCGCCTCATAAACTACATATTTCACAAATGAAGATACGCTTATCATACAGAACTCTAGTTACACGTCTCGCAGATAGATGGCAATACAAACATTCCACCCTTACGATAAACGCTCCAGATTTAACAAATCTGCTTCTAACGATTGTAGAGTTCTCTCACCCCCACCCTTTCTTCATTCACGCTAACTAGCTATGTAATAATATCTCTATGTCAGACTATAGAGACAACTCCTCATCGAAGTTTAGCCCTATGTTCAATATATTTTAGCAAACATATTCTTAAAAAAACTAACTTAGTCCGTTCTTCTTTTTCTAACTTATTGCTTTACGCCTTGGTCTAACTCGGGAACAAGGATTCGGCCATGGCCTTTTTGAAGGAAGCATCCCGGCATTCGCCTGGAGTGATATGGGAAAACCGTAGAAAACCCAAATATCGATGCCCGGACGGGGATTCGAACCGGCGTCCTCCCGAATGGGAGGCCAGAGCGTTAACCACTCACCCATCACGTTTGGTAGCACAGTCCGCAACCCGAAGGTTGGTTGTATCCTCCCGGAGGAGATATTTTAAGCTATTGTGTCAGAGGTAGGACGGCCAGTTCCTTTCCTCTGGGATCTCTACTAGCCACTAGCATATCACTTATCTAATATTGAGAGTACTTTATTCTCGCAGTCTCCTTATGCACCATCCATTTGTGCGTAGATTCGATACAATCATACTTCGGGTTATACAGAGTGTCCAGTTATTAAAGGATAATCCTGCATCTACAAATACGTCACGTCATTTCCTACTACTTGACATAATTTTATTTAAGTAGAAGTCTCAACATTTTCGAGATATTGATTTTTTTTTTAAATCTTTTTTCGAAATATGTGACTTTGTTCAATCTATTCCATGCCATTTCTTGCATGGTAACTTCAATTCGACATATACTTTTATTTTAATAAAGTCCAAAATACCAACCTCCAGCTTTAGAATTACCATTAAAATATAATTTTAAAAGGAATGAGGAACAATTAAATTGGAAATAAAAATTGGCAATAACGAAGCAATTTTTAATGTAATTGGCACGATCCGCTTGATACATTTTTTTAACCTATAGGCCGGCAAAGTTGGCAGTTTGAATAAATTTGTATACGCATTTTACATATAAAAAATTTTAAGAGTTTTTTTTAACGTTTTTTTTTTTTAAAAAAAAGAGAGAAAATTGAATTAGATGACAGAAAAATTATGTAGAAATGGCATGGAATAAACTGATAAAAGTCACTTATTTCCAAAAAGAACGTAAAAAAATCAATATCTTGAAAACGGTGAGACTTTAACCATATTAAAATTTTGTTATATAGGATAATGTGTCACCTATCTGCGGCTGCAGGATTATTCTTTCATTCCTGGAAACTCTGCATATACATCAAATTCTCAATTTTTACTACTTTCTAGTCATTTACTTTTCTGGTTAAATCTATATAAAGATGAACGTATGTATGTTTGTTTGTTTGTTCTTCATACAAATACACAATTTTCATCCGATCTCGATGAAACTTTGCACACTTATCCTTTGAAACAAGGCGAAAAATACTGTCTACATTTGGTTGAATAATTATCTGTATAAATAACACATGTTGTCTCATAATTTCGAAATAGACAGACGCGTTGGATATGGACGTTTCTGTACCGTTTTTCCGTGTAGCGGACAGGCAGCTCAGTGGTTAAAGTACTTGTTTACAAATGTTTTGGTCGTGGTCTCCGGTTCAAATCTCCATGGAGGCTGAAATTTTTAAAAATTGTTTTTGATCGTAAGAGTCACGCCTGGGGCGTCGGTTATTCGGACTTAATGTTAAACTGTAGATATCACAAAGTTAGGGGTGCAATGCGAGGCAAATCGTAGGTAGTCTTGCAATGCTGCAGGTGTACACTTTTTAACGTTATAATGATCCCTCAGGTGTTGTTCGCAGTCAGAGAGTGTGTGTGTGTGTGTGTGTGTGTGTGTGAGTGTGAACCGCATTAATAATATTATAAATACGGATGTAAGTCTCTGTCTTTTTTTTTTACGTTTTGACGACTAAATGGCTATATCGATATTGATGGAATTTGATAAGAAATCTGTATGAAGGGCACAGGACATTTTTTCCAATATGATTAACAGTTGTAGTCACGAAATTTTAAGACCTTATCGAATGGTGATAGATATATGTTGGAAATTAATTCTCTTCAACTGTAGAATGAAATAGTGATAGCTTTCCTGTCATATTATGCCTACTCGATTTTGTTTGGGACCAATCCTTCTTTACCAACAACTTTCCATATTCCATTCTGGCAAAAAAAATCTTAATCCACGCGTACGAAGTCGCGGGTACGAGCTAGTAGTTAATATTACCAATAACCTTACTGAAAACGCTATTTGTCTCAGGTTACCCTTTGTATCCTAATTACTACTACTCTTAATTCATTTCGAAGGAACAAAGTGAATAATGTTTATCTGGATGTTTGTAGCAATCCTTTAACGTTTATAAATCCTATTCATTACGACACTGCGTATAATTATATTATCTGCGACTGTAAGCTGTTGGAAAATGATTGCGACGGGAATCCGCTGTACGTATACGACAGATGGGGACTGGCGTATCTTTTAGTTTGATCAGTGTGTGTAATAGCAGAGTCAGCCTGAATAAAGTAGAGTGACTATTCGCAGTACGGAGCACATAGCACATATGTGCCTTTCAACTTGTGACAGTGCCCTCCCAGCCGACACAATGTGTGCCTGCCCCTCACTAAAGCCCCTGCTCCATTCTGGACTAATTACCGCTTAGGTGAGCATTATCCGTGTGTATAGCCAGGTGGAGCGAGGACTTCTCCGTTGGGCATTGGAGCTAGATATCCTGGACACTGTACATTCCAATCGGGACATTACTTTCTGTACCAGTTCATGAATCTTAATTCTGAAAAAGTAAATGAGTTTTTGTAATTAAAATCGTGGTTAGGCGTGAAACAAACATCAAGTGTCTACCTCAATGTACACACTTTGACAATAAATTTGGCCGCCGCTGAAAAATTCTATCACTATTATCTTGCACAATCTGACATCAATGTCATCCTAAACAATTACTGTTTTCTGGGGTGACATTGATGTCAGATTGTGCAAGATAAGAGTGATAGAATTTTTCAGTGGCGGCCAAATTTATTGTCAAAGTGTGTACGACGACGTTTTACGATCTGCATTTTCTTCTCACGCACACATTAGTTAGCAAAAAATAGGAAAAATTATTTCCTACATTGTAAAATGTTCTTAGCTGAGTCACAAGCATTTTTCTCCAAGCAGCAGGCAGTAAAAAGTAAATAAAATGTATTCCTGTTGATACTGCCGCGTGGTTAAGCATATCTGACTTCCTGTTCAACTTGAAACAAAACGTGCATACAGTCACGAAATGATACAGGAACCGATGATACTGAGGAAAAGAATAGTATGTGAAGATGTCTAACATTGTGCTGTCGAGTGAATATTCATTGCTAGCTTTAGGTTTCAGTGATTTTTGCTCGTTTTGAAACAAACCAATTGCAATAAAATAAAAAATATGAATACTTTCAGATTCGTTAAAAAGGTTAGTTTAAAGTTCTGTGAATATTTGTTCTCATTTTTTATTTATCTTTGTCCCACAGGAATTCACTTACGGAATCAAAGATTGGATCTAACCTTGTCAGCTATTGGTGAACTGCTGACTTCACGGAGGTTGGAAGAAATAAAAGATACCCAGGCACCAGAAAGCCGGTGTTCGTCTGAATCATTGACAAGTGAACATAGTTGGCTTTTGCACCCAATATGTCCACCTACGGGCGTCAACAATATTACAGTTATGACTCTCTACATTCTTTATTACTTAATTTGAGAATTATTTCTATTAATAGTGTTGATATTTACATACTGGTACTAAGAATATCATAATTTAAATTTGCACCATCTCCAGTCATTAATCCTTAATGAACTCATTGGCCGTGGGAACTTCTGTCACATTATTATAGTTTCTAGCGAGGTTGTAATAAATACAACTATCATTTAAGCAGTATTTCTCCAGATATTATTGTACTCGTAGTTTCTGTGATTTATGGTGTTGTGCTATTTTCATTCAAATACAAAATTTCGTTAGACAGAAGACTTCTGCATCTGCATCAATTCTCTGTAAATAACAAAATTATGGGTATCGCCAGTTTTTTGAAACATCACCTGAAGATAACTATAGACAAGTGGTTGAAACGTTGAGTTTAGAGCCCTACGATCGGGAAGACTTGTATATAATTTCTTGCTGTGAGAATCTCCGTTCACGCACAGAATATCGATGTTCAAATATAAATAACAATGATTCATCCCCCACTGCAAGTAACCGTAACATTTTAAGTGTATGGCCATTTTCTGTGTGATTGACATTTTTAATTAAGTTTAGTGTATATCTTATGCTTTCCTCATTGCGTGTAAATACAAACACGAAATGAATCGGCACAATGGCTACATCTCTCTGTTAGAGTTTTGTTTCAATTAAAAAGTATTTTATCAATTTTCTATAAAGGTGAATAACACGCCAATGCAATTGAATTTTGTTTTATTTTGGTGTCGTACGCGTTTCGCTCTATTTCAAGAGCATCATCAGCGACATCTGTTTGGTATTTATTCATTTATTTAGTTACATTTGGTTTACAAAACAATATATAAAGTTGAGTTGAAATTAAATTTACTTACATGTTACTTTTTACTTTTTTCTCATGATCAGGGTTAGCTTCTCTGTGTATGTTTTCGATAATTTCCTGAAGGTTTGAAGGTTTGGTCAGTTCAGTGTAGTGCTTCAAACCTTCAGCAAATTATTGAAAACATACACAGAGAAGCTAACCCTGATCATGAGAAAAAAGTAAAAAGTAACATGTAAGTAAATTTAATTTCAACTCAACTTTATATATTGTTTTGTAAACCAAATGTAACTAAATAAATGAATAAATACCAAACAGATGTCGCTGATGATGCTCTTGAAATAGAGCGAAACGCGTACGACACCAAAATAAAACAAAATTCAATTGCATTGGCGTGTTATTCACCTTTATAGAAAATTGATTAACCTGCAATTGAGGAAATGACCCACAATATCCAGTCATATAAAAAGTATTTTAGGTCATTGTTTTTATGATTATCCCATTTCTGAGATAGAACCATGAAACTAACCTAAAACTCGATTGGTTTAGTATGGAGATTTGTGAAGGGGATACATAATAGAACGATTTCTAAACACTAACCATTGTACCTCCCCAGCAACCGCAAGGCTGCGATTTAAGCACTTCAGCTAAAAGGTTGGCTTAAAACCATTTATACACCCTTATGAGAGGGAAATTCCTAACATCGATACTACGAAAATTGTACGGCAGATATCTATATGTAATTATCCGTTACTATCTTTTTTGATTTATGGCTTTACAACTCGTCGACGTCGAGGGAAAGTACT
The DNA here is from genome assembly GCA_031002005.1 of Vandiemenella viatica. Lineage (NCBI taxonomy): Eukaryota > Metazoa > Arthropoda > Insecta > Orthoptera > Morabidae > Vandiemenella > Vandiemenella viatica. The sequence continues at coordinate 99,179,637 of JARYHS010009186.1, forward strand.
GGGGCAACGAAGGGAATTAGACCATTGTCTTTTGAAGAAACCATCCCAGCGTTCTCCTGTATTTTTACGAAAAACCATGGAAATCCGAAATCTGAATGGTCGAACGGGGATTTGAACCTGTATCCTATTTACTATTACTCTTCCAGCACTGAGCTGTGTACTTACATCCGTTAGGTGTTAGGTTTTATACAAGCTATTCATGATAAGGGTCAACACCATTTCTGCTCGAAGAAGCATATCATGCACATTCATATTTATACATCGCTAGATAATCGCCTTTCATTTTTCATTTCGATGCGTCAAATATTTTCATACGAATCAACTCGGTAACAATACACCTTCAGAGCAAACTTGCCAAGACTACCGAACACAAGTATCACTGCATTTGGAGTACCTGCGACCAGTATGCAAATGCCGTACCGAGCATGGAGATTACGTGAAAACAAATTAGTCGCAAAGCAGAACTCACGAAGCCAACCGTCCATTTGAACAAGAACGAAAGATTTGATTACAAAAAAAAGAAGCTCTTTAGCTGGCTAAGTTGGCATTCACATTAGTGGACGAAGGTGGGCTTTTAAAATGGGCCAGACTGGGCGTGTAATGCGACCTCCATTGTGTACCACAAAGCACCCTCCTAACTCCCCCTCCTGGCTCGCTGGTGCGTGTGTTTTAATTCCCAACGATACATCGCTAGGAAACAGGTCAATAGCGCGATCGGTCTAAAGGTGCAACAATGGACGACTGGACCTCCCGCCACTACAGGTATAATTAGGGCTACATTACTGCCTACAATGAGAATTCACGGCTGACGCATTAGCATGACTGCCTGAGCCTCTATGTAAAGTACCTGGGGCTTACTTGTTAGCGTCTGTTGCTTAGGGGAGCATATCTGAATCCATTGAAAATCTTATTAACCAATTCGTATGCATCAAAGGTTCACTGAATGGCAACGATAGAATATACACCTCAATGTAGCTCAATTTCTTTGTCTGTTTAACATATAACTCTGCAACATATTGCCAAATTTACTACCTATATGTTTGAAGACTACTCTCATGAGCTTCTAACAGAATCAGAACTTTCAAATATCGTAACAGTTTTAAATTATTTACATTTTTACGACTGTACTAAAATTGTTTCAGAATTAACATTTCAAGGTAGGAAAATGTCAACTAGAAAGGTGGAAACAAAATGTTATAAAGTAATTGAAATTATTGATAAGTAGTGATTAAAAGTCGAGAAACTGATGGAAAAATTACAGAAACAATTCTAGAAGCAGAAAAAAATATATTCGTTAAGTTTAAGAGATAAAAAAGACTTCTGCAACCACAAGCACACTACGAGGTTAGTTAGAACTCTCCTATAGAATCCCACCACAGTAAAAGTCCACAACGAACCCAAATCTACTTCCCGGCTATCCTGTCAATCCTGTCAGACAAATAGGACTCTTAGAACACATCGTTATTTAATGATTATATTGCACAGCAACTTTCCCTAAATCTGTGGTAAGAATAGTCTTGGGTAAAAATAGTTGAAACTGACAATATTAAAGATGCTAATGATGTTAGAAAATGACTGAGATAGTCGCAGATGCGTGTTAGTAAATTTACTTACAGTTTTATATCCTCTTTCATTAAAAATCCAAGTTCAAGCTAACCAACACTCATTGTATTTTTGAATTATCTTCAACTCAATTCCCTCTTACCACGTACTGTACAAAGTTCATCAATAAATTTTCATCTACACCGAAAAATCTTCTAAGTACTCGGAAAGAGCATACCAGAAAGTTTGGTCATGGCATTTCACTCACGTAGAAGTGATTAATGATAAAACGTCAACAGTCATGGACCAGCAAGGCAGAGATGTAGACAAATAGAAATGTAGACATAATAGGACTAGTTGATAGAAAGATCGGTTTTTATAACCACCGCGTAACGGCACATTTCCACTGTCAGGCTGCTTTTGGACGAGTCTAGGGGGCGCGAGTGAACGTATTATGCGAGCAGACGAAATTATCAGATGGAATTCTGGTTCTGCTCGAAGTGTTCTCTTGATTCTTCTGGCAGCTTCCCTAGAACCTTACCGTTTGCTTCCTGGACTACTGTGGATTGTAGTCACAGGCCTAAGGGTAGAATTGGATTTAAGTTTTAACTGTATGAAGGAAAGCGAGACTTGTAACCGAACCAATTTATTGACCTCGTAGACTGAGCAATAAACTTTATAACGTGACGCTAAGTCGATTCCAGCTGTCGCCGATTTGTCTAAGCCCTAGTACGATAGTTAGTGGTTCTCTAAGTGCAGCCTGTAATAGTTAACTGTTAAGCAGACGGTCGCATCGCATGAGAGGTGAATGGGACGGTGGCAGGCTCGTAGCAGTAGGCTATAGTATAGTGGTCAATTGCTCTCGGTGACTGCCCGATAGTGAAAGGCGCTCCTTCATAGCTTGTGCCTCTCCGGCCACCTCGGTTGACCTATATTTAGGAACGGGACTGAGCGGTGAATAATAAGCTGCTGGCCGCAAGAGAGCAGATTCCTGGCTTGTCAGCAGATCGGTGATCGTCGATTGTCAATAGCTCGACGACCGAAAATTTTTGTAATTCCTCAAATTGATTCTTTTTGCTCTCATCACTGTCTCGACCTGGTTAATGCAATCCTTCATCCCTTATCTTGCGTTAAACTCTTCATCTCAACACACCCCAACAACCTACATCTTAAATTATCTGTATCATATATTTTATATCTTTGTCAGTTCTTTCTTTTGACTGTCCCTTCCACTAACAATTTGACCAATCCTGTCTCTTCTTTCTGTAAGATTCTTCAACAAGCATCTTTTCTCATCAATCATGTTCAAAACATGTTCATTTCGTACTTTACCTGTCCACTTAATTTCCAGTCAATTGGATAACACCACATTTCAAATTCTTCAATTTTCTTATTTTTTCTGATATTCCTAAGTCCATGCTTCGCCACCATAAAGTGTTGTACTACACAGAGTTTTAAAAAGTTCTTTCTGAGTATTAGATCAATACTTCAAAACCAAAAGATGCCACTGTTTCAAGAAAGTTCTTTTTGCTAGTGCTATTCTGCTTCAGCCTTCAATTGTAATTTTCTTCCTAAGTAGCAGAAATCATTTACTTCTTCTATCGCATACGATCCTATTGTTATACTTATTCCACTATTACTGCAATAATTTTTTTCATCACTGTTATCTTCCTTTGTTTTTATATTTAGTTCAAACTTTTAGTTCAGTATTTTATTCGTGACATTCAGTAACTTCTCAATATCCGAGGCCTATTCTGCTATGTCATCAACAAACCTTAGCATACTGATTTTTCCTCGTTGACCCCTATGCCACATTCATATTTTTATTTTACCTTCCTTATTGCTTCTCCTAAATACATATTAAATATTAATGGATGTAGACTAAAACGTCTTACTTCTTCAAATGGTAGTGCTACTAAATGACCCTGATACCATTGTTCGCGTCATGTATTTCCTTATTGCTCTGTATCGCTTCGGATATGCCAACTCTTCATACCTGTACCTTCTCAAAAAAATCACTGCAGTGTAGATTTTTGTACACGCTCTCTCGAAAAACGGTTTGACTTTCTCTCTAGATTCCCATTTTTCATTTTCTAATGTTGATTCAGTGTCAGCCAGTATCCAAGAATAAATGTCGCCCATATCTATACCAAGCTGATACCTTTATACCTTATATTTTACTTCCATTCTCTACCTCCTGCTGTGTTAAATTGCTACAAAACGTAATCCTATCGTATTTATTTCACAATAAGTCATAAAGTTACCAATCAATTAGCGTCCATGTACTTCCGCAGATAATGTCACATTACATATCGGACGTAGTCTGTTGAAGGGCACAGAGATAAGACATTTTTAAAGTGCTATTAACTTTATTTATTACTTGCCTTTTTCGCAAACATTCATGATTAATAATACAGATAAAAGTCTCATGGGCGAAGCGGTTCGGCAATATACAGGGGAATACCGAGTATAGATATGAAAATCTTTTACAAACTGGGCCCTCTAGTACTATCACATAGTAACCATTAATAGGTGGTTTATGGCATTTCAAGCCATTATTCTGCATATTCAGCACTGTGCACAGCGCAGTAAACACAGGTTACATACGAGCGTAATTAAAACAACCCACACCGAGTACCAATAACGGTGTCCGACATAAAAGCGCACAGGTGACATAAGCGCACGAGGGACTATAATATCCTACATTGCTGGAAGATCGGAGTCGCGCACTTGGGATTTACAGTTGGGCTGTTATTATTTAGTCACGGAAATCGAACACACTGATTTCAGTTAGAATCAGCGTACATGTGACAGAAATGTCAGAACTGAAAATATGCAAACAAACCAATTTTTCAAGCAACGAAACTGTCGTAAATAATAATAGCTTATACTGACAGGAATTAACATCCACCAATTTCCATCTGTTGCTCAGAAATCATGTCTGACATCGAATATGTTGTTAATTTATGTTAGAAATCTTCGTATACAGAAAACTTTTTTCAAAAGCTGAAAAACGTTCAAGCTGCCATATAAATACGGCAGAACTTGTATTTCCTTACTATTTTTAGTTTCTTGTTATAAAATACTGACCCATCAGTATTAATGTATCACCGCCTTCGGAAGCCAGCAATTGAGATAGCCGAAAAAGATACGCCTTGGCAATGGATGAAACCATTACCCAAGCAATATACGAATGATAGATTCCCATCTGGGAGCGCTCATATTTCATTTTGGAAAACTGTATACAAACACAGAACTTACTAAAGCCACAAAAACGTACTCTAAGAATTATTTGCGGAACAAACCCACAGACGGTATACTTGCAAAATACATATACTCGCTACTCAGTGGAAAATTTTGGACACTTCAGTCTCAATGCTGACACACACAGCTACAAATACAACATTCACAAAATCGTTGTCGATTGTAGAGAAAGAGATAAATTTACTGGAGCTTCTTTGTTCTATGTTTTACCATAGGAAATAAAATGTTATCAACGAATTCATATTCAGACAGATTTTTTTTTTTTACTTCGGTACCCTCTTTACTCCGTGAAAGATTTTTCTTCTTAGGATCTCGTAACTAAAGATGACTGGCAAAATAATATACGTTGTTGGGGTGCAGAAGGGGAAGGTGACAAAGTTATTTACATTAACTAAAATAGTGAATGATTTTCGGTTTTTTAAATTATTTACATATTCAGTACTTAATTATAGTATTTGAAAACAGTATTCATATATATTGGTAGTATTCAACATGGGTTGTTATATTACCAATTAACATTTCAAATTGAATAAACTAATGGCATACTAAGTAATTAACTGATAATCAGTAGCTGGTAACATTAATGATTTGTTGATGACTAAAAGTACTGTCCCATATTCCCGAGTCGTTTCACATGCGATCAAAGCAAAGACATGTAATCTAATCCAATGAACTGCCTGTATCTAATGTCTACAAAAACTCTGTGAAACTTGGATTAGAAGAAGAAATAATTATGCAAATTACTCTACTTTGATTCCCAATAACCAAAATCCACATTGATGTGATCTGTCAATGCAACAAAAATAAATACTCAGCATCTCCCGCCAAGCACCATTGATTTCGTGTGGTAACTGCAATTGAGCAAAATACGCCTTTTTGCCGCGTATTGTAACATTGTTCTTAATTAACTACTCAAATTACAACTTTCTTTGCCTGAACTCGATGGTGGAAGCAAGCGAAAATTAAAACAACCTAAAATCTTAAAGTCTCTTCTAGTGTTGCCCAAAATCGGTCTTGGTCTTGCATTTTTGCAAGACCAAGACCAAGACCAGGTGTATTGATGCAAGACCAAGACCGGCCAAGTCTGGTCTTGTTCTTGCATTTGGGCAACACTAGTGTTGCCCAAAATCGGTCTTGGTCTTGCATTTTTGCAAGACCAAGACCAAGACCAGGTGTATTGATGCAAGACCAAGACCGGCCAAGTCTGGTCTTGTTCTTGCATTTGGGCAACACTAGTCTCTTCACATAATCCACTGTGTATCCTCTCTTTCCTCCGTGTGTCGTTTCTGCCACGTCACTTGCTTTTAATGCTTTACTATTCGCCTACAATAGTGTTGCCATGGATACCCCAGAGGAGCAATTACAAGTTATTTAAATGCATTTACACAAGTATACAATATATTTGGCCCAGACCATAACGCTACCAAGACGCTGATCCTCTACTAACCTGCACCAAACTCCAACAAAGTGGCTCCACGTATCGCAGTCGGAGAAAAACTCTACATGAAGTGGAACACTTTCTCTACCTTGGTAGCCATTCTCAACGGATGTAAACGTCGATACAGAAATTCAGTGGCGACTAAGATGCGCTAGTGCAACTTAGGCCGTCTCCTAGAAAGCGTGTTTGACAATCATGATATCTGTGCTCTGACAAAGGTCTATGTTTACAGTACGATTGGAATACATATTCTATGCGAGACTTGGAATACCTACAGCCTACAGAAGACACTTAAAGTGTCTGGAGAAGTTCCACCAACGTTGTCTGAGGAGGAGGAGGATACATGGCATTAAATGGCAAAAGCGTCAGTATCCTCGATGACTGGATAGGGATTCGAAGCCGCGTCCTTCAGATTGCGAGGCCAGAGTCATAAAAGGAGCGAATACCACAAACATTGAGTCAATGACGATTACACACCAATTTCGATGGGTTGGACATGCCATCCGAATGCCGAACAGTCACCTCCCGAAAGAAATAATTATGGTATTCACAGCTAAAGAATGGCCAACGAAGTCGAGGAGGACAAATGAAACGATACAGCATTAGGCTTAACATTAATCTTTAGAATCAATTGGGAGGGTCGATATATATGGCGGCGAATTGTTCACGAGGGCTCACATCATTTTGAAGAATAACGTCAATGTCTAGAATCCGACAAAAGAAACATAAGGAGAAGACGAGAAGAGCTGTTTCGCTGTGTTGTGCATGTGTCATCACTGCGGAAGTCTCTGTGATTCTAAAATCGGACGTTTTAACCTCTTGAGGACCCATTAATAATAAATTGAAAGACGTCTTTACACCCGCAAACGAATGACTGCCTTGATTCGTCGACAATTGGGTGGTACAGACGGTATCTTGACTACCGTGAGATGATCCAAGCGGAATTGCGTCAAAGATTGTGGTGGCTAGCCGGTGCTGGGCTGGCTTGGAGTTGGGTGCAGCCCAATTACTGAGACGCGGGTCGAGGCGACATCTGAATGTGAATGGAGGCGGCGGGCCGTGCATAACGCGGGCGGTCCCACTGAGATCGACCGCCTCCCTGCTGGACACTTGCGAGGGAGCAGACCAGGCTTATTGCCTACCCGCCAGCAGGCCAGGCGTAACATTCAACGGGGAAACACGACAACTGTAATTTCACTAGCTCTCTTACAAGTGGCCAAAAAATTAAGAGATTTTTTTTATGTTGGTCCGTCAGCCTGTCCGTATTACAAAGTCTTGGAATTAAGGTGCCTTAACTCCAATAGTGACGTAATGTCACAGTAAGATGTGTCTTATTGGCCATAAAATAGTTTCGCAAACGATTAGTAACAAAGAACAGGTAGATGAGTGTTTTTTTTCCCCTAGCTCAAAACGTTGAACAAGTATTAAACATTGCTGCCAATGTTGAATCTGTGATTCGACCCATGAAAAATATTTTGCGACTCCTTTTCAATGAAAAGTCGAAATTCAGGATGATGACACTTAATAAGGATTTTCAATTAAATTTATTTTGCATAATGAACGATGAACAGATATTTTGATTTTCACTTCATTCTGTTACCAACATTCAACCACCTCATAATTCCGTGGCTTTTGCATTGTATTTGATGAAATTTCGCAGAAAGATATTTGTTATTAAATTTATTTTGCATCATAAACGATGAACAGATATTTTGATTTTCACTTCATTCTGTTACTAACATTCAACCACCTCATAATTCCGTGGCTTTTGCATTGTATTTGATGAAATTTCGCAGAAAGATATTTGTTATTAAATTTATTTTTCATCAGGAACGATGAACAGATATTTTGATTTTCACTTCATTCTGTTACCAACATTCAACCACCTCATAATTCGGTGGCTTTTGCATTGTATTTGATGAAATTTCGCAGAAAGATATGTGCTATGGAACTCAAAAAAGATTCTTAGACGAATATAAAAATTAAAAATGATTCATGTACCAGAAGGATTAACAAAATTTCGTCTTCGAGTGCAGTATCGCTGTACAGGTATTTCGAAATAGTCAGTGATAGTTTGGTGAGCTATAGATTCCCAAGATCATTATCATTATTTTCCAAAATTCCTTTGATTTTCCAATCATTTGACAAAAAAATCTGAAAAATTTAAGAATTGTATTGGATAACATACATCGAGAATGCGTTTACAGTTTCAAATTCTAGTAGCAACAAAGTAAATTTTGCCGTCAGCCAAATATGCCTTTAATCTAAACAATAATATTTATTTATTTAAATGATGCACAAAAATATTCTAGATTTATTAAGTTTTTACATAAAGAGAACCAAAACCGATGTGAGGTATAGAACCTTGTAGTAAGCGTTCCCTTTAGATACATGAACATTTTTTGTATCATCATCTGTTAACTGTTCTGACGTGTGTTATGTATGACAAGTGAAGCGGAGATTCGCCTAGATGACTGAGAGAAACCGCCAAAGAACCGCATTCAGCAACCGAGCGTGGTGGGTGAGTGGTTAACGTTCTGGCCTCGCATTTGGGAGGCCACGGGTTCAAATCCCCGTCCAGGTATCCGGATTTGTATTTTCCATGGTTTCCCCAAATCAATCCACGCGAATGCCGGGATGTTTCCTTCAAATGGCAATGGTCGATTTCCTTCCCGTTCCTTGTCCCCAGTCCCATCCCGACTCTAATGACCTCGATGTTGACGAGGCGTAAAGCCATAAGTAAAGTAAAAAACGCAGTCAGGACGGCCGGTACGCGAGTTCCCAGGCTCTTGCGAGGTACCACTGTACCTCACTGCACTTCAGCAGACTTAACACAAATATCAGGTTGTGTCATTGAACTACATTTTCAAATATGACAACAGAAAACATATTTATTGATTATTGAACACTGCAACATTACTGCTAGAAGCCAAAATCACATGAATACCGCATCATTATTGTGACTTTTTCCAGTTTATCAAACGTTGCTGTTTGCAGCTATAAAGATAACAGTTTCTTTTGCTTTGCGATTGTCACATAATACCTTCCATTTCTTGACATTCATTTCGACCAAATTTATTTTTCCGTTATATTTTATGAAAGGTCCTAAATGAGAAGCTGTCAAATATTCATTTTTTGTGGTTTTCACTAACCATTCTACTCATCTATACTAATAGTATAAATGCGAAAGTAACTCTGTCTGTCTGTCTGTTTGTTTCGTTTCTTGGGCTAAACGGCTAATCCGATCGTGGTGAAATTTGACGAGGAGAAGCTCTTTGACAATGGGATGGACATAGGATACTATTTTCTGTATAGATAATACATATTGCATTTGAATTATGAAGAACTATCTGAACTGTGAAAGACAGACGCATAATACGTATACGTCTCTCTAATCTGTAGCGCAGTGGGTAAGGTGCATGTTTCATAAGAAATTTCCCGTGTGACTTCGGGTTCAAACACCGCTGGGAGCAAAAATTTTTAAGAATTGTTTTCTATCGTTTGAGCCAAGCCTGGGATTTTGTCGTAAGGATAGCATGTTAAAATGAAGGTCCCGTAAATTCAGGGCTGAAATGCGCGTTAAATCGTAGGCGGTAGATCGGTATTTATGCTATACTGGTTCCACAGGCATTTTTGTGTAATCTAAACTAATAATGTTATATATACGAAAGAAAGTATCTGTATTTTTGTTACGTTTTGACGACTAAATGTGTATACCGATACTGATGGAATTTGACAAGGAAATACCTTGTATCTTTAGGAAGGAAATAGAATACTTTTTTCCGGTATGAATAACAGTTTTCGTCATGAGACAGGTTTGACGGCAGAGTGGTATATAGATGGCGTTCCCGTCATATTATGCCGACTCGGTGTTGTTTGGGGCATATTATAGGTAACTTTCAGCTTTATATTTCCAATTCTAACCTTCAAATTCTAAGTCCACGCATAAGAAGTCGCGGGTAACAGCTAGTTTTAATTATATAAGCCAGAGCATATCTCTTGATTTCATATGTAGGAGCACATTGTTCCAACTGCTACAGATTGATTTATAATTCCACTTGTCCTAGCTTCGCTTCCATAAACCACCTTTGTTTATGTCTTTTTTAACTCTTGAAATTTGCACGGCGATATAATAGCTTGTCTTCCTGACGAACGCTCATTTTCTGTGATGTTCTGAAATTGGCAGATTCCTCGTTTAGAAATCTTGTTGCAAATTTCTTGGTTAATATAGATCATATTGTACTACATATATGAGATATACTCCGATTCCGACCATTAAAGTTTCTGGCATTACCATTACTGCTGTACTTAATGAAAGTGTTTTATAAAATCTTTCGTTCATTTTACAACCTTCTCTGTAAGAATAAGACATTTTCGCTGGTTGTCCTGCAGCATCATGTTATTGTAAATTCCTACTTTTCTCTGAATATGACACCAGGCTGGATCGAAACAGATGTCGCAACGAAGAAATTTCATTACAGTTTTCCTTTTGATTTTTTGCTAGCTAACATTTATTTGATATGCTGATGTTTTAACTATACTGTTCAGTAATTTTCCTACGAATACATTTGAACCATTTAAAACAACAGTATCATTTTAGTACCAGTAGCTCCAAATCCTGTCAAAAATGATAGCTTGTCTGGCGAGTCATTTCTTCGGAATTGCATTAAATAACACTCAAAGCAATTCCTCGTACCTTACGCTGCAACAGAAAGTATCGTTTATCATCCTTGTTGAGGCTGCATTTCGCCGCTATAAAATAAATCTTCAATCTCACGCCCATACTTCGGTTATACCGCGTGATATTAGTTTTAATCTTAGTCCACATCGCATAGGTCACGACCAATGTGGAACTAAATTTATTTAAATGAAGTAATATTTTCAGCAATATGGCGCTCATCAAATCTTTTTTTTTTTTTTTTTTTTTTTTTTTTTTTTTTTTTTTAAAATTAGTACATTATTCTTTCCCCCTTCTGTGACGACGGATGGTAATATTTTTGCAGTAAAATGAAGGCTTCCATCACACGAACATTAATACGTTCACTGCATCGCGTCATAAACGTGATCCCATATTACTTAGCTTACTGTAATAGCAATCAGAGAATATCAAGAAAACATCTACATTGTAGGAATATAAATAAACGAAAGGCAACTAATCTACATCTACATTCATACTCTGCAAATCACAAACATTTTCGGTGGCAGAGGGTGCTAAGCACCAATCCTAAACCCGCCCATTCCAATCCCGAATAGTGCGAGGAAAGAAGGAATACATATAAGTATCAGTACGGCATCTTATTTCTCTAATCTTATCCCTCCGGTCATTGCGACCTAAATAGGTTGGCGGAAGAAGTATTTCATTGCACTCGAATTTTAAATTTTTTCGCATATTCTCCAATAAATTCGAACGCAAGCTACGTCGTCTTTCTTCCAAACTATCCCAGCCCAATCTATGTATCAATTCTGTGACGCTTTCATAAGGGCTGTAACAACAAGTCATGAATCTAGCGGCTCTCCTCTGCACCCTCTCAACTGAGTCAATCAGAACCTTGCGATACGGATCCCAAACCCCACAACAGTAATCCAGATGCGGACGCACTAGTGTTTTATACGCTATCTCCTTTGTTTGAGCACTACAATTCCTCAAAATACGACCTATGAATCGTAATTTAGAATTAGCCTTGCCTACGACGGAAGTTATGTACATATCCCATTTCATGTTGCTTTGTACTATCACCCCCAGATACTTCACGGAATCAACCGTGTCAACAGGTGAATTGTTTATTTTGTACTCGTGAACAACCTGATTCTTCTTGTTACTTATCCGCATTGCCTTGCACTTTTTGCAATTAAGTGTAAGCTGCCATTTACGGCACCAATCGAAAATAGCATCCAAATCACGTTGAATTTCTAAGCAATCGTCGGAGCACCTTATTTCCCTATAGATAACCGCATCGTCGGCAAACAATCGCAACCAGCATTTGACGTTGTCACCTAGATCGTTTATAAATATTAAGAAAAGAAGTGGACCTATTACACTTCCTTGAGGAACGCCCGAAGTAACATTTATCTTAGAAGAGGCTTCGCCGTCAACAACGACATATTGTGATCGACCAGTTAGAAAATCACGTATCCACTCGCAAATCTGAGCCGAAATACCGTAAGCTCGAATCTTCGCTAAAAGTCGGTTGTGTGGCACAGAATCAAAAGCTTCCTGAAAATCCAAAAAAACTGCATCAACTTGCTAACCTGCATCGATAACTTTCATTATGTCGTGGGAAAATAGGGCCAATTGTGTTTCACACGATCTCTTCTTCCGAAATCCGTGTTGACATGGTGTAAGTAACTCGTTCTCATCTAGAAACTTCATTATGTTCGAGCATATGACATGTTCCAGAATTCTGCTGCAGACCGATGTTAGAGATATGGGTCGATAATTCCTAGGATCACTCCGATCTCCTTTCTTAAAAACGGAAATTACCTGAGCTATTTTCCAGCTAGAAGGTACTTTTCTCTCTTCTAGTGATTTACGGAATATATCTGACAGAAATGGTTCAATATCCTCCCCGTATTCAGAAAATACTCTTACCGGTATACCATCGGGACCCGGCGCTTTACCCCACTTCAGGAGTTTTAATTGCTTTACAATTGCTACGCTATCAATTTCTATCGGATCCATCTCTAATTCCACACGATGTGGTAAAGTGGGGATGTTTTCCATGTTTTCTTGCGTTAGTGAATTTTTGAATTCGGTGTTAAATAAGGTAGCCTTGCCGCGGCTGTCTTCAACCTCCCGTCCGTCTTTTATTAGAACTGGCTTATTGTTCCCACTACATCTAACTTTTTTTACATACGACCAAAATTTCTTAGGGTTTTCAGTGAGGGTCTTAGAGAGAGAATTTTCACGAAAGTTAGTATAATCAATATGTTGATTTAAAATAAATACATACTTTCATACAGTCTTCTGTTATTCATTTTTTTTGCAGTAGTTAAACTAAATAGAATTGTCATTAAATAACGTTAATAACTTCGTTTCTGTAGAAAAATTTCTAGCCGGTAGTAACGAAGGCCGAGAGAGTGACGTCTTAGTGTTATAGACACAGAGACCATGCTCAGCCTTTTATTGTTATTGATGACATCAGGACTCATACTCATTGAATGTTTAAGCACTCATATCTTTCACTTTAATTTCTCAGTTTATTCTTCCCCGTTCTTGTTACACTACCTGTTTTCTTAGGTTCTTTAACAGTGTACTCGCCATAAAAATTTAGTACCACGGGTAATATACTACGGCTCCTATCTATTGAACTTTGTTTTTGGAATTTTCTCTCTCAAGATTTTTCATTTCTATTTTAGTGATATGGTTTTTACTCATTTTTAAAACAATTTTTTTTAAGTTGCGTTTCCCAAACTTTAATTGTTTGTTAAATACTTTAGAAATAATTATTTTTAACTTTATATTAAAAGGTTTAGTTGTTTAATTCAGTAAAGGTATTTCCAAATATTAGACATACACTTCAAAAATACTATAATAATTTTAAAAAGGCATGGATTTTTAATATTCGAATTACGTTAATGTTAAAAATCTACCAGACGAATAAGCTAACAGACATCACGGGAAATTGAATTTAGAAACAGATATTCTCAATGATTATCTACACTAATTCTGGAAACATCATAATCTTGAAAATTAACTATTGTTATAAAGATTAATTATTTGCATTGACATATCGTTAATCTTTATAAAAAGATGATTAACTTGTAATTGAGGAAATGGCCCACAAAATTCAACTAAATGTTTACCTTTTTAAAGTTCACAGTGTACTGAATTTTGATATACAGTAGTTCGTTCACGCAAAACTCTGAAATTGTCTTTTTTTTTCAGAATCTGTTAGTAACCAAACCATTACTTAAACATCTTGATTTCTGATTTCATGTCATTACATGATAAAATCTTAAATTTCAGAACGTTTATGTGTTAGTCTCATTTAAAAACTTCATAGATGTTGAAATTATGCAGTTCACAGTATTTTGTCTGTCAAAAAGTAGTCTGATGGCTGTAATGAGATATCATTTACTATTTAACTAGGCAGCTACGTGGCAGTGAAAGACACATCGCTAAGAGCCTCTAATCTGATTACAGCTCTGGGCCGCTGCATTGAGGGCCGTTAGCGCTCAAATCATCAGGACTGTAATTACCACTAGGGAAGTTGCTGCTTTTAAACACCGTATTCATAATTACCTAGAGTCTCCCTTTACAAATTAGGGATGGCAGACGGAATTGGCAGTCTCTCACAGAATATTTGGCTTTAATTTCTTTATTTTACAAAAGTAAAATACAGTTAAAAACTTGAGGCTGGGTTGTTGGTACGAAACTTACTTATGTTCTTTCCTCAGTATGGTAACTGAACGTGAGAGAAAGGGTTATTACTTAAAATCATCTTTACGTTATGCTCTTTGCCTTTACTCCATTTCATTTTATTTCTGCCCCAGATGCCTCTTACGTAACATTTGAAGGCCTTGACGGAAGAACACAGAAATTAAGAAGCTGTCACAAGTGTTTTCGTAACTAGCTAAAAATTTATGCAGAAGAATTATTGCTGTTGAATTATAATACAGTTATTACGAGATAATGGGCTCCAATTATGTTCCAAACAGCTCGATAAAATAATTCACAGCACTTTCGTAATTTTCTTGTAGCGTTTTTAATATATGGGTCATATTTAAAAAGTAACATTACTAATGAAATATGAAAAACAATGATAACTTTTGGAAAAGAGGAAAAACAAATATTTATAAAAGAACAGAGAGAAAATTAAAGATACGGTAAGAAAAAGATTAAAATTTTATGGGCGCATATGTAGGTTGACCAAAAATATCCTATTTCATCTATAAATTAACAAGAAACCAATAAGAAGACAAAAAGACACGCTATTGGATTTAGAAAGACTCAAGTTAACTCAAGAAATCAATAACAACAAAGAGGACTTAAAAACGCTGAAATATCCTGTCAAATTTCTTAACCTCGAAACAAACGTAAAACCCCTAGAGTTTTTTGACAGACGAACAGAGGCAGGTAATCGCCGTACGAATGAAGAAGTTCTGTGAAGAGAGGAACGTTGGACTATAATAGTGGCTGCGGACAAAATAAAATTAACAATTACGAGAGGATAAATGTACGCGTGAGAATACGCAACTGTAGTCACAATGTGTGAGATGCCAGTCAAGCTGTCAAATGACAGTTCTGGATTAGCCACATTCCAGTTACTATTATTACCGTTATTAAGAGGCCAGTGCCTTTTTTTTTTTACGGCTTTTCTTAATGATACGGGGTCCACAGCGCTCTACACTATAGTTACAGGTTAGGTAATATGTAGGGGACACATTTTTATTTGTACATTTTGAGGGAAAACTTTGTCATCTGTAATTGAGGACTTATCTAACCCCACAATTCAAGGTTAAAGTTAATTTTTTAATTACTTTTTGTAAACTTCTAGAAACTATTTTGATTTCTTTTTTTTTTTAATTTTTTTTATCAGAGGTCTTTTCCGTGTAAAATAAACGGCAGCACATTTGGTCTCTAAAGGGTTGAAAAAGGTTGGGGAAGGCTGGACTATATTAAGTCAGAGATGGTCTATAAACGAGCTAATTCTAAATAAATAAATGTTATATCAATTTTATTTGTCAATAAAATTTTATAAGTATTTAATATCTATAATACTTCACACACTGACTGAAACTTCTCATTTCCATCGCAGGTTCTGCCCTCTCGCAGAAGCCGATTCCGCCAGTCATTCAAGCTGAGGGGCAATAAAACGTGGACAGTGCCTGCATTAGTGGAGTGCTTTAATACCCAAATCACTGACATATCATCATCGACAGTGAACATTTTCTCTTTCCTCATACGCACAGGTACAAGTTTAGGATCAAACCGAGGCTTCTAGTAGCCTACGAAATCTCGTGACTGCAATTGTTCAACACGACTTCTCATGACCCGTTGGCCAAATACGTGATGACGGAAATTTCATTCTTCACTGGGACTGAAAACATCCATTCTTGGATGTATTTTAGGGACCCCTGACACGGAATGGGTTACGTCATTTCTTTTTAAGCTTCAAAGTTTTCTTTGGTAAATCAAATTTGGAAGGCGAAATGTGAGACCATTCTGACATTAAATTCTTGATCCGCGTTTTACGTACTTCATTACGGAGATTGTATTATGTGAAAGGAAAATATTACTATCTAAAAATAATGTTTATACGCTTTGTTTACTTCGTTTCTATATAGTTACCGTTACAGAGAACAAAGACTTACAACAGTCTGCAGGTGTCTTGAGTGCTATGACATCATCGTCATAACCTTCAAGGTTTAAATCGTTGGCGGTTTGTTCCTCTTTCACATATTTTATAACAATAACAATAACAGTAATAATTAATTAAATTGCGATGGAGCTCCTGCTCCGGTGTCAATCTCCCTTCACACCTCCATTTCTCCTTTCCTCTTCCAACCTACTTTTTCTCTCTACTAACTTTTACTTTAAACTCCTTCAGTTTATCACTTCTCTTGGCAATCTATTCTAGTCCATCACACCCTTTCCTACGAAAGAAAATTTTCCCACACCCTTATGCCTGAAATGAAGTGCCAGCTTGTGATCATGGTCATCCTTACCCTACCAAGCACCTCTCTTAATTTTCCCACCAATATCTTTCCATGCTTCATCACCAGTATAAGCTTTGTACACTCCCACGCCTCTCTTCGCCCTCCTTCTATCCTCCAATGAATCCCACTCCACCTCCTTTATCATATAAGTTACCGATTGGGTTCTACGGTAATTTCCAAAGACAAATCTGGCAGCCCTCCTCTGCACCCCCTCCAACTCCTGTATTTGATACCCAAAATGTGGATTACTGTGTCCATCTCTTCTTAGATCGACCTGTCCTCCTTCTTCCCTGTTTTTTCTTGTAATTTAGCAGCACCTTTGTTGAGTGCTATGTTTACTTGATAAGTCGTGAATAACGGACAAAAACAAAATGCAAATAGAAAACGAAGTCCTTAGATTTAAATTCATATGACTATTCTGTTATTGTTACAGTATGCTAATGACGTTTCTGATAGAAAAGTTATATAAAACCACATATAGCACACAGTTTCTTTCCACAATAGACAGTGTAATTGGTTTATATGAGGCGTTTGTTTCAAAGATATTCCATGTTTTCAGATTAGTAATAGTTTATTTGAATTATAGGTACTTTGCATGAGATTTGCAGTTGTTTCTAGCTTTTCTCCTTGTATAAACTAGTTTGTCTTTGACTAAATTTCATCCTACTTGTAACTTAATCTTTTTTATATGATTTTTTGTTGTTTTCACGTTTCCAATATTCATGCATGTTATCTGATTTGGAATTCGTGCTGCATTTCTTACAAAACTAATGCTAAATGAATGTTTTCGATCGGATCTACGCTCTGCATTAAGCCCTTAAGCCTTGTGGTTCGGTCATAGCGTGACATAATACAACCTATTCTACCAAAATTCAGACTCCGATGAGCCAAAGATATTTTGCTTCAGGGCTGAACGAACGACCACCTCCCCCACCCCTTTCTCCTCGCTAGTAAGACAATTGTGAATGTGCGAGGGAAATGTCCTATCGATGTAAAGAAAACTGAGCTGAGGTCATAGAACTCAGAATCTCACCTTGATTGAGACTTGCGTATACGTTTTGTAGAGAGCACCGTTAGTGGTACAGTATATGCTGCCCCTAGCGGCGGCAACTCAAGGTTCATTAGGCATTACAGTTAGGCCTACGCTTATTCCAAAACATATTAAAGATAAATTCAAGTCAGGTTTTAAGTTTCTTCCGGTATTTGAAAGTATGGAAATTTCCACCGGTCAGGATGTGGGTTGGTAGCAATACATAATAAGCACATTACGATACACGAGTCCTTGAGCGATAGTTGCATTGTGTTAACGTATGTTGGTGCTGTGAGTACTGGAATCTAGCAACGGGATCGTTAATCCAAACAGAATTAGCGTCAAAATTGAAACAAGTTTCAGTGACTAGAACATTTGTTGCGGTCGAAAATTATGTTACTTGAAATATCATCAAATCGCTCAATGAACTTAAAGCACATTGGAAGAATCGTCACTTATCAAGATTAACTAAATTGCCACCGTCTTATGGTCTCAGCTATCAGGGCGTTTGATGTTTACCGACTGGGAGGCGGACAGAGGCGCGCCATCCCTACCAGCTGAGGCGGCTCACTTCCCATGGCCCACTATTGATAGCTGAACCGGTTCGGCCGGCATATGCACGGGCCGTAGAAGCCACCTTTAGGGCTTTACGGCTAGTCGAGGACGAGGTCGATAGGGACAGAATTGGCGCCAAGGAAGTAGAAGGCATTCCGTCATGACTTTTTAAGGGAACCATTCCCGGATTCAAATGCCGAAATGATTGGTTCACAAGTACGCATCGAATTCACAAAGGTTTTGTAGCCTTTGCACTGACGGAACCCTGGCGTTTGTTTTTTTTTTTTAACTGCTTTACGTCTCTCAACAGCGAGGTCTTTAGAGACGGGAAAGGATGGGGGCAAGGAATGGGAAGGAATTCGGCCATGGCCTTTTAAGTAAGCATCCCGGCATTTGCCTGGAGTGATTTGGGAAACCATGGAAAACCCAAATCTGGATGACCGGACGGGGATTCGAACCACCGTCCTCCCGAATGCGAGGCCAGAACGCTATCCGTTACACCACCACGCTCGGTGGTGGCGTTCGTCATACTGTCCAGAGCTGATGACGTTTTACATCTTGAGTGACGTATTGGTATGATGCTGTGTCTTGTACGCCCTCAGATCACGAGCAGCTGGGCACACGATCTTCCTTGATCGCCACTCATCTAAATATCTAACGGAAACTGACAAACGGCACCTTCCGTGATACCCAGGCTATTAGCAGCAGGCGCAATTTCTAAACTCGGTCGGAGTGTTGTAAACAACTGCATCACCTTTCCATATTTCCAAATCTTCAGTGTCCGTATTTAT
Organism: Vandiemenella viatica; assembly: GCA_031002005.1. NCBI lineage: Eukaryota > Metazoa > Arthropoda > Insecta > Orthoptera > Morabidae > Vandiemenella > Vandiemenella viatica. The sequence continues at coordinate 99,198,916 of JARYHS010009186.1, forward strand.
ATGTATTGCAGTAATATTGTTCAATAGGTACATTAATATGAAAATATACTTAATCTCTGTGACGGCAAAAGTGTTGATTTACGCTGCGAGATCCTGCCGTATCTCTGATATTCTCCAAATCTGTCCCTCTTCGACGTTTCCAAACTCCAAAAGAAGCTGAGAGAAAAGAGATTCTCACTATACGATGAGTTGATTCTCGTGTCTATTTTTCAGATTAGAACAAATCGTTCTGTACAGTGGCAACGGGTCTACAGACTTCAAAACAAACATGTTTGTATTAAATAATATAATATTTTCATAATTTTTGCTGTATAACACACATACTCAAAATAGTGAGATAAGTCGGAAATAACGGCTTAGTTACGTGAGGTTCAATTGGGGGGGAGGGCAAATCTCACCAAAGGGGAGGGGGTCAACAAATGACGGGAAAGTCAATTTTAGGGGGTTTTTCCGTCAAAAAGTAGGGGTGTGACCGCAAAACAAAAGGTCTCCAAAAGTTGTGAGGGTGATTTCTAGGAGGGGGGAGGTGGTCTCACGGACCAGATCTCACCAGAGGGGGAGGGGGGGTCGGACCAGATCTCACGAAGTCTCACCAGATGGGGGGGGGGGAGTCCGGAAATCCGGAAAAACACCTCACGTAATTTATGGATGCCCTCTAAGAGCACTCCAAAATCTTCCTGAGTGTATAAGGCAGCTTATTGCCTAATGTGTGTTTGTTTTTTAATTATTATCGAAGCTTTTCGCCTCGTGGACATCGAGGTGATTAGAGGCGGAAGATACTGGGCATAAAAAATGGAAAGGAAATAGACCACGGCCTTTTGAAGGAACCATCCCGGCATCGGCCTAGAGTTATTTCGGAAAACCATCGAAAACAGAAACAGTGATTCGAACCCGCGTCCTGCCAGACGCCAGGACCGAGCGTCACCGCTCAGCCAAAGGGATTAGTTGTTCGGTTGTGTGTTACTGCGATTACGGAAAAGTGTCGAAACGGTGTAGCAATGAAAGCAAGTACAGCAGTCATACCTATCCACCTCAAAATTGGTTTCACGGTGATGCATTTATACTCGTCGCTACGTGTATCTGCAAGTTTACGAGTGTTGGTTTCCTCCAGTGTCGGTGTTGAGGACATTAAGGAGGCGGCGGAACCCTGCCAGCTAACCGGCTAATCTACCACCAATTACCGCTAATGGCTGCCCCGTCTCTCTCTTGATGGCGGTTATTCCCAGGGATCAGCGCAAACTTTCCGCTCGCCCGTTCCTAAGCGGACCTCCACTGCTCTTGCCATGTCGGACTTGTCAACAGCTCCTGTAGGAGTTCAGAGCGACCTGTGGCTCAGTGGCTCCAGCCGTTCCTCGGTTGTCGTGAGATCATAGTAATGGTGACTTCCCACGGCCGTGGCTTTGTAGGACGCGCCATGCATCCGAGTTATACGGATCAGCACGCGCCACGGGTTAGCCCTCGCCACCTCCCCACCACCTTGCTTACCCGGGGCGCACATTGAGCTGCGTGGCGCAGTAGTGGCAACGCAGAGCAGGGCAGGGCAGCACAGACTGGCAGTTACTCGCGCACATTAGAGCGCAGTTTCGTGCGGCAGTTTACAAGGCATTGTGTTGTGCGAAAAACCGACAATAAAGCGTAACCAAAAACATGTCGATTCAAAAACTCGATTTTTGATTTCTGAATCAGATTGGGATGCGGAGCTTCGAAAATTGTTATTACTTTAACAGAAGCTGAGTTAGATAAAACTATGCAAAAGTGAGTATATGAAAAGAAGAAACTCTCATCTGGCTTATGCAGTGACAAGAGAATTCTCAAAAGATAATTTCCGGATGACTCGAGCGGAGATACACGGCATAATGTAACCTGTTATTTTCTCGACAAAACTCAAATATCTATTAGAACTGAAAATCTCGCTGTATTTTCGTGGTTATATATTTAATTATTTAGCGTTTGACGGTACATGACATTTATAAGAATGTTTCCCTTTTTATTTCATATTATATTCTTAAGAAAACTATATAACAGAACATAAACACTTGAAACTAAAAAAGTAGTGTCGAAAAATTAAGTGGTTCTCGGGGACACTATTGAAACATGTAGTACAAATAATAAGAAACAAATAATGTGATAATAGCCTATATATATCAATCTTTTTCGAAGTTTTATTAAAAATGAATTCAAAAAAAGAAAAGAAAAGTGAAAATTGTAAGTGGACAGTTGTATGATAAATAAATGCTGAATTTACTCGCCACTTGTTGGGCTCATTGTCCAAATCTCTTGTTTAAATTTAATTTTTATGTATTTTTTATGACTGATATTGTGAATCGCATGTTGGTTACGCACCAGATTAATCAATTTTTCTTATTCCATAGTTGAAAATGATTATAAGTAAAGCAAGATTATAAATAACGCAAGAAGTGTTACGTTGTAAACCGGCAGGAGTGAGCTGCGTGGCACAGTTTCTGTGTCGTGATCACAACGTCGCGCAGGCCACGTGCGGCGCAGTACTGCGCTGCCCTGCTCTGCGTCTCAACACGCGCTGTTCCGCCCCAAAACACAGAGACACAGAAACTGTGTTGCGCTGCGCTGCGTCGACTGCGCGTCAATGTGCGCCCGGCCTTAGTGTCGTTTCAGGTACCTGGGCGTTTGATGTTTACCGCCTGGGCTCGCTGTTTATAGGCATACCGGCGCTGCCGGCAAATACACACGCCACGCAAAGCCACCTTAAGATATCACAGTAGTTCATATATATCACGAACATTCGTCAGTGGTATACAAGCAAGAAAAGATTAAATCAATTTCTATCCGGTTTCTAGTTAGCATCTTAAATAGTCTGATGTTCATGATAATGATGAACATTGCAAAGGACTTCCTGAAAACCTAGTGTGACTACAGAAAATAGTAAATAACGCCCTTCACTTGCGTTATTGTAATCCACTTTGAATTTGTAATTACTGATAATTATTAATATTAAAAAAATTAAAAACGAGAAGGCAAAAAAATTCAAGAACCGCAGGAGTGTTGAAAAACAGTAGTTTTATTTCTTTCTCCGAGGTTCTTTGTATAATAAAATGTAACAAAAATGAAAATATGAAAAATAATACAAAAATATGAAAAATTGAAAATTCATGAGAATGAGTAAAACAAAATGAGTTGAAAGGAAGACGAAAAATCAAAACATTGTTGGGCTGTTAAAATAGATGGGAAAAAAACTTAATGAAAAAAAATGACATATATCATAAAAAGTAATGTCACAGAATGCATATTATAAAGATAGCTGAAGGCCATTAAAACAATAAAGAAACGTTTTTGTGATACTGACTGCGACAAGATCATGGATTCAACTGCTAGTGCGTGGAATCTTTATCTCACAATTCATTAATGGTATAAGTGGTCGGGTAGCTCTATGGTTCTTCAAAATCACTTGGACTATTTGTACACGAGTATGAGGCACCGATGTAGATACACAAAAGACAGCGAAAACAGCAGTAAAGATTACAGAGAAAACAACAGATTCCCTGGAGAAGCAGCCACAACTTTACATATGAAAGAAATTCAGATAACGAAGATGAAAATAAAAAAAAATAATAGTTCTAATTTGAATTATTCACTGTATTATGCGCAAATAAGGTAACCATTTACAGAGCAGACCAACAAAATAAAGAAAAATATTTTTCCTCCTTCTTAAATTATTCATTTATATGATTATAACTAACCGTCCCAATAAAAAATAATAATCTTTTGTTTAACGCATTAATTATTACTATGCAAGATTTACAGAAAGGAAAAAGAATTTATTTGATTACTCGAAACTGGCAGAGAGGTCAAAGTCGGAGATGGCTAAAATGGTGAGAGAAAAGCGACAGCAATAAATGGAGGAAGGTACCGATAAAAGGGGGAAAAAAAACAGCGGATAAGGGACTCGCCTACAAATCTAGGGGTACTGGATTCGAATCCCAGGGGTAGGAAATTTTTAGAGTCTTTGTTACCAAAAACCTCAAAGGAACGTCAAATTTTGTCGCCCAGTATTGATCATCTCATTATTCGACTTTGTATAAATTTTTCGCGAATTATCACAGTCCCAGGTACATTAAACAATTAACTCAGAGACTAATAACCAGTACAGAAAACATATTTTGATATCTGAACCTCTATTCAAAAACTCTTTACTTAAATCCTTCCGTTTCAGACCAATCCTTCGCTAACAAAAATTCGATTTTCTGCTGCGATTATTCAGTTACAGCAATTGTTTCATTAATTAGTCAATTTTCTCTTAATTTTATTTGCAGAACTTATTCTGAAGTATTAAGCTTTATTAAATTTCACCGTATATTCGTGAAATTAAGCTCTATGGTTACGGGATTTACTAATTTGGACTCAATAACTCTTACACTGTAAAATATATCTGAACATTCGGGAGTACGCAGGTGCAAATACCCATCCGGCCATCCAGTTTTCGTTTTCCGACGGTTTCCCAAAATCACTACAGGATGGTTCGGTCAAAAGTATATGGCCGAAATCCTTCCCGTTCCTTGCCCCCAACTCTTTCTCGGTTTAATTGACCACGACGTCGACGAGTCATAAATAGGATCTTTGTGACCAAAATAATTGAGAAATGTATGCAAATATGACCTAACATGACAAAATATGACCAAGCGTTGGTGATCATAGCGTTGTCGAAACGGACTGCAAGAGTGGTTTACTGATTCAGAAACTTCACATTCCAGTAAAAATATATCACCCCGTCTGTCTGCAAACAGGGTTCCAACGATAATACTTATAACGTATCTCCCACAAGCATTTCTACTTTGATCCATTGAAACCAAAATCTTATTGATGCCTATCACTTTATCGAGTGGGGAAGTTTTTTTTTTTTTTTTTTTTTTTTTTTTTTTTTTTTTTTTTTTTTTTTTTTTTTTTTTTTTTTTTTTTTTTTTTTGCGATCCACTGCAGATATAACCCTGACAGGATTATTTTCAAAAGTATTGGCGACAGTGAGACATTGATTGACGCGGCTCGACACAGGCTTGCTGCTGCTGTATTGTGGAGATTAAAAGGCGGGTGGAACATAACGTTTAGATGGTGACAATAATGTATAAGTTTAACTCTTGACTCTTACCAGTTCTGTGAAAATTAGTTTTGTTGTTTCCTCCAATGTATAATAGGAGTACACTATCTTAATTTATTCTCATCTATAACTTTAGTGAATTCCCGGACTATTTTTTTTTTAAAAATACCACATTTTTCCTCAAAATATGATCATATGACCATAAATAATATCGTAATATTACCAAAAGTAGGAAAATGGCCTGAATATGAATTTTTTGTTAAATACAATTAGAAACGTTCAATCAGTGTTTATTTCAGCATTATATCTCAAAATAAGGCATGAAAAATATTATGATTTGTCATAGAGATCCGAACCCTAATCATAAAAAATACACCAGAAATCATTTAAAAAATCAATTGCTGACATAATTTGCAATTAATTAATAAAAATATATACAAACAAATATTTGACTACTTTGATAAAAAAAAAGAGAAACAAAATACCCAAATTACCTTGTTTCAAGAAATCGTGATATATCTAAGAAAACTCGAAGCAACATAGGACGAAGGGTAAAACATGTACGTTTTTAGAGATAAAAAAATTCATATTTCTAGGAATTGGGGAGAAAATACAATAGTTTTTGCAAAGAAACAAGAAAAAGAGAATAAATGACTTAAAGAACGAAAAACAGCTGGAAAACAGGTAAGAGTTAAAGAAGAAACCGTGAAATTATACTATGCATCCCCGAAATATAATCATTTTTATTTGTTTGTTGCCTTAGAAGTATATTTGGTAACCGTGCAGAGGAAACTGTTCATTTTATATGCAGTGACCTAATATCAGTGTACTCGCCTTCGTTAAAATACCGTTCAATATGCATGCAAGCAGTTCACAAAGGGTGTTTTCGCCTTCTACAATGGCGCTGCTATCGCTCTCGCCAGACGCTTCAGCGAGCAATCAGGAAGAGCTTGCGATGGATATCGCCCGCCGAAATAGCACTCTCATCAGTTTTCATGAACCGGCGAGTGTAAAAAAAATCTGTTGTGTCCAGAGGAGCACTGGGCGAAAGAATCACTGTGCGGCCGTTACCGATATTTTAGTGAGATCCGTAGGCGTTAAATTGCGTTCTATTCAAATGCGAAATTCCGCTATAACCATCCTGGGATGTCTGTTTATACTGTGCCATCTCACAACCTTCTGAGTAGAATAAAAATAACAGTTTTGCGTAAGATAAAGCCTGACGGTTGGATGCTGAAGTGAGATAAATATCCTCATCCCGTATTTAAGTTTACAGGATCTGCCCAATAAAAATTCATGTGTCCAGCAAAAATGAATTTTGTCCCCTGAACTTCTGTGACCCTGGTACGTTTTCCTAACAATACGTTGTCTGGATTAGATGTGTTATGTAGGTAGTTCCTTCATCTTATACGCATTTTAGGATGAATTTTTAAGGAAAAGTTATTACGATAATTTAAAAAGTAAACTATTATTCGCCACATAAAGATATTCCCCTTTCGCTGTGTTAGCAATTTGCAGTTGGTTAGCAGTAACTTTGTAAGTCTTTTCAGTTTTCCTCTTAGTTAATACAGCAAATTACAGTTATTCTATTCTTTCTTTGTAATTTTCTCTTTTATTTTTCGTTCAGTCACTCTCTCAATCAATCCAACATGCGGAATTACAGGTGCTATCAGCAGGCCTCAAAAAGATTCCGCATCATTCGCTTAGAAAAAATTCTTCGGTTGTTATTTTTCCCTCCAACTATTTCAACAATTCTTCTCAAGCACTTGATTTAACATACTGGTGTGTCTGAACTATTTTAGAAAAAAATTAAAAACATAAACTTTGGATCGATAATGATAAACCGATGCATATGGATGATAAGAGATCATCATAAGTACCAACTGAAAAGAAGTCACGGTGCGTGAATAAATAACTATAAGCGATTTTTTTCAGTAAATTTTGTGTAAACCAAATACTCGATAGCTAAACTCAGATTTAAATGAGAGTTCCCCAATTAGATCTAATGTTGTAGAAATGGGCAAGAGGAACTTGTTTTTTCTGTACAAAATTGTTATTTTGTGGAAAATGTAACAATTATTTTTAATGATACAACTTTCCCCATCATCAATGATTGCGTCAGGAAGTCTTGTTGGTTTAGAAATTTCTGGGATGAGTTTCATCTCTAAATAAGGACCTGTAAATTAATTAAAAATTGTTTTTGTAGGTAGAATAAGCCTGTAATACAGAAAGACACGCTTAGACATCGGAAAGCAATCAAAGAATTTCAAAGTTCATGCGGAAAAATGGGAGTAAAAGCAGTAATTCTGTTAAAAACAAATTTGCTCTTGTTGAATATCCAGCTATAGACTGGATGGTCTTGCATGTCTCCTACATTCGGAGTCACAATCCTTTGGATTGCATCAGCACCTTCAAAGAGGTTCGCTTACAGTGGTAACTTCAGTTACAGAACCAAACAATAATTCCAGGGCAACAAATCAGGGATTTAACGTAAAAATTAAAAAAAAAAAAAATCGGACTATAAGTCCTCGGATAGCTATTGTCCTGCAGACAGTTGATAATGTTCCCTCTTTACCTAGATTAAGTGGCGTTACATTTTATTTAGTATTGTGTAAATGTAGTATATAGCAGTGTTTACAGATTATTTATTAATGTTGCCCTTATGATTGCCAAAAATTGCTTAATAGTATTTACTAGCATTACGCCGCTACTTCGTATGCGCAGTAATGCATTTTCCCTTTGTTTTTCTTCCAGTAGCAAGCATAAATGATTGTGATGTAGTATCTTCATTTCCTTTGCCGTATACTAAATTCCACCATTTAGTTACGCTTATTGAAGTATTAATCTTTGATATTGGTTATTTAAGGTTTCCCGTGGATTTAGGTAACTGAAGAAATACATAGCCAAAACTGTGTTTCGAAAAAAACTATACTAACAGAATCCAAAGGGTGTAGTGTTTATCTGTGTTATAGCGCAATATTAGATCGAAAGCCCGTAATGGATTGTTCATCTGGGTGCATTGTGATCTCTGGCACTTACACGAACGAGTTATCATTCCTTAATCCGTTTTCCTATCACTTAGAGTAAAAAAATTACAGCAGATTTTGAACTGGTCTATAGGCATTCACCGGGATGTTTCCTTCATAAGGCCGTGGCCAAATTCCTTCCAGTTCCTTGTCCTCAGTCCCATTCCACCTCTAATCACCTCGACGTCGACGAGGGTAAAGCAATACTTTTAAAAAAAGAATAAGCTTTCAAACTGTAAAACTCCATCGAAATTATTTTTGCGTGATTCCTAGACAAATCTACAGTATGCGAGCAACTTTCTTATTGTCTAACTGTAGGAGTGTGTAGTTAAAAAATTATGTAGCTACTTCCGAAGACATATTAAGAGCTCAATAAGAATAATGATTTCACAGTTTGTTAGGAAATCACTTATGGAGCATAACATTACCTATTGCAGGGTATATTGTCGGTATAAGTAACATTGCAGGGTATATTGTCGGTATAAGTAAGCATCATCAGCCTTACTAATAACAGAAAGTTTATTATAATAATATTATTAACGAGTCAACCAATCAAAAGAGGCATCAATGAGAGAATGTCGTTAAAACAAATCTGATTTACGAACTTATGACCCGTCAAATAGTTTGATGTAATTAGTTTTATGAGTGGTGATTGCTGTTATCTTATCAGCTGCTCCGGCCACAGAGCGCTTTGTAATTAGTCGTGTGGCTTATAATACGTCCGACACGTGCGTAATTAAAGCCCGCTCAATGAGGGTGAAAAGATTAATTGCTTTCATGGATTTGACGCTGTATTTCAGTCAAGATCTCGCATCAAATTTAATCGAGTCATGTGAACACAATATTGTGCAAATTAGGTGTGCGGGCGATAGCGTTGAATCAATATACCTTCTGATAACGGAGGCCGTAAATATTGGCTCAAGCGACTGAGCTCCTATATTAACCTGTTACCCGGAACCTCTCGTAATTCTTGTGCACGGGTACCAACCACAGCGTCTAAAAGAAAATGTTACAATACTATTTGTTAATTTGTCTTAATTGTATGGAGAACTTAAAAACTCAGTAACCAATTAGCATTTATAAGCCGCGACCTGTGTTATTTTCCTCATCGTAAGTACTATCCCAAGAGAAAACTGCTGAATGAGTTCATAAACAGTTTTATAATAAGCAAAAGCAAATGTTCATTTTTTGAAATCAAGAATTGAATTACTCGCAAATGGACTCGAGATTTAAAACTGCCAAGCTGTGTTTGTGGGTAGCAGATTACTTCCGGTGATACATTATTATTTTTCTCTCCTGTCCACGCGGTTTAATAATAAGGTACATCATCAAAGCAAATACACCCACTACATTGTTTTGTCTTGATTCTTCAAAAGCAAACAATTTTAAAATCAGAAATGTGAGAATAATCTTAGGTAGAAAACTGAACGTTCTATTATGATAGTTGGAAAATTGTCATATTTATTTCTTACCAAACGTTCAAATGAAAGTAAAATTCGGGGAATCGCAGACTTTAACAATAAATACGTTAAAAATAAAAGATAAAATCACACTCTGTGTCAATGATGATACCGGTTTTTTTTTCAATTTCACTATAACTATTTTCGCAGAAATAGTATTTAAATATCTTAGTTCCATTCCTCACTCGTCAAAACAACAAATTTATTTTTAAAAGTTTGAGAGTTAATAAGATATTACGATTTTTCTTTCCATTTTTTTATGTTTAAAATACGCTTTATTTACTGAGAATTTTATTTACACAGCAATCAATCAGTAATTCTTCCCTGTTATATTGTCGTTCGCCTTAAATTTCACTCAAGCGTTTGAAAATGTACGTACTTTCAAGATTTTATTTTTCTGGTAAATGCCTGAACTTGTAGCTATTTGTATTCAATCTTTTATTTCTCTTTCTAAATTTGTTTCAGTCTCAGAAATCAGAATTTATAATTTGCTGCCTCATTTTGAACAAAGACAAGATGTAATGTGTCTGTCAAAATTTATTTCCCTAGTAATTCCTTTATTTAAATTTTCTCAATGAACATGTGACTTCGTCGTTATTATTTTTGTTGATAATGACTTTCTAATTTAAATGATTCTTAACAAGGAACGGATTGGAAATCGAATAGCTCGTGTATAAAGGATCACCTCGATATTGAATTTAAATAATCTTACGGAACTGGAGAAGGTTATCAGATATCTGAACTGAGAATGAATTCGAAATCTGCCGGATGCCGCATGATCGTTGGTAAACACAAACCAGGCAAGTCCCAGCTTCAACTTCATTCCGTGTAAAATACAATGCATATAATTTATGATCTCTTATGGAGTCTTCTTCTATTGCAAAGAAATCTAGATGAATGTACCTCCGGACTGTGTTGTAAAAACACGGTGTTTCGACCGCTAGTTCTACCGTCTTCTTCAGGTGTGAAACCATCTGTACTGATCAGCTGATCGACAGCAATCGACTAAGCATAGGTGAAATGCCTATCTATTCTAGTGCGTGGTTCTGTCCACTTTAGTGTGAATACCTTACCTAAACACCAAAAACGTTGCCTTTTCCTTCTGGTTTTAATGGGGTACTTGACTAATTTTGGGAAAGTAGTCAGTATTGTAGCTGGTCATCTACTATAAACAAAAAAAATATTATTTCTTGAAATAACGAACGGAAAATAGCAAAATTTTGCATTTTTATGCGATGATTTGAATATTGGCGCCAAAACGCTCCCAGCTGTCAGTTGGTCTCTTGTGACGTCAGTTGTTGGCTCGTGCCATTGTAAACATATAGGCGGTATGCTTATTTTATTAATAAAATGAGTTCTAGAGTTTACAAATGGTGGGTGGTGCCTTTGTGTGTAAACACGACCTTTAATGTACCAAACAAATTGTTTGTTTCCGTTCCACGCAACGAAGTAGTTGGAAAAAGTGGTTAATGCTTGCACGACGCGATCCGGCTTATGTGTCTACAACACCTTCAATATATTTTTGTGAAGAACATTTTGTCGAAAGTTTGTGCTTAATATTTTATTATGTTTAATAAGCTTGTACGTCAATATTTTGTGCTATGATAAACTTAAATTATTACCGGTAAATAAATTACGACCCTGGAGGTTAAAATGCTGTTCGTTGTAAATGCATCAATTTTTTTTATTGATATAGTTGCCGAACAATTTGGAAAACTATATGGAGTATCATATAATGGGATCAGTATCAAAAGTACTAATGAATCAAAAAAATTATTCTTTACTTTTGATTTCTGTCTTCGAGTTACTGAAGAATCTATCATCGAATTTAGATTTGGAGAAATTTTTCTTCTGGTCGAGGCCGCATTTCGACCTAACCACTTTTGAGATAGTATATCTCGAGAACTAAGCGAGATATCAAAAATGTTATTCCTTACAATCAATTTGTCACGTTACTTAAGAAACTATCACCAAATTGCGGCGCTACGATTATCGTAGAATCCCCGCTTCAACGAATACCGAAAAATATTTCAACCTGAATAGGACGATAGTTTACGACTTTCTTAGAAAACATGATCAAAATATTTTTCTAGCTATACAAAAACGTGTATAACCTCTTATATAGAAAGAAAAAGCTTTATATTCACAACATTACTGCCGAAAAAATAGCGTCGAACGAATGTGAACAGACTTAACTTTAACTAACCCAGCGCGGCAAAAAATAGTTGTAGAAATCACTCAAGGATTTTTTAAACTAGTAATTATACTAACTATTAAATACTGCACATGATTCTGCGAAGCAACAGTCATATTAAACACATTTTAAGAGATACTACAATGAAATACTCGAAATGTAGACCTGTTGATTAAAATCGCAAATTACCAATCTGTATTAAGTAAAACGCACCACTAACACACACGCTTCTAAAATATCTTATATTCTAACGTTTTATCGTATTATGGTATTATGTTTAACATATAACAAGTAAGTATTTACTTGGACGTTTTGACATTCCGGAATTCTGGTGATCAGAAATCGGTGTTTGATGCAAAAACACTCCCAGCATCATCACGTCAATTCTGGGCAAATTAGAGCTATTTGCCTTGACAAAACCAACTTCCATTGCAAGTATAAGAACAACAAATGTTTTACAGCCAGCACTGAAACCTTAACAAACTTAAATAAGCGACGGAAAGATGTTCTCCGCATGAGAATACACGGCAGCTAAACTGGCGCGGCCCAACAACTGACGTCATGCGCTCCGATTGGTGTTTCGTGTCACGTGACTAACAGCTGTCTTTTTACATTTTTATTTTATTAAAAATAGTATGTTTTTAACTCCTATCCAAAAAATGAAGTTGATTTTCGGTATCCTAACAACTTACTCTATCAGTGTAAATTAAGGTTTCATGGTTTTATAGTTAGTGTCAAGTACCCCATTCAATGCTGTTTTTACCCTTAGGATTGTGTTTCCTCTTTGCACCAACTCTAATCCATTTCCTTACATTCTCCCATGCGTCATGTCAGACAGAATGTTCTCTCATTGCCTCGTATACAAAATATATTTTATCAACTCCTTCGAATTAATTTAGTTTCCATATTTAGTATCGTTCCAAATACACCAGTTAGTTATAATAATGAGATACCATTTTTATTTTACAGCAGGAATGAATTAAAAATATAGTTTCTTACTTTTGACTCAGTACTTTGCCACATCTTTAGCGAATGCAGTTTTCTTTCACAAACCTCCTCAGTATCCTTCAGTCAATTTAAATAATTAATTTTTGAGGTAGATACATTTAAAACTGACAATTGGATATTTACATTCCTCTGCAAAAATAACACATAAGCTCATTTTCACACTTTTTGCGTAATTAATTCTGTTATATTATAACCGAATTTAATTAAATCTCCATATATAGGTAGATATGTTCTGCCGATTCCCAAAAAGTTATCCATATATATTAAATTGTTCCACAGTTCAATAATCGTTGTTGAATATTTAGAGAGCGTCAGCAATAACGTAATTAGCCCCCTAATATAAATTAATTATAAATAAGTTATGTGCATAACGTCACTACCAGAAAACATTTAAAAAGTACAGTAAATTCAACTGTTCATATGAGCTGGAGAAGGAGTTTCAAGTATCATTCCACCTCTGTCAACGATGGACTTACAGCCTAACATGGAATCCGACCCCCCAAGCGTTCTTTGAAGAAAAGCGAAGTATTATCAAAGGTGATGATCAGGTTCTGGTAAAAATTTCGGGTCACACCCTGAGAAGAGTTGTAAAGTATTCGTTTATCTGGATGTGTTTACAGTCAACCATAACTCTTGGACGTACGCAATGACACTTAAGTCGCCACCCATGTAACAGGTTGTCTAATCAGCTGTCGCATAATATGCTTCTACCGTGATAAAAGAATCATCTGCAAGACTAGTATATCAGTGTAAGCTAGTTATAGCGTCAATGCATTTGCTCAGCACCTTTGACAGAAGGTTCTAACGTTGGACGCTGTTGGGATAGATCAATAGGGCAGAGGTAATCGTGGCTAAGCAACCATCGGTTGTGGAACAAAGGAAATAGGTTTCAAAAACGTCTGAATGACTTTTCTCAAATCATGTAGAAGTGATATGTAATCTGTTAACTATTTCGATTCTATTTTCGTGACGTAGCGTAACAAATTGAGCCAACCGAATGATATTCGATAATAGGTGAAAGATGATGCAGTAAGGTGTTGCTAATGGATTCTTCTGACAGGCACCATTAAGGAGATTTCCGATCTGGTCAGCCTATATGTACTTTTTTTATTCGTATCTTATATTTAATTCAATAATTTGCTAAATAGAGGAACTGCTTATACATAAGATCGAATTTTCTCTCGACGCTAATAATTAATATAGTCTTCTCGGATGACTAGACTGTGAGCAGGTTGTTTTCACAGCATATTTTGGTGATCGGTTCATCTGTCGCCATCTTCTGATTCAGAGTTTCCGATCACCGAAATATCGTGTGAAAACAACCTGTTCACAGTCTAGTCATCCGAGAAGACTATATTACAACTGCTTATAGTTTTACGCATCGCCAACGTCGAGGTCATTCGAGGCGGGAAAGTACTGGGTCCAGGGAACGGGAAGGAAATTGGCCATGGTCTTTTGAAAGGACCATCCTCGAATTCATCTGGAGTGATTTGGGGAATCCATGGAAAACTGAAATCTGGATGACCGGACCGGGATTCTAATCCGCGTCCTTCCGATTGCGAGACCAAAGCGTTACCGCTCACCCACCACTCTCGGTGACAATGTTCGACGGAAGCTGTTAACACTGTGGCTCACTCTGCGAGGACGACCTTGGATATGCGCACTTTTTATAAAATCTGCAGTGGCATTTGCCACTGTTAACAGGAAGATGAGTGCTGTGAAAACGCTTCGAGAAAAATAAGTAACATTGGCCAAGCGGTATCCCTGTTTCCAATTTTCAGTGTGAAAGGAAATTCTCACTTGTAAGAAGACAGGTAAACAAAAACAAAAAAATGCCTTGAGTATAATCATTTAACCAGCTCCACACATATATTATACTACCCATCAATTTGCACATGTAATTATGGTACAATATAGTGAGGACAGCAAATGACAAACACGACATTTAATTACAACCACCCTTGACTGAAGCCGCACTCGAACAACCGACCCTCATGATGCGAGGCCAGCGTGCTAGCTCGAACACTGACAGGGTCGGCGGTATAATATTTACTTCCCACGGCCCGTGCATTTGACAGCCACGCCCGTCTAGCTATGAACAGCGTGCCGTGGGAATGGAGCCGCCTTTGCTGGCGGGGTTTGCGCGCCTCTATCCACTGCCCAGTCGGTAAACATCAAACGCCCGGGTAGCTGAAGCGCCACTAAGCTACGTGGTGGGGAGGTGATTGCGAGGTGGCGAGGGCTACCCTGTGTGCTGACCCGTACAATTCTACTGCATGGCACGGCCTTCAAAAACCCGGGCCTTGGAAAACCACCGTAAGAGTTGTATTAACACAGTTTGAAAAGTAAGCAACCTGTTGTGTGCTGCGCGCGTTAAAATGTCACTGTATTGGACTGGAGAAGTCCAACGGACCCAGGTTAAAATACCGTGCCCCACAAACCTATCTTTCTGATTGCGGTATTCTGCAATAATCTAAGAATCTGCTTGGATGGTTCCAGTCTACACTTCATAAACCAAACAATCCGCAAAATAAAAAAATAAAAAACTTATCATATAGAATACAAATTTCACGTTTCACAGACAGATGCTCCCCTAAGCCTAGTTAGTAAGTCGAAAGTTTCAAATTATAATGATCATAGTGATGGAAATTTTGTAGATCGTCGCTAGTGGTTTCACACAAATTGAGTCAATGTTATGTCGACGTCGAGATTATTAAGGATGATCTAATCTCAGCGACGGATAGTATTCTGTATACAGACACTTTGTTTCTCTTTCTTGTACCCGCCTGCTTTAGCCCTTTCAGAATTCTGATCCTCTTTTTTGTGTATCGTGTACTTTTTTAGGACCATCCCTACATTCACCCATATAAGGGTCGAACGCCAACCCCCTCCACTCCACCTCCAGAAATCATAATCAGGACAGCCAGTACGTTAGGACCGGGGTTTCAACAAGGTTCCATTTACCTGTCTTATTTAGTACGGATGTGACTTGTTCTTCCAAACTGGTGAATGATTCTAAAATGATAAGGGTATCGAAGTTGCTAAGGTGATTACTGTTTAATTGGTTCTTTGCATTGATATACAGGGTAAGTCAAAAAGAGTTTACAACTTTGGAATGATATAGAAATTTATTGAAATAACTTACAGAATCTGTAGATGTTTCATTTTGTTGCAGACAACCTCAAGTTTCACATAAAAGCGTCAAGTGTCATTCTGGTTCGAAGTGACTGCCATTTGTCATGTGACAAACATCGCACCGGTAATCAACTTCTTCCCACTCTCGTTGCAGCAAATCGGGCGTAATTGCGCAATGGCAGCGTACATTCGAATTTTCAGGTTGGCCAAATTGTTTGGTGTGGGAGAAACGTACACACGATCTTTAATAAAACCCCAGAGAAAGAAATCCAATCTGGGGAGCGAGGTGGTCAGGTGATTGTCCCTTCTCCGCCAATCCACCGACTTAGGAAGCGATTATCGAGGAAACCTTAAACACCCGAGAGGAAATGAGGTGGTGCAACGTATTGCTGCTAGTCAACCATCCCATCTCGGTCTTCATCGATATGTGAAAATAACAAGTTTTCAAGCATATCCAGAGACACAATATCAGTGACAGTTTTCTCCATGAGGAAGATAGGACCGTATCACGTCGCAGTGAAGAACCCGTCTCACAAAGTTCTTGAGCCAGTGAAAGTAGCCATTTTAACTGTGCGCTACGCTAGCGCTCCTGGTGGCGGAATGGTGTACTGATATACTACGCGCATCAAACTTGAGGTTGTTTGCTACAAAATGACAAATCTACCTATTCTTTAAGTTATTTCAACAAATTTCTATATCATTCCAAAGTTGTAAAGACCTTTTTGACTTACCCTCTATGAATAACGTAACAAATATTCCGTAAAATCAGTATCACTTTAATCTGAAACCGGTACTAAGGATCATCCTATTTGTTTGGTGACTGACGTTCATCTGCGCGCTTTCATTGTGTATGCACGGAGTTTCTCATTCTGCACACACGTGCGCTTTATGCAGATTTCTACCTGCCCTTCAGTAGGAATAATTCAGCAGATAAAACCCGCAACGTAAGACTTTGTTGGTGGTATCAACCGCGTTACAATGGACCGGGCGCCTAGGGCAGCCACTAAGAACTGTATTCATTGGATCAGGACAAGACATACCTGTCAGACATAGCCTGCGGGAATAGCCGTATTCTTCCTGGAGCCTCTGCAGCTACCGACTTGAAGAGAGCAACCGCAAGGGTTGACGCTTACAAAGGAAGACAACGGTCCGGATTGCCTTAGGGTGCTGCATGTCAGACCACATCTGCCACCATCAACATTTATAAATTCCCACAGCTTGTTTTCCATAAACACTACGGACAAAATATTCCAAATTATATACGAAAAAATCGAAAAAATCTCCCTCACGAAATATTATATGCCCTATAGTTCAAAATTTCATTGTAGAAATTTGAACGAATCTGTAAATCTTGCGATTCCCCGAACAGTTTGAACAGTGTGGGGAGGTTGCCAGTCACCTCTGTTGCCTACCAAACAGTATCCTAATATTTTGAGTACGGTTACTTAAAGAAGAACAAATTGAACTATACTTTAAACGAAAATGTCGATTCCTTGTTTGGAATAGTTTTCTCGCGGTATCATATGCATGCAAATTACCGAGAAAATTAGCGGTCTGGTGGCTCAGTGGTTAAGACGTCAGACTGGAGATCGACAGGTCTCCGGTTAGAATCCCTGTCGTGGTAAGGATTTTCTAAGGCCCTTAACCCTACCTTCACCTCTGGCTCAGCTTGATGCGTAATGTGAAGTTCGCCAGACCGTTTCCGTCTTTCGGATTCAAAGTTAAACTGTAGGTCCCCTGTATCCGGTAGGATTATCGGGTTAGGTTAAGGCGGCTACGATTGGCGCGGAATACGCAGCAAATAAAAACCCTGCGTCCAGGTCATTGCGATCAAACAAGCCATCGATAAAACGGATTGACATTAGTCGATATATTTTTAGTTGCAATTTATAGCATTATGGTAGTTGTAATGGCTGTAAATTTGCATTTTTTCCCTTGTTGCTTATAATAACTATTTTACTTCTAAAAATTTTAAACTCGGGAATTCTGGCTCATATGTTACGTATTGTTTTTCTACTTAATATTGGTCTTTTTCTGCCATAATGGAACTTAATTAAATGAACTTCTGTTAGATCTTCAGTGGATATTAAAACTGAGGTTTGACTGATTTCAAGCTAGAAGGTAAACTGCAAATAGAAGGCAGAACCTCATTATAATTGAACTCGACTACACTAACGTTGGAGCATCTCATAGAGTAGTTGTTTGTCCGCATGTTAAAAGAGTAAACAAACATCTAGGTACAACATAGTGCTAAATAGCGGAGTAAGTTACATCCAACCCATGCTGAATTTAGGGAAAACTAACAGATAAAATAGAACAATTTCAAAAAAAATTTCGCCTTTCGAAAAATATTAACTTCTCAAATACCGTGAATTGAACCATTTAAGAGATTAAAAACAGCCACAGTAACGAATCAGCTAATTATAGTTGTAAGATATGATACAACCGCGAAAACGTTAGAAACTAAACCGGAATTTAAAAAATATCACAGATCAATAGATATGATAAAGGACAGTGATGAAACGATTGGGACAGAATCAAAGTTCGAGAAAAATATTATTACTGGAGCTTGTTTTTCTTTTTATGGCACGTCGGTAACGAGGCCATTAGCATCCTTGCGTTGACCTAAGAGATCACGGTAAAACAGGTGAATCGTGATTAGACTTTACAGCGTAGATTAAATATAGGAGAAATCAACTGTCACTATATGTAAAATAACAATAAGCCTTAGTCAAAGCGAATAGTTGCCATTTGTGTTTGTTAAGAGCATTACATCTCTTAGTTATAAAGTTCTCGGGTAGCTATCCGAATAAACATATTGTTCTCAAACATATTTCCGTGATCAAAGTCTCCGACGCTATCTTCAAATGCCAAGAACGTTATATGGATACATATCGCCGAGAAAAACTTCATTCTTTCAATGCGTCTCTTGTATCAGGAGATTTGAAGATTTCCTGCATAACCTAGAGGTCATACCAATCGAAGACCTTTCCCCTAGTCTATGATTTATAATTAGTTTTGGAAAGTGTAATGAATGGTCGTTAGAGGTATTCACCACTGACAAATTTGTAAGGTTTGCTGAGATAAATAGATTTCGAGTTTAGTGTCAATGCTGGAAAACGCGATCCACACCACCAAATATTTTGAGCTTTAATTGTTCCTTGATGAATCGAATTGAATGTGGAACAAAATTTACGGATCCTAGCACAAGAGTTCCAAAATCACTTTCAGTAATATCATCACGTAAGCTTTCCTTTTTTTCATACTGCACTCTTTGATGTCCATATGTTTTGATCCCAGTAACAACAGCTATCCTGTACATTTTGGTTGCTCGTTCTAGAATTCTTGTGCCACCATCCTACTTTTATATTTTCAAGTCTGTTAGTATTGTAGTATGTTCAGATGTTCGTAACGTATCATTTCATAGACTATTTATGCAAGTGCACAAGAAATCCTGAAGCCATGTCGTAACTGAGGTGTTGTTATCAGTTTAAAAATATAATACAAGGTTAACGTATTCCCTTCAACATAACCATATGTTTTAAACTATTGTGTCCGAATTTTAAAAGTAAACCAACTCCTGCTGTGTAGAAATTTCCGGCGTGATTTCTGTTAGTGGTTCATTTCTCTATTGCCTAACTGCCTTCAAAGCATAATAAAAAATGGTCATTGCATTAGACTCTAGCCCGTATTCTCACCATCCTATTTGAATTAGATATAACCCGGACAGAATAGCAGCTCCAATCAAAAACTAAACTTACCTGAAAACTCAACTAATAAATGTGAAGTATGTATTTCCTGGAATACATTTATATAAAATGCATGAAACAAATAATTCCCAAAAATCTTCCTAAATATGATTGAAACTAAATAATAGCAGAAACCTGTCTGTAACTTGATTATTAAAAATAAAATTTTGAGTAAAGTCGGCAGAGCAGCTCAGCTAACTCGTAAACTGATTCGGACAGTCTCATAGAAAACAGGGGGGATCGAGCTTTATTTAATCTTTAAACTTCCACAACAGTCTAATTATCCACTAAACTAAAAATGGTAAGCTAAAAACTCAAAAAATTGAAATTTTTTGCTATAAGCCCTTAGGTAGTTCAAGAGCACAATGTGTTTTGCAGGAGCGGAGATTCCAGAACGAACTGTTTCGGATCACACCGATCGTGGTGGTGTAACGGTTAACTTTCTGGCCTCGCATTCGGCAGGACGGCGCCGCGGCGGTTCGAATCCCCGTCCGGCATCCAGATTTGGGTTTTCCATTGTTTTACCAAATCACTCCAGGCGAATGCCGGGATGCTTCCTTCAAATTGTCATGGCCAAATTTCTTTCGGTTCCTTATCCCCAGCCCCATTCCGCCTCTAATGACCTCGACATCGACGGGGTGTAAAGCAATAAGTAAAAAAAAATATCTTTGTACGGTATTGAAACCTTGTCCGTTACAGAAGCTGTTAGGTATATTTGCCGACCACTAACTTCGTTATTAACAACGTATCTTTGAACGTCGTTGTGGTTAAGGTGATAATCGTAGAATGACCTAAGCACCCGTCACTTGTTTACCTGAATTGGCTTACCATATAAACAAACGCGAAACTGCGTATTAAAGTGGGAGATTTAAACACTAGAGTGTATTTTGTTTTACTTCGAACATGGGTTCCTTCCACAAACCCAAAGAGTTTGTAGAGTAATACACTATATAAATATGTGCAAGTATGCATTGCCTAAGCAGTGGTTAAATTAACAGACTATTTAGGCCAATTCGTAGACTAAATTTGAGACTTTCGTTATGTTATAACCGCTCTGGAAGTTAACAAGACACCTTGGGCAGACATATCTTTTTATGGTAGAAGACTGTAGATGTACTTCACCTGTCAAGATCGTATAAGTAATGCTTTAATGTAACTGTCCCAGTCTTCTGCGAAGAAACAGCACTAAGTCCTCGGAGTCCTGGTTGAATGTTCGTCACGGCCTTGGGTCCCGAATAGGAGTACGCGGAGAAGAGGGCTGTTGTGCAACTCCCGTCCGTCACAGAGCTTACCTAACCGGCGCCAGTATGCGTGCAGATATAGCGGTGCACTTACCACATAAGAATCTGACTGCACACGTCTGTCTCACGA
The DNA here is from genome assembly GCA_031002005.1 of Vandiemenella viatica. Classification (NCBI taxonomy): domain Eukaryota; kingdom Metazoa; phylum Arthropoda; class Insecta; order Orthoptera; family Morabidae; genus Vandiemenella; species Vandiemenella viatica. The sequence goes on from JARYHS010009186.1 coordinate 99,219,927, forward strand.
ACAGCTGCTATTCCGAGAACGTTACCAAACAGTATTTACTCCGGCGACAATATCGTGTCGTCACAGCAGAGGGATGTAAATAGAAATACATCCAAAGAATCTCTAGATAATCATATGCAAGTTTCCAGATATTTACTTCCCCGACTACTACAATGCCCAGTAATGTACATAACATTCATAGATAGTTAAATCGTTCACTTCAAATGTCTGTTAATTTTTCTGATTTGAAAGAAGTTCTGAGAACGGTAACATTATTGGTCATCCAACTTCAAGTTTTTTCAGAGTGAAGGTGACTGTCGTAACATATGCCAAATGTTATATGAGTGAAATCCCAGCTATCGCGAGTGCTCATATCATGACATATATAGAGTTATACATTGTGTGGCAGCCAATATGTGTTGAAATGGTTCTTACGAGGGACACAGAATGTTTGCGCAATCTGAAATGATGTACTGTTACTACTCATACAGCATTTGCAATTTGCTTCCCATACTTAAAATTTGTCACGTTCGAACAAACAGATACATAGGCCTAATTCTCATCACTAAAAAATGTAAGATATTGAGCTAACTGCAGTAGTAGGAAGAAAGTCCGTTGTAACAATACTCCCATTTTTTTTTTTTTTCCTTTCCACATCAGAATTGGTTAGAAAAGATGCTGAATGTTTTAAAAAAAATTGAGGTATATAGTAAAGCGTTAAATTGAATACATTTTTAGGCAAACAGCGTGTGAAACAACAAATATTGTTTAACAGTTAACATTATATTTATGCGCCAATAGCGTCTCTTCCCCACAACGTCGATTTTTCACTTTCATTGTATAACAACTTTAAGAAATTTATTTCTATAGATCTTGAAATTGTCTTAAAATGTCCACCAAAGTGTATTTCATACGAAATAATATTATTTTCGCTCAAGTCACAGGACAAAAATGAGGGATGTCCGGTGTATAAGGACTTTCGGCGTGTACTAATTCGTCGTTTATTTAACCCAGGGGTCGCCAACCCGCGCCCCCAATATTTTTGCGGCCCGCGAGATTCAACACTTTTACAAAATATATTTATTTTATAATAGCCAAAATTTTAATGTATTAAAAATTATATTATTTTTGCATCCATATTTTCAAAATTTATTTCATTTATATTTATATATTTTTAAATATCATTTAATGTTATATATTTATTTAAAATGTGTGTTTAGTATCACTATTATTATATTATCTATGTTTACATGTATGAATAATAGTAAATACAATAATAATAACCATTACGTTTCAATTTTTCACTCCAAAAAAATGTCTTTAGTGGGTCTAAATGTAATATAGGGATATATGATTTTATATGCGGCTCGCGGAGTTAGGACGCATTTCCAAAGTGGCCCGCAAGATCATTTGGGTTGGCCACCCTTGTTTTAACCAACCAATCACGTAACTTCACCGCGCTGTGCGGATACTCAGAGAGAGATGCCGGTTTGAATCCCCGTCCAGTCATTCAGATTATTGTTTTCCATGGTTTCCCGGAATCACTACAAGCGAAAGCCGGGAATATTACATTAAAATGCTATAGTTGAATTCGTACCATTCCTTGCTCCATTTCCTTCCCCACCTCTAATGACCCCAACGTAGACGAGGCGTAGAGCCATAAAAAGTAGTAGTTTCTCACTGTTTTTATTGCTATTCGTAGTCATAGAATGCGACCGAGTACCGAAATTATAAGATGCATACTGGTAAAAAATAAAAAAAAAAAGGCCCGCGAGATTTGCAGCGGTCCCCAACGGCTCTGTATCTAACCGTTTTGAAACTGATTGAGAGATTGGGTTGGGTTGGCATAAATGACTTACGGGAATAGCAACAAAAGTTTCTGAATGAATTTGATTACCGCGTTTCATTAGTAGCAAAATATTGTTTCTGTTCACATATATAAGATTTAACGCTGTAAATAACAGTCGAAAAGATCAAATGTACAATTAGATGTATGTGTCTTTCTTTCTAAAGGTAACATAACTGTGCTAATAAGACTCAGAGCCAGTTACTTAAATATGGATCCCAGAGAATAAATGCAGACTTGGAAGCTCTCTGTTGCGTTAATAATTTCAGAAGAGCTAAATTACCCGAATTAATAATGATCTATAAATGAATAAAGTTTCCGGACAGATATAATGTGTTTAGAAATAATCTTTGCTAAGAATTAATTTTATTCTTTTTGTATTTAGTTAGAATTCTTACTCAAACTTTTAAAGCATCCATATAGTAAGAAACAGAGTTGAGATACCCAACAGCCAAAAATCATGTTACTAGTAAAATTAATAAAACTTATTATTAAAACACTGTCTGCAAGCAACTGTTGTGATGAATGTTTTTATTTCCTTATTTATTTCTCAGACACGTTTCGCCCTTATTGTGCGGGGCATCATCAGTGAAGATATGGTGACAATCTTCACATGGTGACTTGGAACAGCGTTCTATGGAATTTTATAGAATATTACAGATTAATGCCATACCTCCACTGATGATGGCCCACACCATAATTGCGAAATATGTCTGGAAAGTAAAAACATTCGCCACAACAGTCGTTTTAAAGGGCATTTTATTTACAAAACTTATTGTTCAGCAACTGCTGAAAAATTGTGAAAACCATGTTAATATATAAGATTAATCTTGTTAATGTGTGTTACGCTACCGAATTAACTGGATTCTAAAGGTGACACTAGATGGAAAAGAACACAATATAGATGACCGTTAATTCTATTTGAGAGGAGGTAGTATTAGTGTGTTACCAAGAAATCGATACAATCCTCCTCATTATTCAATTTAGGTTTTATCGGCAGAGAATACATAGAATAACGATGCAATATTCCTTTAGTTCCATCATCTGGAAGCAGTTTCCAAAGAGACATTTGAAACCGAAGAAACTCGACTGCACTACGTTTTCCGTGAAGAAAGTGCATTTATTCTGTTTTTGAAATGGCAATATTTCTCTGCACATAATAATACAGTCCTTTAGTGTTTGGTAGTTTCCCCACATCGCCTTCATTGAAAACTGTCTCCTATTTTCAGTATTTTTCCAAAGTGGTTGTTAAATTTCCATAACGACATCTGGCAATTAGGTAGAAACGATAACAGAATATTTATAGAATTAAACCTGTCCGGCGTCTCGCAACAAATTTAATGAGAACAGAAGTGAGTTCGACGAAACTCCGACTGCAGATAATGTTAATTACACTTAACGACTCTACGCTGCGTAGAGTTCTCCTTTGATTCAGTACGTGCAACGACACAGTGATAAAATCCTCATAAAAACAATAACGTAGAATTAAACTTTTTTATTTCTTTATTTGTGTCTTCAACCACCTGACTTTCCCACTTATCAATCGTGTGGGTAAACGATCTAGTTAATCAGTAATCAAACTAATGGATTCAGAAACGGACGAAAAATACTGGACTGGAATATTTTCCTGCACAATTATACGGAGCTGTTGTTGACAGCAAATAATGGTTGACCGACTAGTGTAAACATATGCGTCATACATATGTCCTTGTTGCGGATTTTAGGCAAATGATCATGTATTACACATTTCATAAACAGAATCCATATTTATTATACTGAATGCAGATTACATATTTACAAGATAGATTGAGAAATTTTAAGTTCCCTTTCCCCACAAGATCTTGCTCAGATACAAAACAGCTGGTAAACAGAATTGTCGCTGCTGCATAGTATTTAAAAGGCGAATTCTGCGGAGCAACGGTAAGAAGAATGTAGCGGAATAGATACTAATTTTAGGATCTGGCTGCAAAAGCAGTAATAGTATATTAAATCTATATTTGAGAACAAATATTCAATCGAATTGTGGAACAATTTATTAATTTCAAGATTCCTTTATTAACCAAAAGTATTAAAACAAAAGCAACCAATATCACTGCAGAAACCGTTATGAGACCTGTACCTGTTTTTATAACTTTCTTATAGCTAAGACAATACCTTTTCAACATTCTTAGTATTTTCTAAAATATTTTGTTACAGAGAAACAACACAAACTCATGTTCGCTATCTACGTGAATTGTGTGATCAACAAAAGTATTATGTCGGTGAAACTTGATGGAAACAAAAAACAGGAATAAGCTTTTATCGGTGTGATCGGTTTGTACAATTTTGACGAGTCCTACTCCAATAAAGAAAGCGTTCCTGCCCAAATCTAAGAGTAATTTATATCACACTCGACTTCTGCGTTTCTTAAAATAATCTTAGATGCTGTATCACAAACTGCAGGATTTTGCACCAGTTGTTTGGCAAAAAGTGTGTTACAGTTGTTGGGTACCAGTTAATCATCCTATTTAGAAATCTTGTCTGCTACAGAAGTTTTATTTTTGATAGTAAATTTACAAACGTATTCAATTGAATAGTAAAGAGAAGTTTCAAGTGAGCAACAAATTAATAGCTTTGCGGTGACGAGAAAATTTTTGCCTTATAATTCTTAGGTGTCTGCTGTAAATAGGGCTGCCTTAATGCAGGTGTTCATGGAATTTTTAGTGCCGAAACTGGTGGAAACCGAAAGGTCCCCGGTTCGAATCCCTGTCTTGGCGGAGATTTTCATAGGCACTCTACCCGACCTTCACCTCTGTCACAGCTTACTGTGAAGTACGCCACAACACTTCCGTGGTTCGGATTCCACGTTAAACTATAGGTCCCCTGTACCCGGTAAGATTGTCGGGTTATGTTAATACTTCTACGACAGGGGCGGAATGCGCAGCCAATATAAACCTTGTCACCAGGTCATTACGACCACACGGAATTATTATTATTATTAGTGCCGAAACATGCGGGTACAAGTAAATCAGTATCTCTGAGAGTAACACATCTGCACATTGTAAATGACATTTTAGAAACTCACTTAAACCGTCACATCTGTATATATCGTGGAATGTACAGCCGTAACTACTTAAAAAGTTAAACGCAAAACTCAAATAGCAGGAAAAGATTAAAATGCGCCAGTGGTAACATTATCTGCAAAATTAATACTGCTAATAAAAAAAATAGATTCTAGTGTCTACCGGCAAAGTATCCCAGTACACATAGAACTTGTTTATTTTTTTAGTGTATGGAAGAAATATTATCTATTACATCTTTTGACCATGATATCTCAAACAGAAATTCCTTTCGATCCAGATCAAAAATTTTAGTAAGTGAAAAAATAGTTACCTAACTGACAAATTCGTTTTTATTTTTTTTAATTTTTTTTTTATTTATTTATTTTTTTTTTTTTTGTTTTTTTTGTTTTGTTTTTTACTCTGGATGGGAATAGAGTGTTCAATTCCGGAAGCTAGAAACATGGCTATACATTAAGTTTATCGACGTTTTCTAAATTTTGATAACCAAGAAATAGTATACTGCATCGATCTGCTTGATGACTCTGTCAAATCCTTAGTTCTGTAACCAGCATAAAACTAAAGCTCCTGTTCGCCCTAATTGGATTAAGTTTCGCTACTTTTTTCGATACCATCTCCCTAGTTAGGGTCCGGTTCCACTTCCTTTCAGCACTGCTTTCCATAACAAAACAAAAATTACTATTTTTTGTAAGACAAAAAAATTATTTTGTCGAATCCATTGTACGCAAACAAGTATCAAATCTATTATTACTTATTAATATGAAGTTATTCTACTATCATAAGTACTTTCACGAATATCATTCATACCTTGCTTCTTACTGCCACTATACCATCCGTTACTACGTATTATAAATGATTTAGTAACAGAAGGTTTTACAGTTACTTATTTTTATTTACAGCCTGTTGAGTCTTCACGATTCTCCTGAATTTCCTTCCCTTATATCCCAAACACTTTCCCTGCGTAAATAGCGTCAACAGAAGGCACTTTCTCTTGAACTTGCGACACTATTAAATCGTATTTTAGCTATTGCACACGATAATTGTTTTTTTGTGCTCCCACATAACTGTTATATGGTGTTACGCCTGAATATTATCTTAAGGAATCACTAATTTACGCAGTATTTTAAAAACAACAAATGAACTCTGCTGGCATATGTTACCATTGATGTAAAAATATGACGCAAATACCGAGAGTGGTGGTGTAACGGCTAGCGTTCTGGTCTCGCATTCGGGAGGACGGCGGTTCGAATCCCCGTCTGGGCATCCAGATTTGGGTTTTCCAAATCACTCCAGGCAAATGCCGAGATGCTTCCTTCAAAAGGCCATGGCCGAATTCCTTCCCATTCCTTGCCCCCCATCCTTTCCCGTCTCTAAAAGCCTCGCTGTTAACAGACGTTAAGCAGTTAAAAAAAAAACGCAAATATATATAGTTAACGAATTATGTCTCGCTAACCAATGTATGAACATTCGGACTGGATGATTAATCCTATTTACTTAGTTAGCATAACGGCTTGAGTATTTACTGATTCCAACATATTATCTTATGCAGATGTGAGACCAAAAAGAAATGTTGTCGGCCATGAATTATGCTGGAGAACCATTAAGTATTCTGCGTCGTTTAATTTCGTAAACCTCTGTACAGCTGGACAGGGATTTTAATGTCAGTATACAGCCAGCGTTCGTCTATCGCATTGCAATTGCTATCGTCCCATCAAGACTTTCTCCGATACCGCTTCTCCAACGTGTACAAATACCGGGTGATTCGGAAACTGTTACTTATTATTCTCACCTAAACATGATAGGAAATATATATAATATTAGGCAGGAAATCCATGTTTTCTGAGAAAGACCAAAGAAAATCTGCTAAAAAGGACAAAATAAAATGATTTGATTATAAATCTACAGAATTCATAGTTTTGGATCATATTATCGCTGACATAGGCTAAGAGGACTTCTAGTATCATACATACTCATCGTTCATGTGATATGTCAGGAAAAAATTCTCACAGCATTTTAGCCTGTTATAGAGGTGATTTGTGAAAGTAAACAGGATGCGCTATCATTTTACCATTTTTGAACAACTCTAGCAAAAAGGAAAAGAAAGGATGGTTTCACCTTACTAGTAACGTAAACTGAATGTAAACGTCGAAGAAAATATTTTCATTGCAATTTAAAATCATGAATTTCTCCGAGATTTTTTTTCCTCAAAATTTATAGCGAATATATCCCGGTTTTATGTGCCCATTTTGTTCTTTAACCGGCTGCTAAACTCTTGACAGTGATTAAATGTAACAAATATAAGCTTATCCTTGCTTTGCAGAATTCAAGGGTTAGCAAGACACTTTTATGGCGTTTATGTACTCGGAAAATGTTTTTGATTTTGATCGTGTTCCAAATTTTAAAGAAGTCAGGTATAAAATATAGAATATCGAAATACAGTTAAGAATCTTTTACGTTGAAGAAAAGACCAAGAAAGCGAAAGAAAAAAATTAGTATGGTGTAAATACGGGATAATATTTTAAGTTATATGTGATTAGTTAATTTTCTAGTGGAGGGAACAACGTCAGGAAATAACTGCAATCTAAGACAAATCAGTATGCTACGATTTTGCTAAATACATTTAACTTTAAGCAGACAACAGTGAGGATATTCAGAAATTACCGAACGGTGCCATGAATAAAATATTTGAATATAGGAAAAATGATGAAAAAATGATTAGAGTAAATATAATACAAATAAGATCAGATCTAATGGTAGAAGTAAAATAATTCTGTAATCTAGGAAGCAAGCAAAATTCCATTCAGTAACTCAAGCAATAACAACTTCAAAAGGAAAAAGAGTTGTATTTAAAACGAGAAATCAAATATTATTTTAAATATTTACTTCGTAATTCCATAGAACAGTATAAAATCGTAGATATCGAGCATTGCACTTTTGTGAAAGTGAAATATGAACTTAATGAATATCAAAAACAAGGTAAAATAGGTGGATAATGGTAAATAAGTGGGCACAAAAAGTAACAAATAGGGTTGGGGGATGTGGTGGGTGAGGGAAAATGTTTGCCCAAGAGTCTTACAGATAGAAACGACAAGATGCTGGATCATATTTTAAAATATATGGAATAGGTTAATTTGTTAGTGGAGGAAACAGCCCAAGGAAATAACTGTGGCTTAAGACAATTAATAGAAAACATGAATCTTATAACTTGACGCTGGTTGCAGTGGAGATATTTAGAAGTGGACGATAAGAAGATAGAGAATATCTCTCCAAATCAGACGAGAAACTATTAACACAAAACAAAGAGAGACCGGATTACAATTAATCGTTAAATGAAATTTTTATTGATTTCCTCTAATGACTTGGTAAGAACTGGAGATTATCGCCTGCTTTGGCCTCATATATTAATTAGACAAAACACAATACACAACAAATTGCGACACTACCCTTTAGTTGTATATGACTAGCGTATAATAACCACAGACATGAGAAGAATTTGGAATCAAAACAGAATAACAAGTAATATCTTTGTCTATTTAAAACTAACAGAGTAATACTATTATTTGTACGCAATATTTCGGTGACATAACTCAGTCGCCATCTTCAAAGCTCGCGAATACACTTGAAGATTGCGGTTGAGTATTACTAGGTTGGTTTCGCGAGAAAAAACTCGTAAATATACAACGCCGAGAAAAACTGCGTTCATTTATAATATCTTTGTCTTTATTTTATAGTTTTATTCACTGTTTGTGCCATAACAAGTTTCTATACCTTTCAGTATCTCTATTTACGAAAATCAGAAATCCGTACGGCCACATTGTAGTGGAGCCCGGTACCACTGTGATAGCATCTGTGACCTACCACGTCCGCTTGTTGTGTCCTCCATCTGTGAGAGCCCGCCGAGGGGCATTGCCGATCGCTTTTGGTCCAGCAGATTGTCCGTCACCGCTCTCATCGTATGGACGGCGCCGAAAAGGATGAAAAAGTAATAAGCCGGGCAGTTCAGCGCAGGCAGCGCCATACGCAATACCGTTCACCAGGTGGAACTAATAAAATCTCAATCCTCGCCCTCCCAATCTTCACTTTAACTTTTTCCATTACTTAATACAAAGCGGATTAGAGGTGAAATGAGATATAAATGGAGTTTCTGTAATATGCCGCTAATGGGAAATCTTTTCCGAAGACTCCGGGGCCATTTTTTTGGAGCTCGCCTGCCCGGTAATTGCCGTTGGTACGGGTACAGTTGCCAATCTGCGGAGCTGAGCGATGGAGCGGCAAAGGGCTCCACCGAACCCTCCTCCCCCTCCCCCCCAATCCCACCCTTCTCAATCGCGACCGGAGTCTGTTTGCGTTTTACGTAACGCAGCGAAAACAGACACTAATGGCGTGGTAATGGCGTTAAAAATGTTTGTCCGCACGGCTCAAGGGCAGGCTGGTCAAGAAACGATGTCCAACTCTGAAAGAATCATACTAATAGACTGGCAGTGGTGGATGAGCAGTAATCTTTTTGGCCTCGCATTCAGGAAGACGCAGGTTCGAATCATCGTCCGGCCATCCAGATTTGGGTTTTCCATGGTTTCTGGAAATCTCTCCAGGCGAATGCCATATTGGCTCCTTGGCCGAATTCCTTATCGTTTCCCCCCAGTCCTTTCCCGCCTTTAATGATCTCGACGTCGACGAACCGTAAAGCCATAAAAAAAGACACGAAACAAGACACAATGAAACAATTTAAACAGCTGATTGGCGAGCCGTTGTTATGATTCAGCTATTTTAAAAAAGCTCTTTCTAATCGTCTGGAAAATAAATATATTTGTTATAAAAGTTTCAGTGATTTTCGTGAGCGTCGTGAATTTACCAGATGCATAGCTCTTTCGACGTTTCGACTGTAGTCTCTGGTAATCTTCGGGAGTCAAGCCGTCAGTTGAGTGTACTAGAGACCGATGTTGCATCAGGCTGTCCTCACCTTCATAGTGGCGAAACTATCGACACCAAACCAACCATCTACTCACCACAGCACTAAATCTTTGTGTACTATGTTCTGGGGATGACTGGATAGTGATCGACAGTTTATTCACTAAGAAGGCGAGAACGGCCTGATACAACATCAATCGTTAATAGTACCGGCATGTTGTTTAACCCCTCAGGAGAACTGGAGGCCAAGATCGAAACGGAGGAAGAGAAAGTAATGCATAGACGCAACGTATACCTCGCCAACAGTTTGGTAACAAATGTAATGGTTATTTTGAACTCACCGCCACTAGCAGTATGCATTGAAATAACTCGTTTAAAAATGTATAAATATACAGATAACAATTATTTTTTGTTTGTTTTGTTAGAAACATGTAATGTTATATCGGTCGCTCTTCTAATATCTCTGACAGACAAATAAGATCAAAAGTTAATGTTTTTATACTCATTCATCAGTAGTCTACAATGCAATTACTCCTTTTTAAAATAATTAAAAAGAAAAATATACAGACATAACTGTTTTACATTTTTTAAGTCTTTGCAACTTGCTCAATAAACAGCTGCACGACCGACTTTGTTTCTCTCTCAGGCATTTTATGTTTTATTCTGTTATAAGTAACTGAAAAAAAAATATATTCTATAGGTTTCCCAAATAAAATATTCAAAATTTCTTTGTTTTTACAGCTGTCTATATTCTGATATTTGGCTTAGAGAAACGATCAATTATTCCTCAGCTACCGAATAGTTATATCTTGCGTCACAGCACTCACTCGCCCTAATGCCAGTAATACGGATTCATCCGGAGATCTACGTTTTTTTATTAAATATTTTTTTTTGGATTTTTAAAAATATCTACGGATTTTTGCCCCTTTCTATTGTTTATTGAGCTTTCCCTATAGTCATATTTTTCTTAAACTGTTAACGTATGGTAGGGCTGTTGATATTTTAAAAAATATCGGATTTTCAATATATCAATATTTTTAAAAGTATTCATATCGGATTCGATATATCGAAGAAAATGTATCGATATATCGACCATATTTTATAAAAACAATGTTACAAAAACAATTCTTTTATAAATAGGCTCAAATCTTGTGGCTATTTACTAATAGAAAGTAGTGAGGATTCTTTTGAATCATATCTTCAATTTCTGAAATAAAATAGTTTTTCACTACATTTTTTTATTAAAAAAATAAGAACATTGTAACTTAACTATTACACATTTACTGACAGTAACAAAGTAAAATTTAATGTATTTCTTAACCTTTCTGATCTTTGTGCAATATAGAAATTTAAAGCAAATAGCCTTATCAAATGGAAAGCAATTAACATACAAGTTTGCTCCAAGATGTTTCGCCTTTTGAGTTGCAATTGGATAAACACAGGTAGTTTTCTTATGATATGGGCGTGAAATCATCTATACGTGCCAAATTATCTATTTCCAGCACAACTTGAATTTGCGTGAAATTATAATCGGGGAGTGTCGTAATCGTTTCAAACAGTTTGAATTCCACAAACTACCGAAGTAAGGCGATGAATGAATAACATTTCAGACATTAGTTATGATTACTAAATGCCATTTAAAATAAAAATTTGTGATATATAAAGGTTAAGGTAGAAGTACGAACCTTGCTTCCAGGAATTATTAATAAAAAATAAAGTTATGTGTACCAATATTTGTCAGCAGCTTTTTTAAAAAAATTATTCGTTGTAATTAAAAAAAAATCAACATCGATACCCAGATTTCAGTATCGATATATCGTCCTAAAAATATCACACATTAATTTCGATATTTTCAAAAAATAATATCGATATTTCGATATAACGATATTTACACCATTAGCGTATAGTATTAATGAGTTACAGAATTGTTAGTAATTGTGAATAGTTTCCTTGCAACTACTCTCGTAAACCAAGATTGAAATCAAATATAGCTCATATTTTGTTTTGTTATACATTTAAATTCAACCTTAAAAGACCATAAAACCAAACTATCACTGACACACTCATTGAAACAGCATTACATAGTGGTGCCTTCCGAGAATAAACAATGTGCGCTTAACCGATATCCGGGAATCACAGGAGCCTCAGTTTAACATTTGGAGCAGCAGGATTTATAAAAGAATCTTCAACAAACTAACATTGGTTCCATTTTTCTTGTTACAGAAGAGATGTTAAATTTATTGTTATATAGGCATTGATAAACTATATCATCAAACAGATATTCCGGAATGCTACATCGCACTTATTGCAAGCTACCTAAAAAAATAGAAAATTTTTCGTACAAGTTGAAGGCCAAAAATCTGCAACTCACACAATTACTGCTGGAATTCCGCAAGGCTCGGTAATTGCGCCTACTCTTTTCAAAATCTACATTAACGACATACCCTTACCTCCTCACGTACTTATGGCTCAATTCGCTGACGATACGGTCATCTACTCGACCGGAGGAAACCACACACGTAATACCCAAAACGCTCAAAAAGGCTTGGACGCTTTTGATAAATGGTGCAGAGTAAATAAAGTCAAACTCAACCCTACGAAATGTTCTGCTATGTATTTCTCAAGGAAAAGATCAGTACTCCAAAAACAACTAGAAACAATGGGCCACAAGCTTCCATGGGTGACAGAGACTCGATATCTGGGCATAATACTTGACAACAAACTTCTCTTTCGTCAACATGTGCTAGACCGGAGAAAAAAAGGGCTAGCTGTGGCGATGAACCTTGCACCGATCCTGAGGAGCGACAACCTAAATTTATCAACCAAGATCCGCATTTACAAATCAATCATTGTTCCTCTCATCTTATATGGTTGCCAAGCTTGGGGAACGACCAGCCACTCCAACAGAATGCATATTCAGAGACTGCAGAATAAGACTCTCCGAATGATCACACGGGCAAGTTACTTCACCTCAACAGCGCTCCTCCATGACGTCACAAATATTCCAAATATCCATACACAAATTTTCCAATCAACCGAAAAATTCTTCAACAGAGTAGAGGAAGCCCGCCACGAAGTTCCAAGACTAGAGTCTATAGGCACGGTTGTACCTATGACCTGGCATAAATACAAGGTGCCATTAAGTATTATTATGAACCCTGTGGATTCCTGAGTAAGTGTAGTGAGAAAGTGAAATATATATAAAATATATATAAGAATACAAGAAGGGGTTCCTATTAAGGTCCAACCGACCATAGCCTGGTTATCCCCTAAAGTGTAACACCAATGAACTCAAAACCACCAAACTGAACATACAGATTAAGCTACAAACAGTAGCGGGACTGTTCATTAAACCGTTGAGGTAGTAAAAAAAAAAAAAAAAAAAGTGTTGAAAGTGACGCTGTACCAAACATGAATTTGAACTTTCAAACACTTGGAAATAAAGTATTCTTAATTATGACTCTCTCTTCAATAATTATTGATTCGATTTTTCATCTCCGGATTTTTATACCCAATCTACGGAAATTTTAGCGGCCATCTAACGATTTTCGTAGCCACAAGGTCTATTTCATGGGAAAGAGAATAGCATCTTCTACTATATAATTTCCTAAGCTCACTCACTCACCTCGAGAGCTATTGGCTGGAGTAAGGTGACTTCACACGCAAGCCTTCCCTCGGAAATTAACAGCGACCAGAGACATTATCACAAGAAATTCTAGGTTAAGTGCACAATTTAATAGCTAAGCAATTAGTATGAAGATCTCACGAAGAGTCACCAGAGGGGGACGGGGGGGGGGGGGGGGTCCGAGATCCGGAAAAACACCTCACGTAATTTTTGATTGCCCCTTACAATCTTTTAAGATACAAGACGGCCTGTCAAGTACAATTCACAGCTACAATATCAAGTCGTTATCATCATTAATATAAATGAATGATGAATAGTTCGCCATTTTAGTCCCTCTCACACAAAATACAAACACTTGGTGCATTACATAGCTCAGCGCATCTTCCACAACAAGAACAATAATTTTATGGATTAGAAAACTTCTATTCACAAACATTCCATTAGTCATTAGAGGCGGGATACAATTTGGCACGGCCTTTTGAAAGAATCATCTCCGAATTCGCCTGCAGGTATTTCAGGAATCAGTGGAATGCCGAAATCTGGATGGCCGGACGGGGATTTCAACCCATGTTTTCCCGAATGCCATGTCTGATCTTGTCTGTCACATACCAGGTTTTGTACAGCCTCCTCCACGCAGCACTGGATGTGACAGGTTTGAAATTTGTAATAGCTGTAATATACCTATTTGCGTTTCGTTTTAGTCCCGTTTTAGGTTTATAGCACGTATCGTGGACGATAGGGGCGAAAGGACTATTTGTTTTATTCATGAGGGTTCTTGTAAGTATGGCTTGACACAAGTGCTACCAAGCATAGATGATATAAATTTTTTGAGTGTGATTTTTTCCAATACTTTACTACAATATTTCTGTAAAACGTAAATTAGTTCACAATCCGAAGTCTGTTTCTATCATTCCGGACAAGGCATACTAAGCATCTGTGTCAGAGGTAAGGAATCGTGTAGTTGTAATGATATGCTGAAAGATTTTTTATTGTTGCGTATTACGGCCCTATGTAACATGCATTGTACTATCCTGGTAATCCTACTGGCTATAGGGGACCTGTAGGTTAACGTGTATTCCGAACCTAGGAAGCGTTCACATTACACAGCAAGCTATGCCGGAGATAAAGGTCGAGCTAATCCCAACCAACATCGGGGAACCTTTCGATCCCCGGTCAGATGGCTTAACCACTGAGCCACCAGACTGCTCGTAGCAAAGGTAGAACGACCAGTATCCTTGCTCCGGAACCTACAGTTTAAGCTGGAATCCGAATCACCGAACGATCACCCGATACTTCACATACACAAACGGAAGGTTTGCCTGACGCAAATGTACTGAGAATGTCTAACATATAGGAACGAAGTCTTTCTCGGCGTTGAGAATGGATGTAGTCTTCTCGGGAGACTAGCCGAATAAGTAAGATGTTTCCACGCGATATTTCGGCGATCTCATTCTCCGTCACCATCTTCACCAGAAGATGGCGACGGAGACTAGCCGAGTAAGTAAGATGTTTCCACACGATATTTCGGCGATCTCAGGCTCCGTCACCATCTTCACCAGAAGATGGCGACGGAGACTGAGATCGCCGAAATATCGTGTGGAAACATCTTACTTACTCGGCTAGTCTCCCGAGAAGACTACATCCAGGTCTAACATATTTCGGGCGTTTACTGGGAACCTTCCGTCTCGAAAGCTGGCAGCTTAGCAGCGACGTAAACCACCGCTCGATAGATTTATCCTGACAATCAAAACAGTTTCGACAACGCCTAGTGACCTGGACATACAAGATGAATCCCTCGTGTTGAAATCAAAGTTAATAGTGCTGCCAGCCTACAGAATACTAAACCAATTTCAAGACATCAGCACAACCTGCGAGATGATTTTTAGATTATTGCCAATATGGATTCAGACATTGCGTTGTTGTGGAACTGCCCTCTGTGGCCACTTTATTGGAGTAGCGATACTACGATAAAGACTGATTCATAGCACTTAGGTTTTTCCATTCTACTGGTAGCTCCTCCAGTCGATTCCAGTGTTTCAGGGAGCTAATAACCAAGATGTCAACGCGCCTAAAGCGCCAACAACAACATCCACTGTTTCTTACCATCACCATGTGTATATCCAACTGCATCTGGTTGTTTTTTAGTATGAATAACTTCTACAGTCTATACTTTAATTTAATCTTTGTCCAGATTCTGAGCATACATTATCGATAACACAAGACGAAAGCAATACTTACAAAATGCCAGTCGGAGGGCCGAATCGAACTGGAAACCAGTATAATTTGAAGCCAACAAGCTGTAAGGTTCGTCAAAGCATTTATTTATGGAAGCCACCGTACTATGATGAGATTAGATTATTGTGGAGAAACTAAATTCATACTCAAGAGTTCAGAGGTGAGAGTAGAATGGTAATTATTAGTGGAGATTTAAATTTACCAGTTAACAATTGGGAAGGAAATAAAATTAGTGACACAAAGGATCAAAGATATAACGAAAGAGGCTTTACAAAACATGTTGGATATCTTTCCAATAAGGCCCGATGATATCCTTGTGGGATGTCAAGTAACTGAAGGAATAAGTGATCATGAGGCAATTCTGATAGGTAATAGATGAATCAGTAAACCAATGGTCAAAATTGAGGGGAGATATAGGAACATTTATAAAAGGCACAGCCGTCGAAATTGAAGGGGTACTTCAAGTAGAGTTTCAGAAAATGGGAGGATAGCACAACGACAGTACAGTTAAAGTTTCAAGAGTTCAAGGAGATAATAAAAAAGGCTGAAGAAATATATATTCCAAAACAAAAACTGAAGAGAACTGCAGAGCATGCGTACGACAATAGGCAGGTCAGGCGATTAAAGAGGTTAGCAAGAAGAGAACGTCACAGACTTAAGAGACAACAAGGGAGTAGGAACTACTTGCAACAACTAAATAAATAATTAACAATACCAAAGAAGGTGGTTAAAGATGGAGTTATGAAGAATATTATTGGTTCAAAGGGCAACGGACAGATATTTCTAGAAATCTTTATAGCTATGTCAGAAACATAAGGAAAAGGGAGGGTGTTGAGACAATTATAAATAACGATAGGGAAGAAGTTACTGAGGATTAGATAAAGGCAGAGATTTTAAGTAACCATTAGGTGCAATGATTCAGGAATGGTAGAGTGTAAATCAGAGAACGAGCTTATCGAGAAAATTAGAAATGAGTGGAATAAAAAAATTTGGAATTCATCCCAAGGGTATGATAAAGGAAATAAGAAAGCTGGAAAACCATAAAGGGGCTAGTGTAGATAATATTATTACGGATGTCTTAAAGATGGCAGGATGTGACATTGTACCTTATCTTGAAACGTTATTTAAATTGAGTTTGAACACTTGCTGCTTACCAGAGGACTGGAAAAGTGCGATAGTAGTGCAAGTACATAATGGAGGGGAGACAAATAGGGTAGAAAGTTATAGGCCAATCAGTTTGACATCCTTGGCATAAAAATAATGTAAAGATATATATGCAACCTCACCAGAAACGTATGTGAAGAACGTAAGTGGTTTTCATGTTGACAACATGGCTTTAGACAAGAATATTCAAGCGAATCTCAGATAGTAGGATATATGCAAGATATTTCGGGTGAAATGGACAGGGGAGTCCAAATAGATACAGTAGCACTAGATCTTTAAAAAGGATTTTGACAGAGTGAGCCATAGAATGATGGTAAATAAGATAAAAACTATTGGAGTGGATGAAAAAGTGATCTCGAGGGTCGAAGAATTCTTAAAAGGTGAGAGAAAAAGTTGGGCATCAAATGCAGTGCCAAAGTGAGTGGAAGTTAAAATGGGAGTACCACAGGGTAGTGCTATGAGGACGACTCCTATCCGTTATTGGTGGTTTACTGTCAGAAGGTATGTTGTTTGCAGATGACATAAGCGGGCATCCATAAATTGCATGAGATGTTTTTCCGGATTTCCGGCCCCCCCCCCCCCCCCCGGGTTAGACCGGACCCACCTTCTCTCTCTGGAGAGATCTGGTTCGTGAGACCCCCCCCCCTAAAAATCGCCCTCACAAGTTTTTGAGACCTTTTTTTTAGGTTTAACCCTTACAAAACCGGCTACACCCCCACTTTTCGACGAAATACCCCTCTAAAATAGACTTTCGCGTCATTTGTAGACCTTTTTTTTAGCTCTGCAGTCCAAAAAATTTACCAAAACCGCACGTGAGATTTCCGTTGACCCCCTCACCCTTGGTGAGATTTCGCCGGAACCCCCCCCCCCCTTATTTCACCTCACGTAATTTATGGACGCCCCCTAATGCTAAATGATAGGATCAAAAAGGCAGAAGACTGTAAACAGCTGCAGGGTGATCTGGACAGAATATTTAGTTGGGTAGGTCAACATGGGATGAAGATAATCACAAAGATGAGTCAGCTTATTAGGTATACAGGTAAAAAACTAATAGTTGATTATGATTATAAGATGGGGAAAGAATTGTTTGCTGAAGAATTGAAATGTAAATACCTTGAAAAAACATTTGATAACTCAACTGGGCAGGACGGCTTGGAGAGTTAGTAGGAAAGGGTTTCAAAATCGCTCATTTTTGGAGAGAATGATAAGGGTATGTACCAGAGAAGTACGGGAATTGGGTTACAAATCTTTGGTCAGACCATTGCGTGAATATGTTGGTGTAGAATGGGACCCACATTTTGGGTATCAAATATAGGAGTTGGGGGAGGTGAAAAGAAGGACTGCTAGATTTGTCTCTGGAAATTACCGCAGAACACAATCAGTTACTGATATGACAAAGGATTGGTATTCGTAGCAAGACAGGAAGAGGGTGAAGAGGATCATGGGAGTATACAGACCGTTTATTGGTGATGAGAAGTGGAAAGATATTGCTATAAGAATTGGGAGTAGTACTTGCAAGGATAATGATGACCATGACCACAAGCTGGCACTCGACTTCAGGCATAAGGGGAAGATTTTGTTTCGTAGGTAAGAGTGTCAAGGATTGGAAATGATGAATAAAGTACCCAAAGCCTCACACACCCTTCTTGGTGAATCCTATCTTTATACCCCCAACGGCGAAAAGCCACAAAAAAGGAGAGGAAATAACTCAGATTTCATTTTTAACTGTTTCTCCAAAGTGCGCGAGGCATAAGCTGGAATAAATCGTCAAAATATGTCATTCTCTATGAGTAACTGGCCACCAATTACGACACCACACAGACAAGCGTTAAGAAAGCAGCGAGGAAAAAATATGTCTGTAACAGAGATTTAGAGAAGAGACAACTGTAATTAGGTGGTTACAACAATAACAGGAACATGTTCCGAAAATATTAGAGCCCACCAATTTGTGTGCGGGGTATAATTTGCACTGTAAATTGTTTCTACATTAATCTCCGGTATCCGTTGAACGGTAGATATTAACAGTGACGTGGAAAGTGGAGGAAATGGGTCACCTGCTTATTTGGCTCAACGTGGATCTACCTAGATCTACGCGAGTCGCGTTCGCGATTTGCTAGTTAATAAGATGAAATAAATAACCCGAATTCAGCTCACATTTGTTTAATATACTCGAAAAAAAATTAAATAACAAACTTATGGCAGCACTGAACAGTTTTTTTGTATTGAACGATGTTACTTGCAATACCGGCAGACAACGGCGGAAATGTAAAAATTATTTTCCTTTTATTGGAATGAAATAAAGTTTGTGGAAGTTATTTAGCAGACGGCATATTTTTATTTCCATTTCAGTTAAACATAATTTTGGTGTACAAAATAATTTTGTTATTTACGTTTCAGAAATAAATAGTTTCAAGTTCTGAAATTTTTGTGATTGGTAACTGAGAAATAACGTTATTTGCAACGTTTACCGCATGGATCCAATTAGTGAACGCTTCAGTGATGAATGTTATCTCAAAATGAGGCCTCTTCCACTGTAGCTGATTTTTATTTTAATAACCGTAATGCAGCAGGTTAAACAAAAATGGCACGTGAATTAAGGAAAAGGAATTCCCAACTATAAACTTTGTTGGTTATATAAATTGAAGACAGTATCAATTAACTACTCTCAGAGAAGATGAATACCTTTTTTGTGATAAACAGGGAGCCTACATGATTTGTAACCAGCCTACCTACTGACAAAAATCTGACCAGCAGTTGGAGAAAATACAAGTATACTTTTTCTCGCAGGTAGAATAATATAAGGAATTGAATAATAATGAAGAGTACCAGCTTTTAATGTTTTAATGCAGACTATTTATCCCAGAGCATGTTGAAAATATAGCTATTAGTTTTAAAGGGAAAGTTGTGACGTATGTTTAAGGTTCTTAGTTAAATCAAGCTGATTTAATGTCAAGTATATTGAATGGGACTGTCTGCAAGATACGTATTTAAGCAAGAGCGATGGAAGTTGTCAAACATAGTGCAAAATTTCCCAGCGAGGCTTTCTTTGCAAGAAGTGTATTATGGACAACATATGAGTTAGAGAATGAAACAGGAAAAGATTTAAAAATATCTGAATAAGAGGTATTTCAAATACAAGCGAAGAAGAAAATCGATTCCAATCGAAGTGACAAAATGTTTATAAGATTTATAATATATATATATATATTGCTTCTAGGCCCCAAGCTGTAATCAATGTAATGTTTAATCGTTCTTAGCGACAGTTCTCCGGTATCAGTTAATCTCCTCAAGTCACTCACAGAGACGTTTTCGGTGATAAATGAAAATGAGGCAATGTACCTATAAATGGATGAATTCTTTAATAAACACTGACTTAAGAAGCTCCTTCAGCATCAAGAGATGTTGTTATGGAGTCATATCGAGTTTTTCTAACTCCGTTTGAAACAATCTCGACTTTGAGCAGCGTGAATTGTTTAGAAATGCTTTTCCTCGTCCTAACTTCTCCCCTGTTTTATTAAAATATGCGGTGATATACGCAAGTTATTTAATTTATATCACTCATTTATTTACGGAAAAATATGTCAGACAAGCCTCTCTCTTCCGATAGAGCTGAACAACTCTCTGAAATAATCCTGAAAACAAAGCCTCAAATTTATACCGAATGTCATTGGGGTTAGGAAAAAGAACTGCGCATTTATTTTTACTGGTTTAAACGTGTGCATATTATAATAATGTAAAGCGTGAAGTGTAGATTTGGTTCGTGTTCATAATACGTTTATCTTGTGTTAGGGAGGAAGCTTTATGGCTTGATTAAAGCCGGAAGAGGAAGGTGGACAAGGAACGGGAAGCAATTCGGCCATGTCTTTAAAGGGAGCATTCCGCCATTCGCATGGAGTGATTTCGGAAAACCTGAAAACTGAAAAAACTTTTTTTTTGCTTGGGATTTTTCTCCTCGTCGACAGCGAAGTCATTAGAGACAGGATGCGATTGGGGCAAGGAACGGGAAGGAATTCAGCCATGGCATTTTTGAAGGAAGCATCCCGGCATTCGCCTGGAATGATTTGGGGAAACCATGGAAAACCCAAATCTGGATGCTCGGACGGGGAATCGAACCGCCATCCTTGCGAATGCGAGGCAAGAACCTGAAAAACCGAAACCAGGTTGGCCGCACGGGGATTCGAAACCACGTCCTCCCGAATGCGAGGCCCAAGGAGGAAGCAACATTCCAACTACCGTTATATCGTTTGATACTTAGCGAGAATATCAAGCGATGCTTTCTCCCTGACGGAGAAACGTTACGAAATAGGCTATAACGGTTGGCGCCATTGAATAACACGAAATATGAATCGCCGTTGCGATGGCATTAATGGCATACAGATTCAACCATAGAATCCATTTATTTTAATCATGAAGGATAGTTCAGTGCACTGAACTTACAGAGTAATATGATATCTTGAGTGCCTCCTAGATGAGTGGCTATTTCGAGTAATTTCTCAAACAGTAGGTCTGTTTTTTCGACAGATCTGACCGCCTTTTGATGATGCAACGAGTTCACCAGCTTTGACTTACGCAAACATGTTGGGATAGGATCATGGTCAAATATAGCCATTCGAGAAGGAAGAAAATGTGGTATTGACCCTGATCTGTTAGCAAATTTTAGTCCGTTTTCCACATACTACTCTTCATCCATTTTCTTCTCACAACCCCACATCTCTTACAATCTTAGAACTTATCTTTTAAATATTGGCTAAGAAGGAGGTCTCATAACTTTTTGTCGCTACACGAGCACGAGACTTGGCCTATTTTTAATAAAAATTGTTTTTGTGGGATCTCATTTCCTTTTATAAACTGATCGCTTATTATGAATCATTACTCAGATGAAATGATTCCATTTGAAAATCGGCGAATAAGAACATTTCAAAATTAAAGATATCAATATACGTTAGGAACAATACCTCACTCGCAGAAAACCGAGCAATCCAGATTGCCGCTTGTTTAACTACCACCATAAGTAAATGACCACTAACGTCCAAACTAAGCATAGGAACAAAGTATATTTTAAGATGTCAGTTAAGCTTACTAATCTCTATGCATTAAGGAAATCTCAGGCATATAGCTTCATCCAGAGCAAAGGAAATAACCTGCAAATATGTGCCAGAATTTTTTCACGTTTGTAATTGTAATTAAACATTAAAAAGCATTAATATTAGATTTTTTATGATTTAGGGACGAAGCCACATATGTGAATCAAATTACTTGTTTCTAGGCTTACTGGAAGTGCAGTGGAAATTTGATTTCGGGGTATTGAAGACAAAATAAAATTTTGAAATTCATAACCTTCCAATGTAAGGAAAGAAAGGAAGTAAAATTTAACACATTAGTTAAACTTAATAAGTTCCATCTACAGTGAAAATATGAGGCACATGTTGCGATTTCACGTAAGGGATAGGTAAAGGTTAGATATAAAGAAATTGACGAGTATCTTATAATATGGGAGTAAAATTATATCAGTGTACCAATTTCAGTTTTCTACGGTTACAGGAAATATCTTAGAGTTTTGATGATCATCGTTAGTTAGTGAGTGAGTGAGTGACAAAATCGCTGAAATTTGCAACGCAATAGAATTTGGCATATTTGCTAATTTTGCTGACATATATGCATTACAGAAATTTGTGACATGTAGCATCAATACGAAACCCTTTTTTGGTAGACACGTACTCTAGATTATATATTTTTATTTTAAATAAATGCCTTAGGCCGGGCTGAAACCAGTTCGCATAATACTACTTGCTAATGTGTTTCCCAGAAACTAATTTTTAAAAAAAAAAAATTGTCGTTTTTAGAAGTGAAGCATTGGTTGCTTGTAGTGTCTATTACACGTAACGACGCCGATTTTGTGAAGCTGTATATCCGAAGGCATAAAATACATTAATAACTCTGAACACATCCTTAGGAGACATGATGCACCATGGAAAGTTATTGTTAGTTCCATCTGGTACAGTTTGTTCAACCGAAATGTGAGTGAACAAAGTGCAGAAGACATTATTTACCACTGACCATCACAACAGTGTTAAACGTATACAACGTTCACTTCTGGCATGGCCGCTTGGTGCTTCGGAAATTCTCTTTTTTTTTTCTTACGGCTTTACGCCTCGTAGAGGCGGGATGTGACTGGGGACAAGTATCGGGAAGAAATTCGACCATGGACTTTTTGAAGGTAGCATCCGGCTTTCCCCTGGAGTGATTTGGGGAAACCATGGAAAACCCAAATCTGGATGCCCCGACGGGTATTCGAACCCGCGTTCTCCCGAATGCGAGGCCTGAACGTTAACCGTTCACTCACCACGCTCGGTTAAAAGTTTTCAAAACAGTAGTTCACACAACTTTCGAACTAGTTCAGGAGAATTGCTGAATGGTTTCCTTTTTTCTTTCTCTACAAATCAGCACCACATGTGACGTGCTCAGTGGATTCACGGGCAGCATTCTCCATTGATGCAAGAATTCCTTAAAAAAATTGGTTAACTGGTATTCATACAGCAAGAACAAGCTTAGATACTGGCGTACCAGATCCGTCTTGGTGCAGATATTATCTTTTAGCCATTTCTTAGAACATAAACACATATGGAAATGACTTTTATTCTACTTTTATGCAGTATTTCCTTTTTTGTACAAACTATTAATTTCACAATTTTAAACTTATAAACTATATAGATCGATGCATTTTAAGTATTTTTCGTTAAAATATAGGGTATTGTTGACATTCGGGAAGAATTTCCAGGTAATCCAATGGCAAAAGTGACATAAAATTGACAGCTTTTACTTTTCCGAGTCACTATATTTCTGTAAAACCAGCCCAGAATATGATTTTATAAAATTTTAAATACGATTCTTTGTTTTTGCTTGATGTTACACTTAGTAAATTTAAATTTGAAATTTCCATTTTATTATCGAAAGGAATTCGAGCAGTCAACCTTATTCATTATTCAGTAAGCCCAGTTCTTTTCATTTAATTATCTCAATAGCATTGAGGATTCACCACACAAAGAATAACACCTTACATGCACATGGCTGAACTCACTCCACACGATATGTGTGTGGTTAGCTCGACAACCATCACAACGCTAGAGCATGCAAGCTTATTTGTCATGTAGATACTAGAGTCACTGGAGCCGCACAGGAATGCAACCGACAAACGTAGGGAAACTGCCATTGTAGTCGGACACTCAGCAACGTGTGAACATTATATTGGCAATGTTTTAATGTGTAATTAATTCAGTGAAATCATAGAGGGTTTTTTTTCGAATTGGAGAAATCCATGACACTTTGTACTAAAGAACCATGAAGTCATTCTACTGAAGTCATTTTAGAAATTCAGTGGAAACCAAATCAGGATAGGCCGAAATTTTAGAACCAGTGTTTTATCGAATCGTATAATCGTTGATCCATTCGGCTCGTATCTTGCATTGTTAATACAGATTAAACAATACACCCTGGTTTTATCACTCATTCGGCAGATTGGTTGCTCCTCTAAAGCACGTTTGTGGAAACTAGTTTTCCTACTACTGATACTGAACACAGGTATCAATCGATGCTACTTCGTATCAGCACCAACAACTAAGTACCTATGGAACCGATTGCAATTTAATTGGTGTCAGCACTATCGGGTATTCCTTGAAATTTAAACTGTGTATGGTAGTAAATATTAATATGAACATGCTTGAAGTGGAAGTTCAATAAAAAAAAGTATCAATGTCACGAAGTATTGTTTCAACCGCACAAAACATAGAATCATTTCCTAATGACAAAAGCTTTAAGCATTAAATTCTACATATTCCACGACGCATCTATAACTTTTTTCTCGTTGGAACCCGACTCCTTAAAAGCCTCAGTATTGGTTGATTACGAAAATATATTAAGACCACTTATTTTCACGAGTTTTAAAATTGAGATTCCAGACATTGACATCAGTAGTTTAAAGTTATATCCTATAGGGCCTGTTATCTATTGCAAAGTGAAAAATTGTTGATAGTCAATCTGTCACTGTTTCAATGTGTGGTAATCAATGACAATTTACATTGCATACTCACAAAAAAAGACCGCCTAATCACCAGTAAATAGCTGGATAACTAAAGGCATGGATTCCATTAAATATACGGGCTCCACTGTTCAAAAAAATACCAAGGGGTCTCAGCTCATAATCTCATTCATAAGAAAGGCAATCGTCCATAAATTACGTGAGGTGAAATAGGGGGGGGGGGTCCGGCGAAATCTCACCAAAGGGGGAGGGGGTCAGGGGGTCAACGGAAATCTCACGTGAGGTTTTTGCAAATTTTGTTGGACTGTAGAGTTAAAAAGAGGGTGATTTCTAGGGGGAGGGGATCTTACGGACCAGATATCACCACAAGGGAGGGGGGGCGGAAATCCGGAAAAACACCTCACCCCCTTACACCTTGAATCTCGAATTTCGAATTTTGTAGCAATGTCGCTACTGTACCAAATATACAGCATGTTAATTTCTTGTTGAGCCTTTTTCCATGGTTTCCCAAATCACTCCAGGCAAATGCCGGGATGCTTCCTTCAAAAAGGCCATGGTTGAATTCCCTCCCATTTCCTTGCCCCCATCCTTTCCCGTCTCTAAAGACCTCGCTGTTGAGAGACGTAAAGCAGTTAAAAAAAAATTAAAAAATTGTAGAGCCTCACGCACTCTGGTGGTGCAAAGGATCAGTATGTTCGGATCTGGTTTTCGGCAATCCCCGTCCGGACATACAGAGTTAGGTTTTCCTGGGTTTCCCAAGATGACTTCATGCGAATTGCGGGATGGAGCCTTCAAAAATACATGACAGAATTCCTTCCCGCTCCTTGTCTCCAACCGCCTCCCATTTATAATGACCTCGACAAGATGTAAATCCCTAAAACGTATCCGTATCACAAAATATTTAAACATAATGTGCAAAGAAGTTACGGGTATTTAGCAACGGTATGTTCCAGTCCTTACGAAAGTGCCCAAGATCAGATACAATGGATGGAATTTGATAATTCGCACACGGACAACATAATTTGCACTCAACTTTACAGACTAAAATCTACTTTTATTACCGACTACACGAAAATACTCCTACCGTCTACCGAGTGTGGTGGGTGAGCGGTAACGCTCTGGACTCTCATTCGGAAGGACGCGGGTTTGTATCCTCGTCCGGCCACCCAGATTAGAGTTTTCCCAAACGACTCCAGCAGAATGCCAGGGTGGTTCCTCCAAAAGACCATGGCGGAATTCAGGTTCCTTGCCTCCAATCCTTCCCCATATCTAATGGTCAAGTCGACGAAACGTAAAGCGTCAAGAACAACAAAATTTCCTACCATCTTAGTATGTGCTTGCAAAAGAGAACACAGATGACGTCAGGCAAACAAACTGGGTAAGTTTGCTTCCCTCGTCTCATTAGCCTTGGAAAACTTAGGTACAAAATATACCTCATCACGCATAGTTTAATAAGTGCATAGTAAAATTACAGTTATAGAAATACATAATATTCTGTTTTGCCGTGTATTGACGTATTACGTTTTCATCTTTTTTGTATCAGAATTTGTGTCACAAGATATGTGTTATTCCAGTTATTTTTACGACGTGATCAACAATATACATGTTTTCTTTTATAATGGGTTCACAGTAAGTGTTATACAGGGAAATATGAGGCTGGTTAATTAAAGCATTGTCAGAACACAGAGTCATTTTCCTTCTTCGTTACTATGAAGCCTCAGATCGATAATTGCCCTCTGGCATGAGTGCTAAAATCCTTGGACCAAACGAAATTATTAGTGTGTTGCGATATTAATTCAAAGAGGGTCAAGATACAACGTTCATGGGGAACAACATTTTATTATCAACTTATCCACGAGCAATATAGGCACTGCATAAATCAGATGAAACAGACAGAATGACAGCTAACATACGGTACTACTCACTGAAAACTCGGAAAGAGAATCTCTTGTTCCTTTCTTTCATTATTGTAATGCAGAGACAATTGAATATCTATGATTGTGAAAAGGAAGTTTATATTTTGGAATGCGGAAAATACGTTTTAATTTTTTCTTACATTTGCTCAATGAGACCAAGCGAGGAGGGTGAATGATTAACGCTCTGGCCTCGCATTCGGGAGGACGCAGGTTCGAATCACCGTCTGGACATCCAGATTTGCGTTTTCCATGGTTTCCCCAAATCACTCCAGGCGAATGCCGGGATGCATCCGTCAAAAGGCCATGGCCAAATTCCTTCCCATTCGTTGTCTCCAGTCCCATTCAGCCTCTAATGACGTCGACGTGGCATAAAGCCATAAGTAAAAAAAAGGTGCTAAAAAGAACCTTAATGCGTAACAACAGTGAGTTTCTTCACTTCATGTCCGTACTTTGTTTCTGATTCTCTTCGGCATAATATTTCCTTAGCTTCTATGAAATCCCATTTCACTGGATTTTTTTTAGTAATACTAATCATTAAATAGCGCTAATGTAAATTAGATTATGCTCTAACAATGTCTGATGCAAGACACGATTCATTTCTTATGTTATGGTTGCATTAGAGGTTGAAATTTTATATTTATTGATTTAATTTTATCCTCTTGACTAACTCAGGATTATGTTGGTTCAAAGGTTTAAATCTGGTTATTAATATTTACAATTAATTCTCGAAGAAAAAAGTTGGAAGTAAATGGATGCTCTGCTTTTATAACCTCGCTTGTTAGAGAACAGAACTGTTGACTTTTTTGGTACCGTTATAGAGCAGCTGGGTGAGAATTTTGGTGCATCCCTCTAGATTAAGGTTTGAATTTCATTCTATAAATCGTGCTGCCCAACCGCCTAATGTTTTCTTAACATTGGCTACGACCTATTTCCATACTGCTCCTAGTTAAAAACCTTTTTCTGCTCTTAGTTGTCTCGCTGTTGATGTCCCAAAAAATAAATAAAAAAATAAAGAAGCGAAACCCGAGGAAATTAAGTAAATTACTTAGGTGAATGTCAGACAAATATTTATTATTACAAAAGTCCAATACTTCTTACAACAACCACTTCAGAAGTTAAACCACAGCTTTAATTGATATGAATCGCTTACGGTACAACATACGCACTGAAAATATCATCAGCATGAATTTTCCGTCATCGTTCAGTGGTATATTTAGCTTAATTTCTTTTACTTAGTTCTAGGAAACCTTTGACACCGGTCTTAATGAAGGAAATAAAGATATGTCGTATTATTGTCGATCGAAGCAATGCAGCAAAGTTCCAAGTTGCGAGTGGCTTTCTAGTTTTGACCCAAGTTTAAACAGCAGTTGCCACGTAGTTTTATCGTACAAACCACATTCTGATGCAAACACAAATACGTAAATCTGTAGGATACAAACGCTCCACTATATTAATTTGCTAACAGCTGCAGCAGAGTTTTACAATACAAGCTTATTAAACTTCACAACTGTTCTAGACTGATTTAAGAAGTAAGATATTTACGCATTAACTAGTTACATACGTACAATACGTCAAAGAAATCTATTTTCTTTTATAATTTTTAATGTCTCCAATTTCATCATGAACCAGTGTGATACATTTTTGTTGAAAGTGCGAAAGTGAAGAAGAGGCAGGAAAAGTGGATTTGTAAAAACAGTAACGTATGGCCCACAATATCCAGATAGTAACGTATAGTTTTTCTCACAACCAAAATGCCAAAGTCACTTGTTTTCGTAGAATTAATAAATATTTAGCTCCTTGTTGTAGGGTGACAGGGTGCTGCGCCTATTGAAACCTAGTTAAACCTAGTAGTCACAAGATATTACCTTCCTTGATCTACACCATAATAATAGACTGAACACTTACGAAAAGTTAAGCCACAACCCGTATACTGAATATGTGACCCCGATGCTTTATACGACACTTGTTTCAATGTGTTTTGGACTCATTTTCCCACCACTCTAAGTATATTCTAATTTCTATTTTTAGGTAATATTACAGATACGAGCTAAGCTCAGTGCAAGTAACTAGAGTAAATACAAATTATCTGTTTTTGTTTTTTTTTTTTTTTTTTTTTTTTTTTTTTTTTTTTTTTTTTAATCAATGTAACTATATTCTTTCTTCCGCGGTGTGAATAAAGATTTCAGTAGCCCGTAATGTAGGCTGCCCTAACTCTACGGTCTAGCACACTGCGGTGATGAACGATAACTGTAGATTTGCATTACGGGCTTGGGGGGGTTTTAACTGAGATTATTCGTATACACTGTTGATACAAAAGATCAAAAAATATGATTTACAAGACAGAGCGCCTTCATGTATCACATTACACGAATTATTTGGAATATAAGCAGAAACGTTATGAGTAAAATGCTTAAAGCGTGTTAGCCAAACGTGAGGTTCGTTCAAAAATATTAGAATTAAACTTTTCTGCTAGTCCTTAACTGTATGTTTGCATCTAGTTTGGAGGAAAGCAGGTTGAAGTTCACAACAGGTACCGGAACAAAAATTTTGTAAAAAATTTAAATCAACTGCTAACGTCATTTCTGGGTATTTCGTGAATATCAAAAAAATCATTTACAAATTTGAATATACAACAGAGTTTATCCTCAAACAAAGTCGAGCCCTGTTCAACTTCACTCAGCAATACGGATTTGCCTACATAAGATGCGTGTCTTTATGATATTTACATTTTTTTTCTTCCACGTCATTCCCTGATCCAAAGATGAAAAACTAACTGTTAAAACTCCTATTATAACTCCTCACTTCTCGGATTTTATTCACCTTATCAAGGCCCTAGTGAGCTGACATCAATCATGACAATATGTATGACTAACCTGTAACCCGGAACTTCGTACGCGTGGACCTAAAATTTCATTGATAGAATTCGATACAAAACGATATCAGTTACCAAAATGTCTCTGACAAACTGACAGAGAGAAATAACGCCTGAGGACCGATATAACATACGCTATCCATCTGTCAGTCACCATTCGGTTATTTTTTTAAAAAAATAAAAAATTCAAAACATGTTATTTAGCCTTAAAAAAGTATCTTGTGTCCTTCTTAATGATACATAGTATTTCCTTATCAAATTTCATAAAGAGCGATTTTATTAAGGAGAACGTAAAAAACAGAGTTACATTCGCACTTATAATAAATACTAGATGTCAGACGCGACTTCGTATGCACGAACGTAAAAGTTCATTGTTAGAATTGGATAAAGAAAGCTGTAAATTACGTAAAAGGCGTTCCAAACAACACGCAGTTTTGATAATATTACCGGGAAGCAGACACCATACCATACCATTGAACCTGTCTAATGGAGGTAACCAATTTGCGACGTATTTAAAGACAGCAACAAACTAAGGGGAGCGGGTTATCTGTGAGAGACTACCTACCACATTCCTCCGGCAGAATATTCTTCGTAGTTTAATATTATATCATTTTCTGGGAACATCTTACACCAATATCGTATTGTACACATCATTTTTTGTTAAGTCGTACTTCACTAAGATATGTATCCTTTGGGGGTCTGAAATACTTAACGTAGATACATATAACTGCGACTGCGAGAGAAAGAAAGTTCGGAACAAGTTTTCAAAATTTATAAGAAAATATGTTACGTATTCTGAAAAACAAAAATCCTGTGCCCTGGTATTTCCTTGTCAAATTTCATCAATGTAGGTTTAGTCATGAAATCGTAACATACAGACAGAAAGACAGAATTACTTTCCGATTTATAATATGCGTACACGTTTGTAAAATTTATAATTGTCTTGCAAAACAGCAGAACGGATAAAACATATGCAAACACAAAAACAGAAAAAAATCATTCTCTTAACTGACAGAATACAGCTTTTCACTGCGTCTAACATTGCCTTGCTAACACAAAACATCTGATAAAACATATGCAAACACAAAAAGTCTTCGCTGTAGCTGGTGGAATACAGTGTTTCACTGCATCGTAAATGTGGCTGACCGCTTTCGTCTTGGTAAAATTTCTTGACACCTTCCTATCTTCAGCAAACCTCTTCATCTTAACATACTCCTTACAATCTACATGTTTGATTATATGCTTCATATATTCTATTCTCTGTCTACCTCTACAGTTCTCCAGTCATTTAAATAATACCCACGCGTCTTAAAATGTGAATCATCATCTTTATTTCTGATCGAGTCTTCCACTAGCTTCTTTCCTCGCCGATCATTTCCTAATCACATTCATTTCATACTTTATCTGTTGACTCAGTTTTGAGCATGCCTTCAAGTAGACGTACCTTCCTTGACGGGCGCTGTGCCGAGTATCTGGTCTATGCTGTAGAGTCCGCGCGGCCTGGTGGGTTCCTCCGAGGACCTCTGCTGCTGCTGCATGTGGTGCTGGTGCTCCATCATCGCCTCCGCTGCGACCACGCCGCACCGTCGCCCAAGCAGCACTGGCCGCTGGCTCCCACCCCAGCCAGGCGGGCTCACTCACTTAGATAATGAGCCCCCTATCGCTTCTCCCCCCTCCCCCCGGCCGTCTCTCGCACCCCGCGCCAGCGACTCTCTTTAATAGCGCTGTCCCAAGAACTCGGCGGCCGGCGCGGCGCGGCGGCGCGGGCCAATCGCGGCGCGCGACACGGAGGCGGCGGCCAATGGCTGGCCGGCTTGGAGCGGCGGCGGATTCCGGCGCGCCGGCCGGCCGCAGGGAGGGGCGCTGTTGACAAAGCCGCCGGCCGCAGATCGCGTCTCATTGGCTGCGGGGAGGCTGGGCGCCGCGTCACGCTCTCTGTCGCAACAGGTGCAGTCCGCACCTGTTAAAACACTTGTCACCTGTTAAAGAAGCCACCAACTCACCGCACAGATTTTGTGGACTACGGTTGTTCATCCAAAAAGACAAAATCGGTCTGGGGGCGTCCAATAATTACGTGTGATGTTTTTCTTACATTTGGAGAGAATTTGTGAAATCTGGTGACCCAGCCCCGTTCCCAAGATTTACCTTGTAATTTTTAAGACCATTTTTTAGCTCTTCTGCTTTTTGAAGAATGGCTATCTCAAATAAAAAGTTGACACGAGATTTTTAATGACCCTCATCCTCCCTTTGAATAAGATTTCGTGAAATTTTGCCTAACCCTTCCCCCCCCCCCTTTCCCATTTTTGAGTTTACGTAATTAATTGGCGGCCCCTTTCTATACTGTATCGAAATTTATCTCTATTTCCTCTGCGTTCTAACTTATGTTATTACTGATGTTAAGAAATACACAGTTTCCTTATTTGATTAGACTGTTTTCTGACCGAACATGGTGGAACGCTCTGGTCTCGCATTCGGGAGTAATTGGGTTCGAATCATAGTCCGGGAATCCAGATTTGAGTTTTCCATGGTTTTCCTAAATCACTCCAGGCGAATACCGGGATGCTTTTTTCAAAAGGCCTTGGGCGAATTCCTTCCCTTTTCTTGTCTCCAGTAATTTCAGCCTCTAATGAACTCAAACTCGACGAGGCCTAAAGCCAAAAAAGAAAACTGTTTTCGGTTAATAATCTGATTTATAACTGTTGCTCAGTGTGTGTTGCGCTGCCAGAATTTTAAAAATTTAATACTAATTGAATTAAGTAGTAACTACACTTAAAATGGATACCATACTCGTACTTTATAAGGCAGTACTGGTGGGTTTTCTTGTAGGCCTACGTGACTGCAATTAAAATTTTTACATATGTACTATAGTCTACATGCATTCATATTAATGCTATTATGGGTGGTAGTTGACATCCTATTCCATGTATGCCAATTGAGTAGTTTATCACTTTTTTTAGTTACAGTTTTCGTTTTATTCCAGTTTAGATGCTTACAATGGTAATAAAAATTAATAGTTCAGGTTATTGTGGAAACAAAATATGCGTTTAGTGGCTAACTCCTTACGTAACCATGCGGAGGAATTATCGACCAGATTTTTTCTTTGTTATACGAACTTAACCATAATCTTCAAGGCGGTTATTTCTAGATCTTATCCCTGAGCAGTGACATTGCCTTTTAGTCCAGCATAATGAGTAGCAAATTTATTCTGGCCAGTAGTAGCCCAACAACAGAACGGACTGCTTTCACATCTACAGTAGACTGAGCAACTGTGTAGATTTCTTAAAAATAAAAATCAACAATTGATCTAGAATATTTTTTCAAGTACCTAGAATTGTTTTTTTTAACTCAGCGGACTCCTTTAAGTCAAGCATTAGTTTTAGAAATACATATAATGCTACAACGATCTAATATTCAAACCAACTAGCGGTTGTGAAAAAATGAATGATTATTGTCTATACATTTTTCATTTCAGTTGATTTGTCAATTGTGAGATTTGTCATTAAATAAAGAAATTCGAAAACTTTTGAACAACCTAAGAAGTGAAGTTTAGAAGGCAGAATATTTGCCAGGGACTGGGGTGTAATAGTTGTAAAATGGTTATAAAAAGTAATACTAAAGTTATTGTTTTGCTTAACATAATATCGGAGTGCCCAATTTCTAAGATAACAGTGCCTTTACATCCATTTCTGATTTAATTCGCAACGATATTAGCTGACGTTAGCCGATGCCAACACTTTGGTCGAATGAATCACCATTATATCGTTGGATCTATCGCCTTTCTCCTGTGTCCTAGTTTATCTGGAGACAAACATCTTCGTCATTGAAAGTGAAACTTTCGCGCACAAATCGTTTGCGACATAACGCAGTCGCAGGTTCACCATTACTTTCTGCGTCATGTCGGTGAACCCGAAATACACGAGATGTCAACATTCATACGTAATCGGATCTATTGTCAAACAGAAGGAGCTTGCGCGTAACATACACGGTAGGACAACTCAACGCCATCTATTGAGCTCGCTGCGAACCGAACTCCCCACATGTTACGTGTCCCCGGTCATTGTGATGGAAAAGCTTACGCGTAACCCAAACAAGTTTCGACGTATTCCACAGAGCTTTATGTCATCTTCAAAATACGCACAAATAACTGGCTGCTAAGTCAAAACATATTGATAAACACCGACTCTAGAATTCCCTTTCAATCCATCAAATAGTTACCAAGATAAAGGTTGCAGGAACTCTGTGTATACCATTAGAATTAAGAAGACACGTTAAATGTGTAGAAGTACAATTCTTGTCGGTGTCTTGTCGTGTCGGAATGATGGGAAATGAAGTTGCAGATAGAATAGGATGTCATATTGATGCAGCAAATAAAACAGGTTGAGTTTTATAGACACGTCTCAAAAGGGAGACATTTGGTAGTCCGTTCACCATGTAAGGGAATTTTTGTAGCAATGGATCTCCAACACTGAATAAAAACCGTGATCTTTTCACTAAAGCAGAATAGAAAAGAAATCACTACAATGAACAGATTTGTTTCAGGTTTCCGTTGTTGAATTATCAAAAATATTTCATTCGCTCGGGGAATTTTCCACAATGCTATCACGTGTGCCTCTATGGAAGATATCTGCCAGTATGTGGTGATTTTCAAACTACATAAATCATAAACGAAATAATCATTAAAATTATTCTATTAGCTACGATTACACATAGTGTGGTGAATTTCCAAGAAAGTCATTATGTCAACAACTAAATATGTCACGCAAACAAATGGGTCAGTTCAAAACTTCCAGGCGTTTAATAGAGTTCTGCTTGATGACTTAGACCATGTTAAACCAAATAAAAAAAAAAAAAGCTATTTCGTCGTTATAAATTTATATTGTGCCTTCACGTGCAACGCAGGTTGGAAAAACTATATCACATTACGCATAAAACTGCTGAATCTCTGTTCCATTGATAACAATAATGACTTCCAGCATTTCAAAGAAACAATAGAGATACAGTGCCCAGTAAGGCACAGCCAAATACCACATAAATGAATACGGAAATGGTGTATTATATTCAGTAGGAAAAAATCTATCAGAATACAAGTGCACCAGAGCCAGCACCTCCATATCAATGTGGTGATGCCAGAGCCCTGTGAATTATTGCACAAATGGCGACAGACCAAGAGTATCAGATGGAAGTTATTTCTGGAGTTAGACATAGTACCTCTAATCTGGCACAGATAACATCGTTAACCCTTGAAATGATTAGACGAAGTTAGAACTAAGGTAAATGTCACTATACATAGAAATAAGAATATGGTACGAATTGTAGGTTATGCTACAGACTGTTTAATTTTTGCGTAATTTATGGTAGGTCAGAGCTCATTGAGATGTTATAAACTTCTGTCATAAGTTATGATGTTAATGCTAAGCAACAAAACATAGAATTTCCCGATTTTTGTTGTCTTTCATTCTCCACAAACAAATGAAAGATTCTTGAGATATTCCACAGATTAATATACAAGTTCTGTGTTGAGTAATCTAAGATTCACAATGAGATATTTCAGAACATACCCCTTCTTCTGGAGAGGTTTATCTTATCTCCTCGTAAAGTCTCAGTATCCTTACCAATTGGTCATTTTAAAACAGAGAATATAATGACTTCTACAACTGTTTCGACATTTTTTTTCACTTTCTAATAAAAACATCAAACAGTATATTACGCAGTAATTAAATTATCCTCGTATCGAGTTAAATTAGATCTAGTCAAAAACTTCGAGATTGTTTCAAATATTTGATTTCATTCCTTGCAATTTGCATGGAGCCATAAAAGCAAATATACCTTCCTTTCTTGTCATGAATACATCCTCTTCTTTGGCGCAATTCTCACCTTTCTTCTCGGCTTGTATCAATTTACGTTCTCCATTCCAACTGAAAGTTATTTTAATAATTTATTTACCATACGAACTATAAAACACAATGCAACCTTTCCTTTTTAAACACTATATATATACAGACTCTTTTCTTCATCCATACGTTTCACGACATAATCATTTTGTATTTTATTAATATCACCACATCCTCTTTTCATTCTTCTGCCGTCCCCAAATAATTTACGTGAAGTATTGTGATCGGTATGTGCCTCTATAGAAAATAACTTTGTCCGATGCCTGTAAGTAAATGTTTTCCCCGTTGAATAATACCAAGTTTGTTAATGTAAATTTGATTTGGATAAACGCCCTTGCTTCTAATAACATTTTCGTGAAATCTTGAACTTGATTCTGTGTTGATAAAAGATAGGGATGTCTTCTAAAAAAAAAGTACAGAAACAAAAAACA
Source organism: Vandiemenella viatica (assembly GCA_031002005.1). Classification (NCBI taxonomy): domain Eukaryota; kingdom Metazoa; phylum Arthropoda; class Insecta; order Orthoptera; family Morabidae; genus Vandiemenella; species Vandiemenella viatica. The sequence continues at coordinate 99,255,888 of JARYHS010009186.1, forward strand.
CTTTTCAATAATAGAAAGACGGGAAAATCACAGCGAAAGGGTTAAGAAATTTTTCGAGAAAAGTAAATTATTAAAAAAGGAGTGAAGTAATTTCTGATTGTCAATAATCTAGTAAAATTGTAGTTTAAAAAAACTAAAATCACGCTTTCGTAGTAATGTGAACTAAAAGGTTAAAAATAATATTTAAATATAAACATTTTGTTTAACAGTGATAGGACGTCCCACAATTCAGGATAAATTAATTTTTTTGAATAAGCTTAAAGAATAAAGTCACTGATTACAAAATTAACTTTAATGTAAAAAAGCATGGGGTGCTATTTCAGTTGTCTTATATTTTTTGTCGTTGGCTGTTTGTAAAGACAGAGTCATTGTCAAAAGTTATGTAGAGCGCACCCCACGCTTTTTTAACATTAAAGTTAATTTTGTAATCAGTGACTTTATACTTTAAGCTTATTCAAAAAAATTAATTTATCCTGAATTGTGGGACGTCCTATCACTGTTAAACAAAATGTTTATATTTAAATATTATTTTTAACCTTTTAGTTCACATTACTACGAAAGCGTGATTTTAGTTTTTTAAACTACAATTTTATTTTTAACTTTTTAGTTCAGATAGTTTAAAAAGTATGTTTCTTACTGTTGGCTTTTCTTCGCCAATCTCTCTTTTTCTTTGAGTTGTAGTTTCATTATTAATTATTATTCCCACGAGTAAAATACAATTAAATGGTCAACTCAACAAGAGATCCAATAGCACGGTAAACGAGGAAGGCTACTTTTCTATAATAGTACGAAGTAATATTTCGAATACTTACTATTCAACATCACGTTAAGCGACTTCAGACAGAGAAACCTTTCTGGATAGGAGACAGCAGAAGACGATCGTCTACAGCAACCAAGGCTCGTAAATCACACCCGGGAAACTGGAGAACGAGATGATGATGATGATGGCTATATTGGGTGGGAAATCTCCGAAGGGTGTGGCCGCCAAATGACGAAGATTTCTCGAATCGCACCTGTGCACTAATGTCGCGGCTGCATTTGCCTAACTCAGTAATCCCATCAAGTATAGGATACACTGACAACGTGGTGAGAGTGAAATTATTGAATTTTTATCGGTTCTTAATAAGTGTGCAAAATTTAAAACGATTCGGACGTCAGGAAGCGGGTAAACACTGAAATGAAAGATTCCATTACATGGCAACCATTTTTCTATTGTTACCGTCAGAGTAACGAGAATAGCAGGACGTTGCTAAGAGACTACTGCATTGTCAACGGTTCTTAAAACGTGTGCAAAATTTTTATGTTTTTACTGTCAACGTAATCAGAATATCAAGACAAAGCTATGAAATTATTGTATTGTAATCAGTTATCAATACATGAGCAAAATTTCAAACAACTCGGACATCTGGAATTGGGTTAAAATTATATTGCAAAATTCCACGACATTCAACCATTTTTCTGTTGTTACTGTGAAAGTAATGAGCATAGCAGAATATAACTATGAAATGATTGTATTGTCACCGGTTCTTAATATGTGTGCCAAATTTCAAACAGCTCGGACATCGCGAAGTGGGTCAAAATGGAGTTGTAAAATTCCGTTACATTCACACATACATACATACATACATACAAGTCAAGCTAATATAAAGCTTGTAAAAAAAGGAGAAAATTCTCGTATTTCTTCTGCTACCTCCATTAGAATTTTGACATATAATTCATTTTTATTGTTTTTAATTTTTCTTTCGTCCTTATTTCCTTTCGATTCCTCCACCAGTACTCGTATTTTATCAAATACTAGCTCGTACCCGCGACTTCGTACGCGTGGATTAAGAATTTTTTTGCCAGAATTGAAAATAGAAAGTTGTTGTTAACGAAGGATTGGATCCAAACAACACCGATTCGGCATAATATGACAGGAAAGCTATCACTATATCATTCTACCGTCGAACCTGTCTCTTGAAGAGAATCAGTTTCCAACATATTTCTGTCACCATTCGATAAGGTCTCAAAATTTCGTAGCTACAACTGTTAATCATACTGGAAAAAATGTCTGTACCCTTCATACAGATTTTCTTGTCAAATTCCATCAATGTCGATATAGCCATTATTCCGATCTCAGTCATATCTTTCTTTACTCCTTGGATCCACTGGTTGCCCTTCTTATTCTTGTAAACATGGCTGAAAATTCTTTTTGTAAGTCTGTTGATATCCATTCTCATTATGTGTCAAAAAAACCTGATTCTCCTTTTTATATAGTGTCTGACATCCTTTCAATTTTTCTTCTTAGTATAGATCTTTATTCTTCCGGTGTCTAAACTCACCATTTTCAGTTTTTAGTGATTCCCAAATTTTTCTCAAGATTTTCCTTTACCTTTTCTCTATCTCTTCTGTTTCTCCAGTTTTCATAGAGAATAAAACATTCTGACGCTTACAGACCTTCTGGTTTGATTATTGTGTTCTAGTGATTGATTTTAGTTTTTCTTGAGAGATTCTTCTTATTGTAAGTATCTTTAGTCAGTTGTTACGCTAATTCTAGTTTTCTTGCTCTTGATATGTTTGCTTCTTTATCAAGCCCATTAATTCACCTAGATATCTAAATTTATTGACTTTGTTAATTTTTCCATAATCTGTGTTTAGTACTGTGGGTGAATCCCTAATATTGGTCATGAATTTAGTCTTCTCAAAACAGATCTGAGGTACAACTTTTCCTGCTATTTCTTTCAGAAGGTTTATTTGTTCGAGTGGGGTTTCTATACTTCCAGAGAGTACTACTATGTCATCAGCGAAGGCCAAACAGTTTACCCCAAACCTTTTGTGCTTCGAACCAAATCTTATCTCACGATGAAGCCATCTTTCCTTGAGTTTTTCTTCCCACACTCTTATTACCTTCTCCAAAACGCAATTGAAAGAATTGGGGAAAGCCCATCTCCCTGCCTGACACCTGTTTTTATTTTAAATTCCTCTGTGATCACCCCTTACATTTCTCTTTTGAAATTGTTCCTGTGAGTATCTGCTTGATTATGCTGACTGATTTAAGACAACACCAAATTCCTGTAAAATGTTCAGTAATCGACTCTGTCTATTGAGTCGTAGGCTTTATTAAAGTCCATATAAGCTATAACATAGTTTCTGTTCTTTGTAACCCTGTCTCGTATTACAGTTTTCAGATTTAGAATCTGTCCTATACAGGATCGTCCTTTTTCTGAACTCACCTTGGTATTCTCCGATTTGTTTGTCTATTACTGGTTCAGTTCTGTTTTGAAGAGCTTTTGACAGTATGTTATAAGTCACTGCTACCAGGGAAATTCCTCTGTAATTGTTCACATTTGTTTTGTCACCATTCATGTACGATGGGTGTATCAGTGCGTTCTTCAATTCGTCAGGAATTTTTTCTGTTTTCCTGCAGTATGTTTGTCAGTTTCTTACCTTACTTGTCCACCTACCTCTAACCACAACTCTACAACAATCAGATCTTCCCCTGCAGCTTTATTGTTTTTCAGACCTTGGATTATGTCATTTATTTATTTCTCTTCTGATAGCTCTGAAGGCTTAATGCTTGCTTGTGACTGACTGAATTCTGGTCTTTCTAGAGGTTATTCACAGTTCAGTAGTTTTTCAAAGTAACGTGCCAAAATTTTGCAGTTTTCTTTGTTGTTTAGGCCAATTTTTTCATTTTCATCTTTAAAGGCAAGATTTGGTGGTTGATACTTTTTTGTTTCTTCTTTGAACATTTTGTGAAAGTTTCTTGTATTACGTTTAGCGAAATCTTCATTAATTTGTTTGCGTATACGGTTTTCTTGCTTCGTCTTGACGTTTCTTATAGTTTTAGGATCGTGTTTTCGGATTGTGCTAAAAGTTTGGAAATTCTCAGCAGTTTTACGGGAGTTCCACCTTTTCCATGCTATCAGTCTCTCATTTATGGCCACTTCAAATTCTTCATCCCACAATCTATGCTTCTTATTTCTTTTCATTGTAGTGGGTGCATTAGTGGGCAAACTACGTTACAATTATCTTTCATACCTTTATGATTAATAATTGTGGATTTTTAATCTTAATTTTTTTTTTATGAAGGAGTGAAAATTTATTAATTTTGCAAGAATCTCGACGTTAGTTGGAATTTATGAAAAATTGTCACAATATGACATTTATTTTCTTATCACTGGCGATTACAAGTCTGAGCGAATTTACAGTTAACATTAACACAACTTGGCAAAATCATAAAAGCAACGCTCAGAGGTACAATTAGCCGTCATGAGCAAGCAAACAATTGTATATTTACTTTTAAATATATCTCAGAATCAAAATACAAGAAACAATAACAACTGAAAACAATGAAAAATACAAGGTATGACGACCTCAGACAAAGGCATCATAATACTGTGACTTTACAGTTAAAAAGACAATCATGGGCGCCACGAATGAACAATATATCATTCGAAAATAACTAGTTCTGGCAAATTATGCCGCTAGCTCAGGGGTTTTTACAATTACAAAGTGACAACATGGATCTATCCTCTCAAAGTCGTTTACGGGTTCTGTTTCACGGAATGCACAATCAGATGCCTTGGTCGTAATAAGTTACCATTGTAGTTCTGCGTCTGATGTGTGCGGTGACTGGAGCGCACCCACAATATGTGAGACTATCTCACAAGACAGCTACAGGCATCTCTGGTCTGACAATGCGCGTCATCGCATTACCGGCTGTGTTGCCGTGATAAGCTTACTCCATCAAGCCTGCAGCAGCAGTTGGCGAAAGAAGTAAACTTTCCAAGTCAACCTCAGACTAGACTCGCATAGCTTGGACTCGAAGATCGAATTGAAGCTCGTCGCTCTTCTCTCCCACGAGGAAACTTCTCGCTCCGCCCCTTTGTAGTCTCGAAGCTCACATATAACAGAAATTCCCAGGATTTTAAGTTATACGCTCATTTGGATTGGATCTTCGGGTCAGCACCTAATGTCACGTGATATCCCCGATACGTGATTTGCCTAGAGTATTTAACAGAGGTCGGACATATTCGGCTAAGTTCGCCGGGGTGAGAGCCCATTCGGGTGTCGGGCGGCAGGCTTTTCCCGTCAGGTGAGTGACCCATCCAGGGAGCAGAGTGTGTGGTCCGGCAAACCCCAAATCCGCCACGTCCTGTCGCCATGATTCGGGAAGACCAAGATTAGCTTCAAGCCTACATAGCTCAATAATTCTTTAATATTCGCTTTACCAAGATACACTGTATGTTCACCATTTCACTACAGTCCTCACTTGGAATCTTGCGTACTTTATAAAATTACAACAAAAATCTATTTAGGTGGTCGCCCAAGATTTATGTAAATTACTCTTATATTATTACATATATAATAAAAAATGCACCTTGTAACGTGGCGACAGCGCGTCATGTTACATCATAGAACATAATTCGCCTGCAATTTTGTTCTCAGATCATCCCAGTTCCTTGCAATGTTGTTTTCTAACTTTTCTTTGAATTTTTTATTTACTTCTGAGTTGTTTCGGAACATTTTAACATTAAATTTAGTTCTCCCGTTTGTCATTTTGTTACGTCTGTTTTATGGGATGAATGTCACTTTTATAGTTGTAAGGCAGTGGTCACTCTCAATATTGGCTCCCTTAATCACCTTGGAATTCTAGATCTCTTTTTTGCTCTTGGAGGAGATAGCTACGTGGTCAATTTGGAATTCTCCAAGGTTTGGGGAGCGCCATGTTGTTTGTTTTGTGCGCAGTTTTTTTTTTAAAGAAGGTAGACGTCAATTTGAGATTAAAGGCCTTGCACAGTTGGACAAGCCTTATTCCATTTCTATTAGTTCTTCTGGTGCCGGGAACTCTCCTACAACATTCTTACAAATTCTTTCTCTCCCAATTTGTGCATTGAAGTCTCAGAGTAATATTGTTACGTTATCTGTAGGAATTTTGTGGATTCCGTTTTGTAAAAGATCCCAATACTCTTCCACTTTATCAGGATTTTTCCTGTTATCGTCATTGATTTGAGCTTGGGCATTGATTAAGGTATAATTTTTATTTGCACATCTTATTGTCAAGAGAGAAAGCTTTTCAGAGGGTGAGTGGAATTTTTGGACTGCTTCCACTATGCTCTTTTTCGCAAAGAAAGCAGTTCAGAGGTGGGGAACATTCTTCATTACTCTCTTCCCAGGTTTTCCTTTATCCAACCTATAATCTTCTGAATATAACACATTAATGTCTGTGGGATATCTGGTTTTTCGAAGAGCAAGTACAATGATTTTCAAGTCGTTAAGATTATGGGTTAGTTCTTTTAGATTTCATACCCTCAGGAGAACTAATATTAAGAGTACCAAAGAACTATTTTCATTTTGGTCTAAGCTTGTTGTTTCATGGGTTTCCAGTAGAAGGCTCCGATTCCTTCTTGCATGCTGTTCTGCGCTCTCCAGAATCCATAGGTCCAGTTGCAAGGCGTGGTGGATTGACGTTTCCGTTTATCCCCTGGAGTAATACTTCGGTAAGTTTGCATCTTCCATAAAGATTACTTGACAGTCTTAGGGAACGGTTTGTGGACCGCTTCAAGGTTAAAACTACACTTGTGAGATGTAGACCCTTTTTTTATTTTACTTATTGCTTTACGCCTCGACAGCAAAGGCCATTAGAGGCGGGATGGGACTGGGGACAAGGAACGGGAAGGAATTCGGCCATGGCCTTTTTGAAGAAAGCATCGCGGCATTCGCCTGGAGTGATTTTGGGAAACCTATTGAAAACCCTAATCTGGAATGCCCGGACGGGGTTTCGAACCGGCGACCTCCCGAATGTGAGGCCAGAACGTTAACCATTCACCCACCACGCTCGGTATGAGCTGTAGAGATCATTTCCCAGTCGCATCTCACCTTGTGTACAGACGCTGACCACAACACCGCTAGTTTCGAGATCAGACATGTGTGGATTTACGTTTTTAAAGGCAGTTCTTCCATCTCCTTCGCTGTTGGGATTTGTGGTCCTTCTCCAATGATAAAGCTGTTGACTGTCTTTGTTCCCTCCAACACTGATCGGCTCACCGACCCAACCTTCCACTGCATTACTCGGCTTAACAGAGACACCTCTTGTAGGTCACGTACTGGAGTTGGAATGAAAGAGGCTAATTGGAGTCGCTTGATGAATCCAATATGTTGTTGTTGTAGATAACAGGCAACAACGCATTTCACTCCCATTCGACAATCATATTATTTATCAAAAAAGAAAAGTATCCTGTGTCCTTACTAGTGATACAAACTAATTACTTGTCAAATTTTATCAAGACAGGTTTAATCGCTTAACAAACGGATAGAGAGAGTGACTTACTTTCCCATTTATAATACTAATATGCATACACATACTGAATGCGAAAGAAACATAATTTGACCGATGTAACAGTAGAAAAAGGCAACGCATATAGCATTGTTGGCCGAAGATCACGACGGATTGTTCGACCACCTGCGTGACAGAGTTTCGATTTGCCAGTCATTCCTCCTCAGCCGTGGAATCTGAACAACAGCACATCCTAGTCTAGCTGTTGCGCTCATAGCGATCACTTCCGTGTTCCGGAGCTTAGCCAGCCTCGTAAACAGTCAAGTGAACTTACAGTCCGCCAGTGCAGTGAAGTGCGAATAAAATTTGAATTGCCTGAAGATATAGGCTTCAATTCTTAGCATCTTCTGAAAGCCTGGGCCGTGCCCTAACATGGAAGAGCCCCCAGACACGGGGCAAATAATCAACGCGGCACTGCAGCCGTGTTATTTTCCAGAAACAGCCTCTTCAGCCTCGACGATGATGCACTTCCAACAAGGTATCCAGCCACAGCCATCTCATCTTCATCCGCTCAACTACCCAGGTAACGACGCTGCTTCTGCAAGCTGCCCCTCGATCGCAGTGTTGAACAATGTAAATTCGGAAGAAAGAACTGTTAAACGGTCTCGCATAGACGGAAACCCTACTGAGCTACCGAACGAGGAAATGTCCACTGTAACGATAAACAATCTAGTGAGTGTGCCCCAGGAGTTAGCTTCCATGTCATCAGTGGTGTTTTACCCAACTACTTTAGTCCCAGAATTAGATCACCAATATGATAGCCGTGATCCAACCCAAAAAACATTAAACGAGGGTACGGGCATGGATATCACAAGCATTCCCGTGGATCGTGAAGGAGTTCAAAGTATATTATCAATCAATCGGAACCCTACTAACCAAAACAGTATACCCCAGGTGCCAAGCCCCAACTTAAATTCCAATAAAGACAGAAGTAAGAATAACCGATACAGCCGCACAGACACGGGTCCATACTTCGTCTTTGTAGAAAGTGTGGATAAAAATATTGGCAGACTTCACCCCATGTCAATAGGGAAACTTCTTTATACACATAGCCCAGCACATAAGCATAACATCATCAATATCATAGCGGCCGGGAGATATAGGTTAAAAATCGAAACTAATTCAGCAGACTCTGCTAACTTGTTGGTTCAATCTACAGTTTTCAAGGACAGAAACCTAGAAGCATTCATTCCAAATTTTTTAATAAACAAACAAGGTATTATCAGGGACGTAGACACCTCCCTGTCAGAAGAAGAAATCCTACAGGCGACAGAAAGCCCCTATCCAGTTATCGCAGTTAAACGGTTTACCAAGAAGAACTCATACCAAAATAATGATAGGAGAATACCGATACCAATATGCATGATCACCTTTAGATCACAATCCCTTCCGGACCACATAGCAATCTTTGGAGCACGTTGCCCAGTCGAACCTCATGTCCCACAAATTCTCGTCTGTGATAATTGTTTACGTTTTGGCCATCGTATAACTCAATGCCGTAGCCCTCCCCGTTGCAATAAGTGCGGAGGCCCACATACTATGGAGACGTGTGCCAGCACAGCTGATCCACAATGTGTGCATTGTCACGGTCCTCATTTATCCAACGACAGAATATGTCCCGTAATAGTTCAACAACAAAAAGCACGTGAGGCAGCGGCCCATAATAAAGCCTCTCCCACGCCGAACTGGTGTCCCACCCATCGTCATACATATTCGCAGGCAGCCAGCGCCGCTCCGCTGTATTACGACGAAAAGCAATTCCCCCCGCTCTCTCCATGGCAGTGCAGCCACTCAGTTCAGCCGCAACAAATGCATTCCAAAACTGTCCTATAATCCCTATCCAACAAAATCAAGAGTCACGTCACCAAAGTAAAGCACTCTCTCCAAACCAACCGATATCATTTAACTGATCTCCATTAAAATTGTCATATACATGTAATATTTGGTGGAGAAGGTTTCTGACCAAAAAAATAAAAGAAAGCCACCCCATCTCCCCCTTTATACCCCTTAATTTTATAGAAACCTATGTTTCATATCTGATTTTGATTGAACTTTGCCAACGTATACTTTCAAACAAACAGAAAAATCTTGTCAACATTTGGTCTGCCAAAGGTCAATCCCTCTCCTTCCGACCAACACTTTAATTTTTGTCGATGTTTTTTTTTTTTAAATAAAAAGCTACAGTCGCCACCAATTGACCTATTACTATGAAAGTTGGCGCTTATATATATTTTTTCACGAGGAAGGTTTCGGACCAAAAAATAAAAAAACCACCCCCATTCCCCAACAAACCGTTTAATTTTTATACAAACCCACAGTTTTTATCCAGTTTAGATAGAACTTAGCAAACGTTTACTGTAAAACAAAGAGAAAAATTATGTCAGCTTTTGGTTTGCAAAAACTGAACCCCTTTCCCCATTTGCGCCCCTTGACTTTTGTCAATTTTCTTTTGAAAAGCTACAGTTGACACCATTTGACCGATCTTTATGAAAGTTGATACATATAGGCCTATGTATATTTTTATGGAGAAGATTTCTGACCAAAAAATAAAAAAAATACCCTAGGTCCCCTTAATGTTTGTACAAACCCACATTTTAATCCGATTTCGGTGGAACTTCGCATGTCTATACTTTAAAGCAAATATAAAAACAAAACTTTGACAAAAACACAAACCCTATTCCTCTTTGTACCCCTTTAATTACTGACAATGTTCATCATATAAACCTACTGTTTCTACCTGATTTTGAAGGAAGTATGCACAAGTATACTTCAAAACAAACAGAAAAATACTCTCTGCATTTGGTTTAGAGAAGCCAAACCTCTCTTCCCCTTTCCACCCCTTTAATCTACACAAAGCACAGTTTCTACCTGATTCTGAATAACATTTGCACACTTATACTTTAAAAAATACATAACAAATGTGTTTAAATTAGGTTGAAGAAGCCCAACCCCTCTTCCCTTCTGCTTCCACCCTCCTAATTTCCAATATTCTTTATAGATACCTACCGTTTTTATCAGATTTCGATGGAACACTGCAAATGTATACTTAAGAACAAAGAGAAACATTCTGTTTACAAAACCCAACCGCTCACTGCCTTACCCCATTTAATTTTTGTAAATGTTCTTTACACAAAGCTACAGTTTTTATCTGGTTTCGATGGAACTTTGTACATGTATACTTTAAAACAAAGAGAAAAATGCTGTCCACACTACCTTAACAAAAACCAAACTACTCTTCACCTCCACACCCCTTAAATTTTTTTTTTTTTTTTTTTTTTTTTTTTTTACACCTAAAAATTTTATATGATATCAATAGAATTTACAAACGTATACTTTAAATCAATCAGAAAAGACAGTCTACATTTGGTATACAAAAGCCCAATCCCTCTTCTCCTTTACCCCCATCCTTTATAATTTCCAAAGTTATTTACAAAATCCACAGTTTTAAGTACCGTCAAAATCAATTAAGCTATTTTTAAGTCATTGCAGAATATTTATAAAATGTGTGTGTCCTAACGTCTCAACATGTACGTCAGCTCGCAAAATTAGAACTGCTGCAGCGTATTTAAATACAAATTAACTATAATACCACTAAAAATTTAAAAATAAAATAATTGATTAAAAAACATAAAAACCGCCTTCAAAAAAGGGCACTAAAATTTTTAAAATAACTTTGTACCTGGCTTAGAAGGAAGTAAATCTAAATTGACAATATTTTACATTACTGTTATTGACATTTTTACATTAATTAGTTATTTTTGGAGTCGGTGCCAGCCAAAACAAGAAAAACAAAAAGTTAAAAACAATAATAAATAACAATAATATATAAAAATCATGTTATTACTTACCTAAAATTAATTCTAAAAACATTTTTCAACAAAACTGAAACATATAGATGATACACCGATATTATACTAATTATAAAGTATTTACTGCATGATGCAGCCTACCAACTGACACTATAGCGCCAGAGATATGCCTGGATGACCAACGAAGCCGAGCCACAGATAACATACCGTTAATTTGTTTCACTAAGCTGGCTCCAGCAGTAAAACTATCTTCCTCACGAGATGCTGTAAAATATTTGGAATTTTTGTTCGTACTCTCGGTTCGCCTCGAACACCAAATAAAATTCAGTAATTCGATCTGCGCGATCTGACAGCTGGCACTGACTCCAAAAATTAATTAATGTAAAAATTTCAATAAAAGTAATGTAAAATATTGTCCATTTAGATTTACTTTCTTCTAAGCAAGGTATAAAGTTATTTTAAAATTTTTAGTGCCCTTTTTTTGAAGGCGGTTTTTATGATTTTTAAACAATTATTTTTTTGTGATTTTCCACAATCATCAAGGCAAAAACTGGGCTGTTCTCCAATCTCCGTCTCATAAAAAAAAAACAGATTACACAAACAAAAAAACACTCATCACACACAGAACATAGTAAACGGTAGATATCTTTATAAAATAAGCACAAGTATCTGGAAAGAGGATGTGTCAGGGTAACCCGCGGAAGTGAAAAAAGTCCATAAAACAGATGATGATGACGAATTTTTAAGCCGTTTACTGTGTTATGAGTGTGCTGGATGTTTGTCAAATACAATTTTTTGCACACTTTACAATTTGTGTTGCCATTAATTGTGTCATTAATACAACACCAAAGTCAAATTACTCGTATTAAACAATCATCTACTTTTTAATGCTTTGTTCTTGATTCATGCACCATTTTGCGCTAATAATCTCCAATATCTTTTGAAACTATTGTCCAATTAAACAACACAAAGTTAAATGCTGTTATTTTCTTTTAAATTATTGGTGATGTTTACCAGTTTACCGACTTTAAACTTGCTGGTACAGTGCTACGTCCGTGATTTTTAAGTATCCGCTTAATTATTACTGAAAATGCAGACGGCATTCTAATAGTTCATTTCGGTGATGAAACCGCTATGAAGCGCAGAGTTTTTTTTTTTTTTTAATTACCAACAATAGAAGCTAAGAACTCTCGTGAGGGGAAGTCTCAAACAGCTGGTGGAGATCTTTGAACACCTGTCGTCCTTTTCGCGGAAGAACAGGGGGGACTAAATCCCTTAACGGGTCTGCGTTTCTGCTTCATTCATCAAACTGGACACTCGCTGGCTTTAAACAAGGTCTTCAGCTTCTGTCTGGAAAAATTTCCACAGGAAACTATATAGTTCAGAGGTAGCACTTTGGGACGAAAACTACTGACTATGCATTAGGGTGTCCTTTATGTTTCGAAGTCAAAATTTTGTAACGCATTGGTCCTAACTTTTTCCATTTTATCCTAAAACAATCACAAATAAATTTTTACGCCATTCGGATAACTGTAACCCGTGCCGACTTGCACCGATTTATCTTTATACAGGGTGTTACAAAAAGGTACGGCCAAACTTTCAGGAAACATTCCTCACACACAAACAAAGAAAATATGTTATGTGGACATGTGTCCGGAAACGCTTACTTTCCATGTTAGAGCTCATTTTATTACTTCTCTTCAAATCACATTAAACATGGAATGGAAACACACAGTAACAGAACGTACCACCGTGACTCCAAATACTTTGTTACAGGAAATGTTCAAAATGTCCTCCGTTAGCGAGGATACATGCATCCACCCTCCGTCGCATGGAATCCCTGATGCGCTGATGCAGCCCTGGAGAATGGCGTATTGTATCACAGCCGTCCACAATATGAGCTCTAACATGGAAAGTAAGCGTTTCCGGACACATGTCCACATAACATATTTTCTTTGTTTGTGTGTGAGGAATGTTTCCTGAAAGTTTGGCCGTACCTTTTTGTAACACCCTGTATAAGTTACGCCAGAGGAGTAGTGGCGCGCACACACGTCATTGCAGTTCTTGAATAAGTATCACGTATTGTTTTGTTCTGCTAGAAGATTTTAGGATTACGAAGTGCTAGAAAGAGCATATTTTTTATTGGGAGACGCAAATTACCGAATTGCAGGAGTTCTTTCAGTTTTGTTTTTTTAACATCCGCGAAGGCCAACTGACTATGAGTGAAAGCCCTAATGTCGCTGCACATGAGTGCATTATATTTTGGAGAATATTATGAAGACATATGAAAAAGAATGCAAGCAAATCTCTGGATGTTTATGGAACTTGCACATAACTTCCGTCGTAGGCAAAGATAATTCCAAATTACGATTCACAGGTCGTATTCTGAGGAATTGTAATGCTCATACAAAGGAAATAGCGTATAAAAGACTAGTGCGTCCACATTTGGATTACTGTTGTGGAGTTTGGGATCCGTATCGCAAGGGCCTGATTGACTCAGTGGAGAGGGTACAGAGGAGAGCCGCTCGATTCGTGACTGGTTGCTACAGCCCTTATGAAAGCGTCACATAATTGATACATAGATTGGGCTGGGATCGTTTGGATGACAGGCGACGTCATTTGAGTTTGAATTTATTGGAGAATATGTGAAATTCTATGACGTACGAGTGCAGTGAGATACTTCTTCAGCTACCCTATTTGGGAAGGATAAGATTCGAGAAATAAGATGCTTCTATGTATTCTTTCTTTCCTCGTGCTATTCGCGATTGGAATACACAGAATTAAGATTGGTGCTTAGCACCCTCTGCCACCCACAATGTTTGTGAATTGCAGAGTATTTATGAAGATGTAGATATTTCACCTCTACACATCAGTTCAGAGCCACGCAAGATCAATACTATTCCAGAAGAAATATAATTGCATCGGAGGCAAAATTGCATCAACCCCCTCATTTTTTACAGTTGGTTGTATATATTAGAAAACATTTCTTGGTAGGAGAAACTTGGGTAGATGTAGAAGCAAAAGGAAGAGGATTTGCAACGTGAATTGGATAATGTTTATGGTATTACACTTGCCTGAGCCCTCGGAAGGATGTGAACAAAGTAGAATAAAATCTTCTCGCATCGACAGGGAGACCAGGTTGCTTGATGTGTGTGTATGTAAAACTAGCTGAAAAAGAAGAAATGGTAAAACAAATGAAAATAAAAGAAGATAAAAATATTTAAATATATGTGGTCCAGCGGGTAGTCAAGCTGTTCCTGCTACCTGAAGAACTCAACGACACATCTTCTAGTTCTGGAGAACATCAGGAAGAGCATTTAAAAAACTAACCCATAATAATTCAATCAGGAACTGCTGCAAAACGCAGAAGAAAAAAGTATCATTACTCCTAAATTAATAGCTGCCTTGGATAGATGCCAGTTAAGAGTTAAGAGATTCAGTTTATTTTCTTCAAGTTACCGTGGAGGCACTTGGACTTAGTATTGACGATTTTTTCTTTACACAAGTCTTCCATTCAATGAATTAGGACACAAACGAGGAAGGTATGAACAGATGCTATAGTAACCGATTTTAAAATGACGAGACCCAAGTCGAGACCATTCAGTGGAATGGCAAGTTGTTGCCTGGTCTGGGGGTAAGAAGTTCCAAAGAAGCTATAATTACAATTCGTAATAGGGAACAACTTCTTGTGATAAACACCAAGTTGAAGTTGTTCTGAATGCTCTGGGTAACTGATAAAGTGCAGATAATGAGATGCGACACAATAGCATCTAACATAGGTCATCTCAGTGGTGCCTGGGACTTCTGGAGCAAATGTTCGAAAGAAAGTTGTTACTTTTTGCATGATGCCATCAAAGTGATATAAGCACTCAAAAAAAAAGAAAAAAAAAATTTCAATGACACACAAATTGAGTAGCCGAAACATTTATATTTGGCTGAAATTAAAAAAAAAATATTCGTTATAGACGACAACAGAGAACTAATTGAGTTATTTTTTTGGATGGGGATAGTGGCAAAGAACTGAAAATTAGGCATCCTCGTGCAGGGAATCAAGCCTGATGTTTGGCAAGAGCCATTTATTCACTCAAGATACGTGTCCTACGGTTTAAACTTAAATTGAGCAAGGAACGCAAAATGGTACGTAATTTAGGTAGGGAGAGTACATCTGATTTTGCAGAAAGGTACATTCCCTTGATGACAGAAATACCCGGTTCTATGGTATGTAAAGTTAGCTATCTCGTATGTACCTTATTTTGTATTTTTTGCAACTTGATTAATGCTTTCCTTTATTTTGTTCTAGGGAAAACCACAATCAATTTGTATCCACGAAGAGCAAATATTTGTTTTCTCGAATGAAAATTTAAATTAGTGTTCTTCAGGAAAGCGTTTCTTCGTTGGAAGAAACTGAAGGTTTTGTGCAGGCTAAAAGAAAGGTCTTTTATCTGAAAGAACTCTAAAATTAATTAAGGAATTTCATGGTTTAATTACAGCCGATGAAGAATGGAAACAATTTTCATGCTTAAAAACATCGAAAATTGTACCCGCACCGTGAAAAAGAGATCCTAAAAAGAAAATATCCCTCATAATTTTAATACCTCTATCTTACTAAAAAAAAAAGTAAGTATTATTTTTTTGTTGTCTGGATTTCATTGTTAACCCAGAATTACACAAATTTTAATGATGTAGTCACATATCAAGCGATGGTCAAAATAAGCTTTTTTAGTAAACTTTCGGCTCTACTCGGCACGGGTTAACGTCATCGTAGGAGTATTAAATTTCTTATGTAAGTAAGCTACAGTGATTTAAAAAGAATTAGAGGGTATACGTTTGAATATTGGAATAAATTTTTTTTGTTCTAATGCATGTTTACATTCCAACTAAGTGAACAGTTAAGTTTAAAGAACATTTTTGTTTATATCTCCATAAATAAATAAAAATGTTGTTTGTATGTTCTTTATACAAATCCACAGTTTTTATCCCATAGCGAAGAAACTTTCCACACTTGTACTTTAGAACAAGGAGAAATACGGATTTACAAAAATCGACTGTCTCTTCACTTCTCTCAAGGAAAATTTACACTTGTAACGGTTCAGTGTTTTTGAAAATATCTCGAAAATCACAGTAAATCGGCAAAAGTGGATAGTGATATTCTGAAAGCCCTTAAAATTTCCTGTTTCTAGTCGTTGGACCCTACCGGTCGGACAGTTACATACTGAGAAATATGAACTGGAAATTTAAAAGTTAGTGAAGCATAAACGCACAGCTTAATGAGACTTCGCACACGTATACCTAAAAACAAAAGTAAAATACTCAGATGATAAACGTGCATTATCAGCGAAAATTGTAATTTGATTACTTCAAATTCCCTCGTATCGAATTTCAGTATAAGAAACAAAAGTATCTTGGACAAAACTCAAATGTCATCATCATTATTTCATAGAGGGGTTGATCATTCTGGGGCACATGCGTCCAGTAAACTTCCAAATAGTATAAAACAATTTGTGGACAATTAAGATGTATTTTAACAATATTTGGAAGCATATTCAAATGCGTAAGACGTTTATAGTTTTCACTTCGTTTATTGTTTTACTATTCGTCGTATGTATATATACTATATTGACAATGACATGTTCCATATACCATAGATATTTTATCAGCAGTGATCCATACAGCAAGAATGGTAATAATAGTACTCATCTTAAATAATAACTAGATAACCAGTGCGAAAATTTCGAAAATACGATTAATAGTAAGGATGGTGGTTTGGAATAGGATGAAAGAAGAATCGCCTCATTTGTAGGAATTTTTTATTTATTTATTGTAATCGCTACATAGCAAAAGTCAACGCCAGTGAAGCAGTTTATTATTACCTCAGTGACATGTGATGCTGCTATCTAGCCGTTTGGAACTGAACTGTCTCAAACGCTCGACTCTCACAGTTTCGCAGTTATTACTGTTGTCCTTCAAGGGTCAGGTTCCGAAAAATTTCGTTCTTAAAATATGATGTGACCAAATTAATAATTAAATTCAACTAAACGTGAGTTAAATTTTTTTCTATGTAATTGCTTTAATCGTAGCCACACTCTGTTATAAGTACAACGATTAGGTAACAAGTTCATTGCCCTGCACTGAAGGGAGGTTTGGTACGCTAATTGGTCCTTGTGCTGAATCAAAAGGTTCTGTGAAATGAAATATCTCACTATCTTCCTTCAACGGCGCATTGTATCAACATAATCAATTACAAGCAGCAAAATTCGAAATAATCAACATTTAGGTGAAAGACTGATGCGTTTAAAATGTTTTGTTACAGAAAATAAAGTGGGTTGAGGAAATTAGAAATTATTATTAATTGGTTGGAGCCATGCCCCGGTGGAAATTTCCTTACATGCCGACTTAAAATTTTAACATATTTTTATCTTATATTTCCTTCACAAATCTACCTGTCCTCCTCTGCACTCCTTCCAACTCTAGTATTTGATACGCATAATGTGTCACATACCATCCTACCATACTCTATCAAGGCCCTGACCAAAGTTTTGTGATCCTTCGTACACACTTTGACAATAAATTTGGCCTCCGCTGAAAAATTATATCACTCTTGTTTTGCACAATCTGACATCAATGTCATCCTATGAAACAGTAACGCAATACTGGCTTGCCAGTATTGTATTACTGTTTCCTGGGATGACATTGATGTCATATTTTGCAAAATAAGAGTGATAGAAGTTTTCAGCGGCGGTCAAATTTATTGCCAAAGTGTGTACATTCTCTCAAATGCAGTGCTACGAATCCTTCCCCTACAACTTCCGCAGTGTGCACATTTCAGCTTATTGACAACAGATATTTCCAGGTGTTTACATTATATTCCTTGATCAAGCAATTACCTTCCATAGAATAATCATACAAAACCTTCATTTTCCAATCTGTACACAAGTTTAAATTGAAGATAAATATAACAGCGCAAGAGCAGGAATTGTGCTCCAATTGAGTAAAACACTTGAAGCAAGTAGTTTTATTTAACTAACTAGAAGCTACTTTTGTAGTGGTTAGAAGCAAGTAACTTAGCGATACTAGCAAGCCACTTCTTACTAATCAAACAATACACATTTGACTCCTGTACAAAGGCGTCATTCAAAACTCCTCCATTTCGTTTACCTCGTAGGAGAAAAGATGCAAGATATATTTATGAATGTTTCTCGGGAAACAAACCGCGTAATACTATTATTTATCCACAATATTTTGGCGACGTAAAACTGCGTCGCCATCTTCAGCTGTAGTCGTAATACTTAAAGTTTGCCTAGAGTGCGTTGTTTAAAAATACGTCAGAGACCAGATGCGTTAATTTTCTACTCGGAATACTTCGTAATCGTTCCACCTCTCTCGGCCTATTTCTTCCATGGTACTCTCAGCATGTAATTTGTATGTCTGAACGAGATGAGTAAGAGCCAGCTCGTCGTCAGTAACTGGTAAATTATGAAGACACAAGTATGAAACTAATAGCGTTGAAGCTAGTTCTGGCTCTATTGTAGACTTCATGGTTTCTCTATTGCAGTCAGAATATTTCAAGAAATTTATGAGAAGTTCAAAAATTCTTTAATTAGTATAATTTCATCAAAAATGTGTGTGAGGAAACAAACTGGTTTACAAAATGGCAGCATGGTTTCAAGTTTGAGTACAGACCTCAGTTCATGTGCTAAATGCAAGATGTTTCAGGTTAAATAGACGATTGAAGTAATACTCACTGTGTAGCGGTGGATCTATCCAAAGAGTTAAAATGGCGATAAACAAGGTAAAATCCATTAGAAGCTAAATCCTGGGTAGAGGAATTCTTAAAAGGTAGGAAGCCAAAGTTAGGGTATGAAATCAGTATCAAAAGAGATGGAAATGAGAGTGCCTCAGGGTCGGTTCTTGGGAACATTGCTTTTCATTATTCTCGTGAATGATTGTGTTATCGATTTATAGTTAGAAGTTAGGTTGTTTACAGATGACATAACGCTATATAATAGATTCAAAAATGGAGAAGACTCTGAGCAGCTGTGGGATGATCTGGATAGGATATCGAGGTGGGTAGGTCTACATGCCAAGAAGAGTCAGCTTAATAGATACACCGATAAAAATAAAATTAAAAAATAATTAAAAAATATATAAAAAAACTGAAGGTTATTTATCATTATAGCGCGAGGAAAAAGTGGCTTGTTGAAGCCCTGAAGTTTACGTATCTTGGCATAACATTTGATGATAAACTCAACTGAGCGGGACACATTGGGCAGGTGGTTAAAAAAACTTAACTTAGTCCACAACCCGAAGGTTGGATGGATCCTCCCGAAGGAGGCATACTAAGCCATTGTGTCAGAGATAGGACGGAAAGTTCCTTTCCTCTGGGACCTACAGTTTAACGGGGAATCCGAACCACGGAGGGCAGGTGGTAGGAAATGTTTAAAAATCCTTCATTTACTGGAGAGGATGATAAGGGTATGCACCAGAGAAGCTAAGGAATTGAGTTTCAAAACTTTGGTTAGACCATTGCCTGAATTCGGTGGTGTTGTTCGGGACCCAAATACTAGAGTTACATGAAATGCAATGGGAGCAGGTAGATTTGTTTGTGGAAATTACCGCAGAACACGATCAAGCAGTTGATACAGGAACTAGATTTAGAATCATAGGCAAACAGGAGGAGGGTGAAGAGAATGTTTGGATTGTACACTACGTAAATACGGAAAGATGGAAGAATTAAGAGAAGCGCATGAAAGGGAAAAGATCAGCTTACCAACAAGCTGGAACATGATTTCAGACGTAAGGGAGTAAGAGATTGGAATAAATTACCACTAAAAACGTACCATAGACACTGAAATATTTTAAAATTAAAATTCGTAAAGAGAAAAAATAGGTGAGTAGCGTTACTGGAATCAATGGATTTTCAGATTAAACATAAAATAAACAGAAAAATTCTGGAACAGAAAAGCAGGTGTGTTAGGAAATTTCCAGTGGGGTTTGCGATCCATAGCAATTTCGTTAAATAGGTCCCAGGTTCGTACTGAAGTGAGCGCGGTATCGACTTTTTTAGTCATTTCTCTGAGGTAGATCTAGTCGATTAACTGTCTCCGAAGCAAGTAGATGATTTTTTTTTTTTTAATGACATTCGGTAACTGAGGCAGTACAGCCAGCTTGTTGTGACTATCATAGCTTCCAGTGAATCAGTCATCCAATATACACTTTGTAGCTTCTAGGTACGGACACCTCAGGACGGAGAGGACATTCACACAGACACACAACACTAAAACACCCATGTCCTCGGCTGGACTCGAACCGGCGACCTACAACACGCGGGGCCAATACTCTAGGCTCTACCCTACCGAGGCCGGCTAGATGTTTAGAACTAAACTCGACAAACCTGGGTATGTACTCGATGTACAGTGAGCCGCGTTCCATGTTTAATGAGCAGCAAACGATTGAGCCGATAACGCTGTCCCGTCGATAGTAAACTGGAGCGGCTGTCAACTGGAGAGCGGCCAGGTAGCCAGGTGAGTATCCCATTATAGACCAGCCCTCTCGGGCACCGCTACAACAACAAACCTGCAGGCCAGAAAACCGTGAAACATCAATTAGATTACGGACGGCAGATTGGGCGCTCGGCTCTCAATGGGACCAGACGCGTCGAAGGAGATCGTGTAGACAGGCGGCTATTACTGCCGGTGCAAATGTTATCGCAGGGGGCTTCCCAGAGGGCAGAGAGATGCCGTCCTCATCCCAGACCCTACTACAACTCAGCTCTCTGATTATTTGATTCCACACAGTAGTTTTTGACGATACACTATGAACGTCATACACTGATTAGGGTACATTCTAACGGAAACAACCGTTAAGAAAACAAGTCTACTTTCAAATTGCAATAACTCATAAACTAACTGACAAAATCAAACGATTTAAATGTCATTTTTTAGATGAAAGATTCTTAATTTAATTTCGATAGAGTGACCGCTCCGGTGGCTGTTTCCCTGCACACCCAATTTTCTACTTTCCTGTACCCATCTACTTTTGACCACAACAAATTTCAGTTTTAAATTATTTCCGCTTTTTTGGTAAAATACTCATCATTTCTCTTGGTAATTTATTGCAATCCCTCACTCCCTTACCTACGAAAGAAAATCTTCCCACGCCCTTGTGTCTGTAATCGAGTGCCAGTTTGTGGTCGTGGTCATTTTTTCCCTTCTATGCACTATTCCTAATTCTTGTACCAATATCTTTCCACACCTTGTACACTCCGATGGCTCTCTTCGCCCTCCCCCTCTCTTCCAATGTATCCCATTTCAGCTGTTTTGTCATGTCAGTTACTTATTGTATTCTGCGCTAATTTCAAGAGAGAAATCTAGCAGCTCTTCTTTGCACCCTCTCCAACTCCTGTATTTGTGGATCCAATACTACGTCACGAAATTCAAGCATTGGTCTGACCAACGTTTCGCAACCCTCCTACTTCACTGATACATCCCCTCACCACTCTCTCCAACAACTCAAAACTCACAACATTATCTTAAAAATACTGTATGCTGCTACTTTTCTGGCAGTTCTGGTCACTCTACTTGAATCCATTCAATTATTCACAATTGAGGAATATTAGGTGAAAACATATTCAGCTGATTTTTTTTCCGATCTGGCCAGTTATTGACCATGTGTCACCATAGTTTTACGTGGGCGTGCGGCGATTCGCAGCCTGCTATTGTTCTCGGCGATCAGATTGATCCGATGTTTCGCAACCCAAGTAAACAAGGAGTCGTACGGTAATTTGTAATCCGGAAAAGGTTATCGCACAACGTAAGTTATCACATTTCACCATGCCCCTTTCGTCCTTTTTTTTAACTTATGGCTATACGCCTCGTCGACGAAGAGGTAATTAGAGGCGGGATGGGACTGGGAACAAGCAACTAGAAGGAATTCGGCCATGGCCTTTTGAAGGAAGCATCCCGGCATTTGCCTGGAGTGATTTGGGAAAACCATGGAAAACCCAAATCTGGATTCCCGGACGGGGATTCGAACCGCCGCGGCCGTCCCTTTCCTCCTGAAATGTGGGCTTATGTAAACTGCAATCTCCCCGCACAATCAATGGTCCTGAATCGTTCAATGCACATTATAATTCGCAATATCATCACGTCCACCCGAATATTTGGCTAGTACTAGATGTACTGCGAGACATCCAATTGGAAAAAAGGTTAAAAATTAATCGCATATCGCAGTTAAATTATCGCCCAAGCATGTCAATCTGGATATCTAAACGAAATCGATAAATGAAGTAGAATTATTATTAGTAATGTCTCACCTTTGGTGAGATCATATATTACGAAAGAAATTTTTTTGGAATTCAACCCTTAAAGGGTTCTACAACGCATTATTGTGTCACGAGCCATTTATCTCCATTAACATCTAACCGAAATAGATAAATGAGGTATCATTCTAAAGATTAAGGTCTCCGCTTTTCTCACATGGTGTTTTAAGAATTGGATTTTTTTTCTGAATTTAACCATTAAAGGGCAAAAATATCTTTATTTATAAAATGCATTTTTTCTGTCATTTATCTCCCTTGATACCAAACCGAAATCGATAAATGAGCTATCGTTTTAAAGGTTAAAGTATCCACTTTGGTAACGTCATATTTGAAGAAAGAACTTTCTCCAAATTCAGCCCTTAAGGGGCAAAAATATCATTATTTACAAAACTTTTTTTTTACCTCACTTGATTTATCTCCTTTGATACCGAACCGAAATCAATAAATATCGTTTTAAATATTAAGTAAATTTAGGTAAAATTATAAATTAAGAATGAATTTATCGGAATCTGATGCTTAAAGAGGTCGCGCGTATGACACTTCAGAGCCAAGCCTCTAGATTGCAGCAGCAGATTTCACAGAGATGTCAATAAACTGTTCTTTTTTTATATAATAAGTAGCTTTTCGGATACGGAAACATTTTTGTTTGGCTTTACAATTCCAATGTAAACATTTTATTTACACAGCAACACATATCACAGAGATGTTGATATGTTGTGTGCATATTGTTCAGGTTGGTTGTATTCTGTTAAGGTCAGTGACAATTTGTCGTACATGCAGTGTGTTTTAAATTTTCCTAACTGTTTCGTAATATGTTGTAAGTATTTTGATGCGTACCTATTACTCTAAACAAATAAATATTTGCTACAAAAGTGCGGTTTTACTTTTCATTATATTACAAGCATTCAACATCACTATTCATCTTATTTTCTTCGTGAAATTTTCGCACGGGTCGTCTAGTTTTTATTATTTTTTTTAAACATAACTCAGCTTTTATAGTTCAAGTTACTTTATTTCGATATGTATATTTTAACTAAAAATTTGGAAATACAGAATAACTGCGGCGAAGTGCATAAACAAAGATTTTTTTTATGTATGTATTTACTTTGAGTCTTACCGCTCTTCGAGAAAGAGGTTTACTGATGAAGGAGACTTCTGGGAAAAACATCGGACGGAAATCAGTTACGGCCCATGTGAAGGAACAATCTCGAAATTTGCCTGGAGGGATTTCGCAAAAGCCTGAAAAACCGAAATCTGTATGGTTAGCCCAAGAACCCAAAACCGTGTCCTTCAAAATGGGAGTCTCGAAAATTAACCTCTCACCTGGATCGTTCGGCTGTCTTTCGTCGAATTTAAGTCATCCACGCTCGTAAACGAAAATATTGAACCTTATTTTCTCATTAATTTTTTTTGTAAATGTCCTATTTGAAATATTGCTTCGTTGTTCTGTAGGTTCATTCATTGGTAATGAAATAAAAGTAAAGTACCTTTTTTCAGTTAATTTGTCTTAAACTATTTAGAAACTTTGCGTAACTGTGTACAGATATTGAAGCGTGTATTATG
>JARYHS010009186.1:99280894-99329320 GCA_031002005.1 Vandiemenella viatica
TTCTCCTAATGCATCCGATCCTATTTTTACATTTACTCCACTCGTATTGGTATCATTCCTGCTACATTTCATCACTTTTGTCTTGCTTTGATTTATATTCAGTCCAAAGTCTTCCCTCAGTATTTTGTTCATGCCATTCAGTAACTTCTCAATATCCTCAGCCTTCTCTGCTAACAAGACAATGTCGTCAGCAAATCGTAGCATACTGATTTTTTCTCCCTGAAAACTTATGCCATATGGAAATTTTTCTTTGATTTTCTTCATTGCTTCTTCTACATACAAGTTGAATATTAACGGGGATAGACTACAGCCTTGTCTCACACCCTTTTTAACTGATGCATGTCTCTCGTATTAATCTTAAAGACAGAATTGCTTCCCTTGTACCGCGATTTTTCCTAAACCCAAACTGATCTTCACCTACTATCTCTTCTACTACCCTTTCCATCCTTCTGTATATTATTCTGGTCAATAATTTTGAAGCATGTGTTGTTACACTAATTGTGCGATAATTCTCACATTTGTCGGCTTGTGCTTTCTTTGGAAGTGTGAAGATGATATTTTTATTAAAATCAGTTGGAATTTCTCCTGTTTCATAACTTTTTGATATTAGCTTGAATAATCTTTCGATTCCTTCCTCTCCTAGGGATTTAAGAAGTTCTGCAGGGATCTCATCAATTCCAACTGCCTTATTTGCTTTGAAGTCATTCAGAGCTTTATTAAATTCTGTCCTTAAAACAGGATCTCCTAAGTCATCAATGTCGACATCGCCTTCCTTTTCCATTACACTATTGTTCAAGTCGTCCCCAACATACAGTTTCTCAATGTATTCTTTCCATCGGTTAGCTCTATCTTCTGAGCTTAAAAGAGGATTCCCATCAGCAGCTTTAATGTTCATACCTCTTTTCTTCATTGCTCCAAAATTCTGTTTGATCTTTCGATATGCAACATCTACTTTACCTACGACCATTTCCTTTTCTACTTCTTCACATTTTTCTTGTAGCCATTTTTCTTTTGCTATTTTGCATTTCCTATTTATTTGATTTATAAATTGCCTGTACTGCTCTCTTCCTGTTTCATCCTGAGCATTTTTGTACCTTCTTATCTGATCCATCAGCTCCAAAATTTCTTCTGTGATCCAAGGTTTTCGGGCAGCTTGTTCCCTGAAGCCTAATGTTTCTTTACCAGCTTTCATTATTTCGGTCTTTAATGCATTCCATTCGTCCTCGGTTGAACTCCTTTCAGAGTTACTTCTTAGACCTAAGTCAACCATTTCTGCAAATTTTTCTCATGTGCTAGATTGTTTCAGTTTATTCACTTCCAGTCTGTTCTGTTTATACTGCTTCCTTATTCGCTTAAATTTCAGCCTGCACTCCATTATTATCAAATTATGGTCAGAGTCTATATCTGCTCCTGAGTAAGCTTTACAGTCTAGAACTTGATTCCTGAATCTCTGTTTGACCATGATATAATCTAGCTGATATCTACCTGTATCCCCAGGACGTTTCCAGGTGTATATTCTTCTTGCATGGTTCTTAAACAGTGTGTTTGCCACTACAAGCTTATATCTTTCACAAAATTCTAGCAATCTGCTCCCTCGCTCATTTCTTTCTCCAAGACCAAAACTTCCTACAGTATTCCCCTCTTTTCCTTCTCCCACTATTGCATTCCAATCACCGTGATTATTAGATTTTCCTCCCCCTTCACATATTGGATTAATTCTTCAATTTCGGCGTATATTTTTTCTATTTCTTCATCTTCTTCCTGTGACGTTGGCATATACACTTGTACTAATGTGGTTGGGACGGGCTTAGTTTCTAACCTCATCAAAATAATCCTGTCACTAAACTGTTCATAATAACTCACCCGTTTACCTACCTTCTTGTTCATTAGAAACCCTACACCAGTGACTCCATTGACAGCTTGTGTGCTAATTATCCTGTGTTCCCCAGACCAGAAATCCTGTGCGTCCTTCTATTTAATCTCACTAATCCCAACAACATCTAACTTAAGTTGTTCCATCTCCCTTTTTAAGTTTTCTAACCTACCTGCCCTATTAACATTCCACGCTCCTACTCGTAGAATGTTTCTATCCATTCTGATGACTCCTCCCTGAGCAGTCCCCACCCGGAGATCCGATTGGGGGACTATTTTACCTCCGGAATATTTTACCCAGGAAGAAGCCATCATGATATATGTAATTTGAGAGGATTACATGTCCTCGGGATACCCTTTGGGTCTTTAATGCAGTGGTTTCCCGTTGCCTTCTGCATCCCCATGCCGTTGATCATAGAGAAAGTACAGAGAAGAGCCGCTCGATTCGTGACCGCTTGCTACAGTCCTTATGAAAGCGTCACAGAACTGATTAGTAGATTAGGTTGGGAGTCTCTGGTAGATAGACGACACACGTTTCGTTTAAACTTATTGGAAAACATGCGTACTCCAACTTTCACTCATGAGTGTAGTGAAATACTTCTTCCACCAACCTATTTGAGTCGGAAGGACAGGAAAGATAAAATTAGAGAAATAAGGTGCCGGACTGATTCTTATATGAATTCTTTTTTCCCTCGTACCATTAGGGATTGGAATGCACCGCAAAGAGATTAGCTTTGGTGCTGAGCACCCTCTGCCACCCACAATTTTGTGAATTGCAGAGTATATATGTAGATGTAGATTTCTGATTCATCCGCCTTTAGGGGCCGTTTCCAACCCCAAGGGCAAGAGGGTGCCCTGAACCACTCCCCACTCTTCCGCCCTCCTTTCGGAGGCCGTTGGCAAACAGTGGGTGATTCCTTATTCCGGGAATCTTTCAGTCGCCAGAGCCTCGTCCGTGCAAACAGGGTGCACCACGTGAAGGAGAGGTTGACATTTGGTTGGAAAAGGCTAGTATAGCCTCTCCCAAACCCTTACACCCCTTAATACCTCTATCTTACTAAAAAAGTAAGTATTATTTTTTGTTGTCTGCATTTCATTGTTAACCCAGAATTACACAAATTTTAATGATGTAGTCACATATCAAGCGATGGTCAAAATAAGCTTTTTTAGTAAACTTTCGGCTCTACTCGGCACGGGTTAACGTCATCGTAGGAGTATTAAATTTCTTATGTAAGTAAGCTACAGTGATTTAAAAAGAATTAGAGGGTATGCGTTTGAATATTGGAATAATTTTTTTTTTTTTTTTTGTAATGCATGTTTGCGTTCCAACTAAGTAAACAGTTAAGTTTAAACAACATTTTTGTTTATATCTCCATAAATAAATAAAAATGTTGTTTGTATGTTCTTTACACAAATCCACAGTTTTTATCCCATAGCGGAGAAACTTTCCACACTTCTACTTTAGAACAAGGAGAAATACGGATTTACAAAAGTCGACTGTGTCTTCACATCTCTCAAGGAAAATTTACACTTGTAAAGGTTCAGTGTTTTTGCAAATACCTCGAAAATCACAGTGGATAGTGATATTCTGAAAGCCCTTAAAATTTCCTGTTTCTAGTCGTTGGACCCTTCCGGTCGGACAGTTACATACTGAGAAATTTGAACTGGAAATTTAAAAGTTAGTGAAGCATAAACGCACAGCTTAATGAGACTTCGCACACGTATACCTAAAAACAAAAGTAAAATACTCAGATGATAAACGTGCTTTATCAGCGAAAATTGTAATTTGATTACTTCAAATTCCCTCGTATCGAATTTCAGTATAAGAAACAAAAGTATCTTGGACAAAACTCAAACGTCATCATCATTATTTCATAGAGGGGTTGATCATTCTGGGGCACATACTTCCAAATAGTATAAAACAATTTGTGGACAATTAAGATGTATTTTAACAATATTTGGAAGCATATTGAAATGCGTAAGACGTTCATAGTTTTCACTACGTTTATTGTTTTACTATTTATCGTATGTATTACTATATTGACAATGAAATATTCCATATACCATAGATATTTTATCAGCAGTGATCGATACAGCAAGAATGATAATAATAGTACTCAACTTAAATAACAACTAGATAACCAGTGCGAAAATTTCGAAAATACGATGAATAGTGGTGGTTTGGAATAGGATGAAAGAAGAATCGCCTCATTTGTAGGAATTTTTATTTATTTACTGTAATCGCTACATAACAAAAGTCAACGCCAGTGAAGCAGTTTATTATTACCTCAGTGACATGTGATGCTACTATCTAGCGGTTTGAAACTGAACTGTCTCAAACGCTCGACTCACAGTTTCGCAGATATTACTGTTGTCCTTCAAGGGTCAGGTTCCGAAAAATTAAGTTCTTAAAATACGATGTGATCAAATTAATAATTACTAAATTAATAATTAAATTCAACTAAACGTGAGTTAAATTTTTTTCTATGTAATTGCTTTAATCGTAGCCACACTCTGTTATAAGTACAACGATTAGGTGACAAGTTCATTGCCCTGCACTGAAGGGAGGTTTGGTAGGCTAATTGGTCCCTGTGCTGAATCAAAAGGTTCTGTGAAATGAAATATCTCACTATCTTCCTTCAACGGTGCATTGTATCAACATAATCAATTACAAGCAGCAAAATTCGAAATAATCAACATTTAGGTGAAAGACTGATGCGTTTAAAATGTTTTGTTACAGAGAATAAAGTGGGTTGAGGAAATTAGAAATTATTATTAATTGGTTAGAGCCATGCCCCGGTGGAAATTTCCTTATAAGCTGACTTAAGATTTTAACATATTTTTATCTTATATTTCCTTCACAAATCTACCTGTCCTCCTCTGAACTCCTTCCGACTCTAGTATTTGATACGCATAATGTGTCACATACCGTCCTACCATACTCTATCAATGCCCTGACCAAAGTTTTATGATCCATCTTCCCTCGTACATTCTCTCAAATGCATTGCTACGGATCCTTCCCCTACAACTTCCCCAGTGTGCACATTTCAGCTTACTGACGACAGATATTTCCAGGTGTTTACATTATATTCCTTGATCAAGCAATTACCTTCCACAGAATAATCATACAAAACCTTCATTTTCCAATCAGTACACAAGTTTAAATTGAAGATAAATATAGCAGCGCAAGAGCAGCAATTGTGAAATTGAGTAAAACACTTGAAGCAAGAAGTTTTATTTGACTAACTGGAAACTACTTTTGTAGTGTGTTTTTTTTTTTATGGCTTTCGCCAACTGAGCCATTTAGCCAGCTCAATGTGCTTATGATATCTCATCCAGTGAATTTGTTTTCTCCAGTACGTTATGATTCGTAAGTATAGACACCAGAGGACGGACAGGACATTCACACAGACATACAACACTTAAACATTGTATTGTCTGCCTTGCGGACGTTTACTTTTGGGTCATACTGTTTTATCATTAGCAAAATTATCAATTTGGAATATCAAAAATCATACTTAATCTTCAGCTAATCACATGAAATATTATTATAATGAATAGGAAAATTGAAAATTGGGTGTACAATTTATTATTGTGAAATTAGTCAAACACGAAGTTTGTTTTTATTCTGAGGTTAACAATTACATATCATTGAATGTCAAACAGTTAGAGCAAAATCTCAGGGTCATTGCAAAATCTCAGGGTCTTTGCAAAATCTCAGGGTCATTACTGGGTGGAACGATTGCATGAGTTTCCGTCCGGGTCGTAGCTTTTACCATTGTTCACAGCCCAGGTCAGCGACCAGGTAAGACCAGCGCCACATGCGGTCTTTCCGCTTCCTCGAACGCACCGCGTGATGGCAGCGTCCCCAGGTGCCGACTCGTACTCCGCGAAAATCACTTCGGCCGTACTAGATGAAGATCTGCACCAGAATGTCTCGTCGTCCGTTCTTCTCCTCCGAGCAAGACTCTGTACTTGTCGTAATGCGATGTCGGGTCGGGCCCTTGGCGAATCACCGCAATCCGCGCCAAAGTACCAGCGTCACATTGGCCCCAGAACAGACAAGAAAAAACACCAACACGGCAATAAATTGAGGCGGCTTCTCTATTGGCTGGATCGTCTTCCCCTACTCTCATAAAGCACTCATTTACTAGGAAACGTCACTAAGGTTTATTTTTGCTAGTCCGCGCCAGTTTTCGGCGGGAACTTTCCGAAACGTGCGAAAATAGAAAGCGGGTCTCAGTTATTTATGGGGGTTATAAATCCGCTTTATGTCCACGTTGAGTAGGCCGTTGTCAGCACCCCCCAAGGTGCGTGTAAATCTGGACGCTTTAGTTCCGTCACGTTTCTGTTCGTTGACACGACGCACCGGCAATATTCACACACACCGTGGGATCACTTAGTGCCTAATGGCACTGTACCTTTTAATTCATTACAACTACCCCATCACCCGTGCAATTGAAAATTATTCTATGGGATAATTTTCAATTCAGTTTTTCACTATAACTTCACTTATTTCTGGTCATTGGGTTAATGTTCCTTGTGAGTGAGATTAGTTCGTCCTAATATTCTCTAACTGTTTGTGATCTTTGTTAATAGTTACATTACCAAACTTCTTAAGATATACCCATCTTCAGTTCTCTATTTTAATACAACATGTGATAGCTTTGTACTTCACGAATTACTCTTGTGCCCTATTTGATTCCTCAGTGAACTCGCGAGACAATCCAGCATGTCTTATAACTACATATTACATATCTTATGAGTAGCATGTGACATATCTCATTCTCTATACAACTAATTTAAATCTTTCTTAGATTGCCCTTTTTTCAAAAAAATATTTAATTAAAATAAAATTACATCATTTTATTATTATAATATGCAAAATTATTTATTATCTATAATTTTTTTAACAATTATTCTTATAATTACTTATTAATTCACTTTTTCATCACAAAAGTATCCTAACAGTTATATTTGTCAAATCAATACATGACATGAACTAGCATTTTAAATACTAGCATTTTAAATCCTAATGCTTGTAATTAATTACAAAATTTTATTACAGCCTACTTTTTTTTTAACAACCTCTGTTGAAATAATTTCCCAGACTGGTATCTTTTTCCATTTATTTACTTACGATAAATACAGATTTTATTGAATGTTTTCCATAACATCAGAGGCATTAACAGTGTCTCTGGTCGTATTTGAAAGGCCAGCTGACTCGAGTAAACAAACCCCCCTGCGATTCTGCGAACGCTTTCACTTTCTAAGGCTAGCAGGTTGCAGAGACACTGGTTCTCGACAGCGCGACGGGTCGTTTCCCTATTGTGGTTTTTGGACAAAAGATTACAGTTGCCTGCCTTTCAGTTCCCGGTTATATTCGCTAAGTTTGACTTATTCACTCTAGCGTTCTTATTTTTAAAGGTTAGCTTCTGAACCTCCCTAGCTTCTGGGTTGACTACCATCGTTACTTACATAATATTTCCTGTGATTATTTCGTATTGTTAATTTTTACTACTTTTTTTTATAAGCACTTGTAACCATAGACTTAAAGATAATGACATATTTCTAGCGGCAACCATCATTTTCATACTTCTTAATTAAATCTTCTTCCCTGTATTCGGAAATTTATTGTTTTACAACATATCCTCTGATTCTATACGCAGTAATTTATTTTCATCGCGTTTTCATCAGTATTTCTTGTTTCTTATCGTATCATAGTTCACCTAACACTTTATTTTTAATCAACAAACGATTACGTCCTTAGCCATTTCTCTTCAAATAACTTCGTGTCATTAGTGTTTCATCTATTCATGGTTTCGAATTTCCTCTTCTTAAAATTATTAGCGTGTTGCAACAATCTCTATTTTCATTAAGTACATGTTCGTTCTAGCTTAGACTACTAAGTTCGATGACTATCTGTCACCCTCTAAACTCCAACTGACGACTTTTTTCGTCATTACAATAATATTGGCCTATACCTTCTTCGGTTTCACGGTCCGCAATATTTTTGTTTCATTTATATAAACTCTTCATAGACGATCATTTCTTGATCTACATTTAACGAACTTTATCTACTCTGCGCTATCGTGAACACGTCATTTCTTTCTGCTCTTAATATTTTAACACATCAATACACTGCTAATATTTATTCTTCTCAAAGGTCAAACTCCAACCAATTTTAATCCACAACTCAATGACACGGAATATTAATGATTTTACAATCGTCGCGACTATTTTGGCAAACCCGTCTCGAATTGAAACCGTAATCAAACATGATCTTTCACTTCTAACAATTTCTCTGAGGATTATTATTATTATTTTTATAATAGCTTTTGCTGCGTATGGAAGGTTTATATTAATAAACAATCAACGTTTCATTTTTCACTCTAGGGTTGTATTATTATTGTTGCCGCTCGTCATATGTTTGAAATGTTTTCTACAAACAAACTAAAATGTCATTCTTAGACTAAAATATCTTTACCTTATCAATTTAAAATAACCATCTGTACTGCATTTACATTTCACTTACAACAAACTTAAACCAAAATCTTGCACGGTCATTTTCATAAATCTGGAATTTCAAAACTGGCTCCGTCATCTTATTAATATTTTAAACGGCCATGTAATCTTTGAATCCATTTTTCGCAATCAAAATTTGTGCTCTCACGCGCATCGATACTAAAAATCATTCGATGCATCAAACATATCTGTTCATTGACAATCAACGATCTGTTACGGTTTTGTTGGTCACTTGTTGTCCCTATGTCTACACAAACATTCTGGCGAAACATATGTTCTGGCACTGCAGTCAAGCCGGGAATTCCTTTTAGCTCACTGTGAAAGACCTTTTGGATCGTTAGCCCATACCCCCTGCGGTGTTCTACCTGGAGTGTATCCCAACATTTACCATTCCGTCCGATATGCAAAGTATTCAAATCTTCTTGCACCACATCAAATGTTCCTTGCACTTGCAGAAGTTTTACATATTTCAAATATCCTCTTTCCCCATATACATATAATCTTGGTTTCATTTTTATGATTTTTCCTTTTCCTGGTTTGGGTGCGATAGCGCATAGCTGTTGCCTGATGGACTTGATTTCCTCAACCATCCTGATTTTTGTAGATTCGGTAATTGAAAATGCAAAACTGTTATCTTCACACACGCGGTCTTCCTGTTTCTTCCCAGTTTCAACCAATTTTCTGCCTGATTTTATTATGCGCACATCAGATTTAGATTCTCTATCCATATCTCTGGTTCCTATTTCTTTAGAACTTTCATCTTCAGTCATTTTATTTTCTTGAAGAATTATACTTATTCCATCCAGACCATTACTATTACTTTTCAAGCCATCAACTTCCGACATTTCTTTTCGCAAACCAACTTTAAATTGTTCCATTATTTCAATCTGTTTCTTTCCGAAGGCATCCAGCTTTGTGTCAATTTTTTCATTTATTTCGTTCATTTGCTCTTTGGATTTTTCTTGCTGGTCGCTAAGAGCAGTAAGTTTTTCATTCATTTCCGCTCTATGGGCCGCAAACGTTTCATTTATTTCCGCTCTTTGGGCAGTAAATTTTTCATTTATTTCGTTTATTTGCGTTCTTTGGGCAGTGAGGTTTTCATTCATGTGTTGTAACATCCCCAAAATCTGGCCAGAAATACCTAAATCATTTAGCGGAGGTGCTAGAATTACGTCCTGCTTGCTTTGCAATTGGTTTGACTCGTCCGGGGAACCATTGATGGGAGCGCAAATTATATTAACCGCTTCACTAGAAGTTTGTTCAAAATTCACGATCGCGGCGTTATCTGTCAAATTCGCGTGATTTCCTTCCATCGCTACGTCAAGATTTCCTAACTCCGTTTGATTCAAATTTTGTGCCATTTTAATAAACTTTCCACTCCGGAGCAGCATTCAATTTAACTTTTAGCGATCGCATTTGAAATCAGTGTTTATTTAGAGAATCGTTTACGCCATAAAAGTTAGTCAAACCTCCTTTAAATTATCTTTGCGACCCCCGTAATTCAATCTCCACGAACACTCCGCGAATACCACAAGGAAAATAAAATAGACAACTTGAACAAGCTTCTGGATCATCAGAATCAATAGAAATTTCGATCACACAACGGTATCAACGAAAATGAACCTAGATCAGCCTTCACATTTCCTGCAAGTCATTAAAAACTAAATCACAGAATTTACCTTTGCGCACATAAATCACGTATTAATAGTCCTTGAATTTGTTTTAAAAAACAATTAGAAAAAATTTCAGCATAACGCGAGATCTTAGTGATCATATGGAAAGAAATCAAACCAAAAATAGATGTCAGCCCGCTTTAATTTAAAATCAACCATCAACTTAAAAACACATACGTGCAGTAACACTTCTCGTGACATATGATTTCCAGCAAACGTAATTTTACTCCCGATAACACAGGTAAATCACAATGAATATTTTGTCGACACGTCAGCACACATAAAACACGAATAAACAAGATACGAAAAGATAAAAAGTAATAGCCGTCCCAGAAGACATTCAAGAATCAAACATGCCATTTTTCAACGCTGAATCGACGAAACAATCTTACCATTACACACCAGTCTCGAGAAATAGTCTCAACAGATCCATTACCATTCACTACCAAAATTCGACAAAACCACATCACAATCGAAAGAAAACCAAAATCATATTTCAACAACACAACAACATATCGAATGAAAGACAATCATCACATCATATTTCCACCATTGACAAACAAAACAATTTTTCAACGTCGATTTGAACATGTATCAACACAATACATCATATAGTATAATTTTCAAACTGCATCCATCTCCGTTGCAGAACTAAAATAAAATAGTTCATACATTATAAGATTTGAGATATCATATTAAATAAAGCTGTCTGCTCGTTCACTGGTTCATCTGGTTCCTCACTGAAATAATGATTAAACATTTGATAGTAAAAATAATAGACTGAAAACTGTTGCAATCGTTCTATCTTCGAAAGCTCCACGTTTAGGGTGCCATGTTGTATTGTCTGCCTTGCGGACGTTTACTTTTGGGTCATACTGTTTTATCATTAGCAAAATTATCAATTTGGAATATCAAAAATCATACTTAATCTTCAGCTAATCACATGAAATATTATTATAATGAATAGGAAAATTGAAAATTGGGTGTACAATTTATTATTGTGAAATTAGTCAAACACGAAGTTTGTTTTTATTCTGAGGTTAACAATTACATATCATTGAATGTCAAACAGTTAGAGCAAAATCTCAGGGTCATTGCAAAATCTCAGGGTCTTTGCAAAATCTCAGGGTCATTACTGGGTGGAACGATTGCATGAGTTTCCGTCCGGGTCGTAGCTTTTACCATTGTTCACAGCCCAGGTCAGCGACCAGGTAAGACCAGCGCCACATGCGGTCTTTCCGCTTCCTCGAACGCACCGCGTGATGGCAGCGTCCCCAGGTGCCGACTCGTACTCCGCGAAAATCACTTCGGCCGTACTAGATGAAGATCTGCACCAGAATGTCTCGTCGTCCGTTCTTCTCCTCCGAGCAAGACTCTGTACTTGTCGTAATGCGATGTCGGGTCGGGCCCTTGGCGAATCACCGCAATCCGCGCCAAAGTACCAGCGTCACATTGGCCCAGAACAGACAAGAAAAAACACCAACACGGCAATAAATTGAGGCGGCTTCTCTATTGGCTGGATCGTCTTCCCCTACTCTCATAAAGCACTCATTTACTAGGAAACGTCACTAAGGTTTATTTTTGCTAGTCCGCGCCATTTTTCGGCGGGAACTTTCCGAAACGTGCGAAAATAGAAAGCGGGTCTCAGTTATTTATGGGGGTTATAAATCCGCTTTATGTCCACGTTGAGTAGGCCGTTGTCAGCACCCCCCAAGGTGCGTGTAAATCTGGACGCTTTAGTTCCGTCACGTTTCTGTTCGTTGACACGACGCACCGGCAATATTCACACACACCGTGGGATCACTTAGTGCCTAATGGCACTGTACCTTTTAATTCATTACAACATCCATGCCCGCGGCCGGATTCGAAGCGGCGACCTTCGGTACGTGGAGCTAGTGCTCTAGCCGCCACGCTACCGAGGCCGGCTTTTGTAGTGGTTAGAAGCAAGTTACTTAGCGAGGCTGGCAAGCCACTTCTTACTAATCAAACACAATACACATTTGACTCTTGTACAAAGGCGTCATTCAAAACTCCTCCATTTCGTTTACCTCGTAGGAGAAAAGATGCAAGATATATTTATGAATGTTTCTCGGGAAACAAACCGCGTATTACTATTATTTATCCACAATATTTTGGTGACGTAAAACTGCGTCACCATCTTCAGCTGTAGTCGTAATACTTAAAGTTTGCCTAGAGTGCGTTGTTTAAAAATACGTCAGAGACCAGATGCGTTAATTTTCTACTCGGAATACTTCGTAATCGTTCCACCTCTCTCGGCCTATTTCTTCCATGGTACTCTCAGCAATGTAATTTGTATGTCTGAACGAGATGAGTAAGAGCCAGCTCGTCGTCAGTAACTGGTAAATTATGAAGACACAAGTATGAAACTAATAGCCTTGAAGCTAGTTCTGGCTCTATTGTAGACCTCATTGTCTATTGCAGTCTGAATATTTCAAAAAATTTATGAGAAGTTCAAAAATTCTTTAATTAGTATAATTTCATCAAAAATGCGTGTGAGGAAACAAACTGGTTTACAAAATGGCAGCATGGGTTCAGGATTGAATATTTATCTCAGTTCATGTGCTACATGCAAGATGTTTCAGGTTATATAGACGATTGAAGTAATACTCACTGTGTAGCGGTGGATCTATCCAAAGAGTTAAAATGGCGATAAACAAGGTAAAATCCATTAGAAGCTAAATCCTGGGTACAGGAATTCTTAAAAGGTAGAAGTTCTCGCCTCGCATTCGGGAGGACGGCGGTTCGAATCCCCGTCCGGGCATCCAGATTTGGGTTTTTCCATGGTTTCCCCAAATCACTCCAGGTAAATGCCGGGATGCTTCCTTCAAAAGGCCATGGCCGAATTCCTTCCCATTCCTTGCCCCCATCCTTGCCCCCCATCCTTGCCCCCCATCCTTTCCCGTCTCTAAAGACCTCGATGTTAAAAAGAGACGTAAAGCAGTTACAAAAAAAAAGGGAAGGAAGCCAAAGTTAGGGTATGAAATCAGTACCTATCAAAAGAGATGGAAATGAGAGTGGTTCAGGGTCTGTTCTTGGGAACATTGCTTTTCATTATTCTCGTGAATGATTGTGTTATTGATTTATAGTTAGAAGTTAGGTTGTTTACAGATGACATAAGGCTATATAATAGATTAAAAAATGGAGAAGACTGTGAGCAGCTGTGGGATGATCTGGATAGGATATCGAGGTGGGTAGGTCTACATGTCAAGAAGAGTCAGTTTAATAGACACAACGATAAAAATAAAATAAAAAAATAATAAAAAATATATAAAAAAAACTGAAGGTTATTTATCGTTATAGGTTGAGGAAAAAGTGGCTTGTTGAAGCCCCGAAGTTTACATATCTTGGCATAACATTTGATGATAAACTCAACTGAGCGGGACACATTGGGCAGGTGGTAAAAAAAAACTTAACTTAGTCCACAACCCGAAGGTTGGTTGGATCCCCCCGAAGGAGGCATACTAAGCCATTGTGTCAGAGATAGGACGGAAAGTTACTTTGCTCTGGGACCTACAGTTTAACGTGGAATCCGAACCACGGAGGGAAGGTGGTAGGAAATGTTTAAAAATCCTTCATTTACTGGAAAGGATGATAAGGGGATGCACCAGAGAAGCTAAGGAATTGAGTTACAAAACTTTGGTTAGACCATTGCCTGAATTCGGTGGTGTTGTTTGGAACCCAAATACTAGAGTTACATGAAATGCAATGGGAGCAGGTAGATTTGTTTGTGGAAATTACCGCAGAACACAATCAAGCAGTTGATACAGGAACTAGATTTAGAATCATAGGCAAACAGGAGGAGGGTGAAGAGAATGTTTGTATTGTACACTACGTAAATACGGAAAGATGGAAGAATTAAGAGAAGCGCATGAAAGGGAAAAGATCAGCTTACCAACAAGCTGGAACATGATTTCAGACGTAAGGGAGTAAGAGATTGGAATAAATTACCACTAAAAACGTACCATATACACTGAAATAATTTAAAATTAAAATTCGTAAAGAGAAAATAAAGGTGAGTAGCGTTACTGGAATCAATGGATTTTCAGATTAAACAGAAAATAAACAGAAAAATTCTGGAACCGAAAAGCAGGTGTGTTAGGAAATTTCCAGTGGGGTTTGCGATCCATAGCAATTGCGTTAAATAGGTCCCAGGTTCGTACTGAAGTGAACGAGGTATCGATTTTTTTAGCCATTTCTCTGAGGTAGATCTAGTCTATTAGCTATCTCCGAAGCAAACAGAGGATGGTTAGAACTAAACTCTACAAACCTGGGTATGTGTTCGATGTACAGTGAGCCGCGTTCCATGATTGATGAGCAGCAAACGATTGAGCCGATAACGCTGTCCCGTCGATAGTAAACTGGAGCGGCTGTCAACTGGAGAGCGAGCAGGTAGCCAGGTGAGTATCCCATTATAGGCCAGCCCTCTCGAGCACCGCTACAACAACAAACCTGCAGGCCAGAAAACCGTGAAACACTTCAATTAGATTACGGACGGCAGATTGGGCACTCGGCTCACAATGGGACCAGACGCGTCGAAGGAGATCGTGTAGACAGGCGGCTATTACTGCCGGTGCAAATGTTATCGCAGGGGGCTTCCCAGAGAGCAGAGAGATGCCGTCCTCATCCCAGCCCCTACTACAACTCAGCTCTCCGATTATTTGATTCCGCACAGTAGTTTTTGATGATACACTATGAACGTCATACACTGACTAGGGTGCATTCTTACGGAAACAACCGTTAAGAAACAAGTCTATATTCAAATTGCAATAACTCATAAACTAACTGACAAAATCAAACGATTTAAATGTCATTTTTTAGATGAAAGATTCTTAATTTAATTTAATTTCGTGGCTGTTTCCCTACACACCCAATTTTCTACTTTCCTGTACCCATCTACTTTTGACCACAACAAATTTCAGTTTTAAATTATTTCCGCTTTTTTGGTAAAATACTCATCATTTCTCTTTATTGCAATCCCTCACTCCCTTACCTACGAAAGAAAATCTTCCCACGCCCTTGTGTCTGTAATCGAGTGCCAGTTTGTGGCCGTGGTCATTTTTTCCCTTCTATGCACTATTCCTAATTCTTGTACCAATATCTTTCCACACCTTGTACACTCCCATGGCTCTCTTCGCCCTCCCCCTCTCTTCCAATGAAACCCATTTCAGCTGTTTTGTCATGTCAGTTACTTATTGTATTCTGCGCTAATTTCAAGAGAGAAATCTAGCAGCCCTTCTTTGCACCCTCTCCAACTCCTGTGTTTGTGGATCCCATACTACGTCACCAAATTCATGCATCGGTCTGACCAACGTTTCGCAACACTCCTACTTCTCTGATACATCCCCTCACCACTCTCTACAACAACTGAAAACTCACAACATTATCTTAAAAATACCGTATGCTGCTACTTTTCTGGCAGTTTTGGTCTCTCTACTTGAATCCATTCAATTATTCACATTTGAAGAATATTAGGTGAAAACGTATTCAGCTGATTTTTTTTCCGATCTGGCCAGTTATTGACCATGTGTCACCATAGTTTTACGTGGGCGTGCGGTGATTCGCAGCCTGCTATTGTTCTCGGCGATCAGATTGATCCGGTGTTTCGCAACCCAAGTAAACAAGGAGTCGTACGGTAATTTGTAACCCGGAAAAGGTTATCGCACAACATAAGTTATCACATTCACCATGCCCCTTTCGTCCTTTTTTTTAACTTATGGCTATACGCCTCGTCGACGAAGAGGTAATTAGAGGCGGGATGGGACTGGGAACAAGCAACTAGAAGGAATTTGGCCATGGCCTTTTGAAGGAAGCATCCCGGCATTCGCCTGGAGTGATTTGGGAAAACCATGGAAAACCCAAATCTGGATTCCCGGACGGGGATTCGAACCGCAGTCCCTTTCCTCCTGAAATGTGGGCTTATGTAAACTGCAATCTCCCCGCACAATCAATGGTCCTGAATTGGTTCTTGAACATTATAATTCGCAATATCATCACGTCCATCCGAATATTTTACTAGTACTAGATGTACTGCGAGACATCCAGTTGGAAAAAAGGTTAAAAATTAATCGCACATCGCAGTTACATTATCGCCCAAGCATGTCAATCTAATCGAAATCGATAAATGAAGTAGAATTATGATTAGTAATGTCTCAGCTTTGGTGAGATCATATATTAGGGAAAAAAAATTGGAGTTCAACCCTTAAAGGGAAAAAGTATCAATGGTTCTACAACGCATTACTGTGTCACGAGTCATTTATCTCCATTAACATCTAACCGAAATAGATAAATGAGGTATCATTCTAAGGATTAAGGTCGCTGCTGTCGTCACATCATGTTTTAAGAATGGATTTTTTTCTGAATTTAACCACTAAATGGCAAAAATATAAGTATTTCTAAAATGCATTTTATGTGTCTCGAGTCATGTATCTCCCTTGATACCAAACCGAAATCGATAAATGAGGTATCGTTTTAAAGATTATTCACTTTGGTCACATCATATTTTAAGAAAGAACTTTCTCCAAATTCGACCCTGAAGGGGCAAAAATATCATCATTTCTAAAACTTTTTTTTACCCCACTTGATATATCTCCTTTGATACCTAACCGAAATCAATAAATGACATATCGTTTTAAAAATTAAGTCAAATTAGGTAAAATCATAAATTAAGAATGAATTTTTCAGAATCTGATGCTTAAAGAGGTCGCGCGTATGACACACTTCAGAGCCAAGCCTCTAGATTCCAGCAGCAGATATCACAGAGATGTCAATAAGCTGTTCTTTTTTATATAATAAGTAGCTTTTCGGATACGGAAACATTTTTGTTTGGCTATACAATTCCAATGTAAACATTTTATTCACACAGCAACACACATCACATAGATGTTGATATGCTGTTTGCATTTTGTTCGGGTTGGTTTGTATTCTGTTAAGGTCAGTGACAGTTTGTCATACATGCAATGTGTTTTAAATTTTCCTAACTGTTTCGTAATATGTTGTAAGTATTTTGATGCGCACCTATTACACTAAACAAATACATATTTACTACAAAAGTGCGGTTCTACTTTTCATTATATTACAAGCATTCTAGGTTTTATTAATTTATTTTAAACTTAACTCAGCTTTTATAGTTCAAGTTATTTTATTTCGATATGTATATTTTAATGAAAAATTTGGAAATACAGAATAACTGCGGTGAAGTGCATAAACAAAGATTTTTTTAATGTATGTATTTACTTTGAGTCTTACCGCTCTTCGAGAAAGAGGTTTACTGATAAAGGAGACTTCTGTGAAAAACATCGGACGGAAATCAGTTATGTCCCATATGAAGGAACAATCTCGACATCTGCCTGGAGGGATTTTACAAAAGCCTGAAAAACCGAAATCTGTGTGGTCAGCCCAAGAACCCAAAAGCGTGTCCTTCAAAATGGAAGGCTTGAAAATTAACCTCTCACCTGTATCGTTCGGCTGTCTTTCGTCGAATTTAAGTCATCCACGCTCGTAAACTAAAATATTGAACCTTATTTTCGCATTAATTTTTTTTGTAAATCTCCCAGTTGAAATATTGCTTCGTTGTTCTGTAGGTTCATTCATTGGTAATGAAATAAAAGTAAAGTACTTTTTTTTAGCTAATTTGTCTTAAACTATTTAGAGACTTTGCGTAACTGTGTACAGATATTGAAGCGTGTATTATGTAATACCACATTGCAGCATCCAGATACACGGTCTGTTACGAGTACAGAAGTATCCCATTTGAGAGGAGAAAAAATTATTTTCTTTTCATGTTATATTCCGAGGATCAGACCGTTTCTGAATTCATATGTGAGCTATCATCTTAGGTCACACGTCTGAATGTAGCCCCCCTGACGAAGTAAGGAATCCACCTCGTAAATTCGCTAGCACCACAGATTATATTTCAGCATCGCACGAACTCTGTGGAAAGATAAAAAAAAAAAAGAAGACTTCACCCCTCTTCTTCATCCTCTCATTAAAAGAGGACATGTTATAGAAAAATTTCAATATGAAGTCTGAATGGAGCGTAAGTCCGCAGTCAAAAATAATACCAGAGCAAACAGGCGGCAGAATGCGGCGAAATGAGTTTCTGCCCCCTCGTGTTGACGGCGGTCATTGATTTAACACTCGCCGCGACAGCCCGCCGCATCTGATCCGCAGCCGTAAGAAGCTCCAGCCTCGAAATGAACACTGGCATCACCTCCCACCTCAGAGGAGCTGATCGAAAACTTCGCTCCTATACATTATGCTGACTACAGACTGTGAGAAACGTAACGACGCCAAGGGCCGACAGTTGATGTTTTTCCTCTGCAAAAATGAGTCAAAAGGGCTGTTCTCTCATGGAAATGGTCGCAATATGAATAACGGCTGTAATATCGAAATATAGTTATTTGCACGTGCACAAATTTTTTTACCTGCGTTGTCCTAGGTCAGCGTTTTTAAACCGAGGCCAGTTAATTGCCAAAAATAATGCTAACTTTTATTGGCCTAATTTTTTACCTGTGTGCACAGTACTAACAACAGAGACATATTGTGTTGTTTTACCTGTGTGTATACTACAGATACACATTGTGCTGTACCATTATAACATGATGAATCTAAAAGCATGTTTTGAATTCCTACGGAAACACCGTTACTAAACTAGAGGT
Source organism: Vandiemenella viatica (assembly GCA_031002005.1). Classification (NCBI taxonomy): domain Eukaryota; kingdom Metazoa; phylum Arthropoda; class Insecta; order Orthoptera; family Morabidae; genus Vandiemenella; species Vandiemenella viatica. The sequence goes on from JARYHS010009186.1 coordinate 99,299,643, forward strand.
GAACTATTTAAAGTTAATTGCATATTGACGAGACTCCAATCTTTAGTAAACAAATTATTAATAATGCTACTACAGGCTGTATCCTAGACTGTATCACAGACCTACATATAAATCTATATTTATAAAACGAGAACAGTGTATATTGGTTACAGAAAAACTCAACAACTCCTGCGCATATTTCGAAGGGGTTTTCTCCGTTTTAAAGAATAGAACCTGAATTGAATCGTTTGGTATGTCTTAAATTTCAACGCAACATAACTCCTGAGCAGTAGGTTAAATTCTGAACGTGAAGCGGGGAACATTAAATATGAAATACCAGCTAGATGCTTACGTCATACTTCGATTAAAAAAATATATATATATATATATTGGCCATATTATCAGAAATAACGTTTCATTCCTTAAATTTTGTTTTTATTCTTTAATACATGGCCGAATTGAATACGAAGAGAAAAATATGTAAATTAATTTTAATGTTATAATGAAAAAATCTTCAGCTCGTATATAGTGTTTGCCACGGACATCCTTCAACGTGTCGATCCTGTTAACAGACGCTATATTTGTTGTGTTCAGGGTATTCACACGATACGAAGTATGCTATACTCTTCATGTGACAACTGTAACATTCTTATGACAATCATTTTTCATACCTATCGCCACTTCTATTTAACGTTTAAATTCATTACCGATAGGTGGCAAATACCCCATGGCAGTGTCAAGATGGATGAGCCGAAACACATCACCGATTGCAGATGACCAAATACTTTTTCCAGAATCTTGAGATGAAATGCAGAGATCACCATAAGGCATCAAAGCCGTACAACATGGAGATTTACCCCAATGAAACCAAATTTATGACATTCATACGAAAATATCACAACGGAACCAACATTTCAACAAAACACACACATAAATCAAGCTTCAGCATATTAATAATAATAATAATTCCTTGTGGTCGTAATGACCTGGTGACAGGATTTCTATTGTCTACGAATTCCGCCTCTGTCGTAGCCGCCTTAACCTAACCCGGTAGTCCTACCCGGTACAGAGGACCTACAGTTTAGCGCGAAATCCGAACCACGGAAGCGTTCTGTCGCGCTCCACATTACACAGCTAACTGTGCCAAAGTGAAGGTCAGGTTAAGGGACTTTGAAAATCCCCGCCGAGACAGGGATTCCAACAGGGGACCTTTCAATCCCCAGTCAGACAGCTTAATCACTGAGCCATCACGACCGCTCGTTTCTGCATTTAAATAACCACGATACAGCCTCGGCTACACTATAGAAAACGATATGCAATCAAAAATCACAAACTTCACAAAAGTTTTAAGAATAATAACCAGCATCTTGAGACCATCTTTCGTTCAATTGCACACAAGAATCAGGCTATATAAAATCTGTCTAAACCAATCCTGCTGTACGGCAGCGAGGCCAGAACACTCCGCAAAGTTGATCAATGGAGATTAATGACTGTTAAGACGTGATTCATGAGGAGAACAGCTGGCTACATATTACGGTACAGAAAAAGATTTATGACAAACATAAGAAACTCAAAGTTATACAAATTCTTTATACTGTGCGAAACTACAGAATATTTTGGACAAACCATGACGATGGACCGAATGCCTCACAAGATCCTCAACTAGATTCCCAAGGGCAGGAGAGATGTAGAAGGATCGGCAAGAAAATGTATTGATACCATAACAGCCTATCAGGCCTAACACTGGATAGGAAATGTAGTAAGAACAGACATTCGTTTATAAAGGATAGTAGTTTAATTTATTAAGTACCCCTTATTACTCGTCCATTATTTATATAAGGTCTGTTTTACAAAGACTAACTACATACCGCAGGCTAACTGAGGCAGGAAGATTCACATCTAAAAAAAAAAAAAAAAAAAAAAAAAAAAAAAAAAAAAAAAAAAAAAAAAAAATGTACTTACTTACTTTATGGATCGACCAAAAGCCTGTTTCCATCTCAGTTTTCATGTAAAATCTTCATAGGTCTACCCACATCACTTCTTTCTGTAGGATGGAACTGCAGGGCAAGCTTCAGCAATCTGTCATTAACCATCCTTAGAACGTGGTTCCTCCAATTTTCCCTTTTTTTTTTTTAGAAATGCTGTCATCAAGAGAGAAAATATTCATATACTCCATTATTTCATCATTCCTCCTTCTATCCTTTTACTGATCTTAGGAACTTCACTTCGGATGATTGAATTATATTGTATTTTATTTACTCACGTGTTTCACTGGCATACATCAGAGTCGGTACTACCATTGTTTTATAAAATTTGAGTCGAGTCTACTCTCGGGCTTTACCTTCTATTGTTCGTCGAGTTCCACACTTGTATCGAAATCGGTAACGTTTATTCTTCACTTCGTTTTCATTGAAAGGTAGGTAAAACAAGAGACTTACTAAGTCCTATATGTATTAATAAGTGTTCGAAAATTACTGCAACCTTGTCGCACTCCTTGGTTAATTGTTGTATTTAGTGTAAGTACCTCAATTTTACAATCTATGTTTATTTTATAAACTATCCTGATTTATACTAATCTGGTGATAGGCCATATTTACGCAGTTGTTGAACAATTATTTTATAAATAATTCCGTCTGTGGAATCAAATAAAAACAAAATTCACCAAAACAGTTTATTTTCTGATGGAATTATTTATAAAATTATTGTTCAACAACTGCGGAATCACGGCCTATCACCAGATTAGTATTTTACAGCGTCGTCAGGCATTCCCAACGGCCACATACAGCCACTGAAGATGTCCTACACCACAAGGTCGAACCGCGTCTGGGAAATCAAATAAAAACAAAATTCACCAAAACAGTTGTTTTTGACGGAATTATTTATAAAATCATCCTGATTTATGTTTTCGAACTTAACGACCATGACTGTAGTTATTCTTTTCATTATAATAATTTATATATTCTTGTGTTTACTCTTGTAAGAATTTTGTACCTCGATTACATTTCCTGTATCTTGATTCCGAAGAATTAGGCAAAACCTTGTCTTCATTTCCTTTTTCATCCCTATCTCTCTGTATACAATCCTTCATATATTCCTTTTCTTCATCAGCAATTTACTATTTGTTTTTTCGTTGTGTGTGTCTAATTATTTGTGAATGGACATTTTTGAAATTTTCTTCCTTTAGTATATGCTTCTTGCGCTGGACGTGATCGCATATGATCAGAAACTTTTTATTTAGCTAAGGTAGTAAAATTTCAAATTACTGGGTACTATTCATTGGAATTTCGCCAACACACATGTTATGAATTAATAAACCAGAATTTGCGTTCAGCGATGTTCTATTTGTTAGTGATAGGGACACCACTCAGTATGTACGAAATTACCAGAGCAAAGTTTACGTTGTACAATGAGTGGTTACTTCAGCCTGATACCTGGACTGTTGTTGCATCAATCGTTAGAAAGAGGAATCTGTTATGCATAGCGTTCCTGCTTTCTCAAAAGGGAAAAAAACTGCAAGTTGTTTCTTAATATAGCACTTCCTTACTGAACATTATAAACACACGATAAAACTGAAGCTTTTAGTTGATCATGCGACGAAGAAGTTACCACTGTAATGGCAATGGTGATATTTTATTCCGATAAATATTTGAATTACGGATAGTATTGTTAGATAGAACATTAAATAAAGCTTCAAATGTCTCAATTTAATCAAGTCAATCTTAAGTAAACATTGGTAATGAGAGCGAGAATAATAGGGCTTATATAATCGGTCATTGTGATAACGGAATATCTTAACCAAACTAGATCATCCAGTCATAACCACTCCTTGTGTTCTATTCGGAACATTTTGTTTTTGTTTTTTTCGTGTTTTTTGTGTTTTTTTGTTTTTTTGTTTTTTTGTTTTTTGTTTTGCTTTTGGTTTTACGCCTTGTTGACGTCGAGGTCATTAAAGGCGGGAAAGAATGGGGGCAGAGAACAGGTAGGAATTCGCCAATATATTTTTGAAGGAAGCATCCCGGCTACAATTCTTTTATTTATTTATAGATCAATTATGCCCACAAGTCCACTAATAACAATTTGGTATGTAGAAAGTGAAAATTTACTAAATAGACTTGGAGATTTAAATATGGCTGAACAAGAGCTATATCAAAGCCACCGGAAACGCACATGGTTTTGTGGGTTGAACATTAGTAAGTTGCAAGTCCAATTTAGCAAGATATAGGCTGACGCGTAATAACGCAGAACAATTTTTGACGTTCCAGGAACCATTAATAAATTGCGACGTTGACTCTGGACAGGAGCGACCAGTTTCTAAACCGGGCAATTATTTCTGCGAATCTCTCAAAGGGAGATGTCAGTCGCACACTCGACCAGGTAACTAATTAACGTTTTAACTTGCGAGCGCACTCTGACACACATTGGAAAAAAAATTAATGAATTTTTCATCAGCATTCACCCAGAAAGGTATTCAGGTAATTCTTTTTAAAACGGGGTGTCGCAATGTGTCTAAAAGCGCCGTGAATGGCCTCCCCTGTCGCTGCGGAGCGGTGGACCGGAGCAATAATTGCGAGGGATTGTACCCAGCTCAGATGTTAAATTACAAAATGGCATTTATGAAGAGCGGAGGTCCTTGACAGGAAGTGCGCAAAGCACAGCCAAAGGGCAGAGGTATTGAAGCGGAGTGTTCGGGGATCAGAGCGTACAGACGGGGAAGCAACCGACTTTGGGAGTTATCTCTTTTGACTGCGAAGGCTTCTGGGGCCAGTGGGTTAAAGTTTCTCGGCTTATAAAAATAAATGATTAAATGGACCGGTCAAACATTTAAATTAGAATTGTAAAGTACGAGTTAGCCTCACACAATGACAATTACTACAAAGATTCTGCAAGGATACTGATTTTTTTTAAAATAATAAAATATATAACAAGTAATTTTTTTAAGAGTTGGTTGTACATTTTTCGGAAATGAGTTTAAAATACTGTATGTAAATCAAACAGAGAAGGAAATTTCAGTTGCAAAAAATTATAGTCAATTTTTTAAAAATTTGAACCAAGTGTTTTCACTACATATTTACTCTCTGATAGAAAGGTAATAGCAGTGGACAGACAAACAAACATCGCGATTCTGTAACAGTTTTCATGTTGCACTGAGTCCTGGGAATTAGGAGTTACATACCTGTAAGTTATCTGTTAAAACTGGGAAGAGCCTAAGGAAATTATTACCTTTGAACCGAAATTTCTGACGTCATGTCACAGAAAAGCAGTGATGGCAGTTTTAGAGCAACAAGAGTTTGATACTTACGACATCAAGGATGACACTCAAAAGTTATCTGCTTCGTACATCTGCCCTGGCACTTAGTTTCTCTGCAACAGAATGCTCAGCACCAGTTTGGCAAAACTCTTCACATGCTAGTCAGGTTGATATAGCATTGAACGATACTGGTCGCATTGTAACAGGTTGCCTGTTACTCCTGTTACTAAAATATACCAAATCATGGGTATAGCACCACCTGACATTCGTATGAAAACAGCTGCAGAGATGGAGAAGAGGAAACAGACCCCAGACACCCTTTGTTTAGACACAAATCTCAACCCACAAAGCTGAAGTCAAGAAAGATCTTAGTACAGTCAAATACAGCCATAATATCTTCCCCTGAAGCACGCAGTCTAGAACTATGGCGAAATTCGTTGCCTGAAGAGCAGTAAAGGAACATCAAAGAGGCACCACCGGCTGCGGTGTGTAATCAGCCATATGCTATATGGAAGGCTCTAATCAGATTAAGAACTGAAGTGTCCCGATGTAGATCTAATATTAAAAAATGGGGTTACACTACCGACAACGATCTATGTGAATGTGGTGAGCTGCAGGATCCACAACATCTTCTGATATGCAGGAATCTCCCTGAAACCTGCACTATCGACGACCTTTTTAGGGCAGACGAGAAGGCCATCAGGTCACAATTTAATTGTGTTCTATAGTTTGATATTAATTAATTAATCGTATTATTTTTTTTTCATCTTGTAATGTTATGTCCTGGACACGAGAAATAAATAAATAAATCATTCATTCATGTATTGGAGCTGCTGAATCCTTTGAAGCCTCCCCTCGTAAACCTACAAGAGAGCGAAGGTTTTACACAACAGACTTTGCGTCACATCAAAGATAGAGAGGGTGAAATTCACTGCTAAAAATAACGATGACATATGTGGTTCTGGGAAAGCTGCCTCCGCGACCATAACATCAACATTGTTACGGAATACGTTACAGATGGTTTGTACACGTAAACAATTACGAACATACGACAACTGAACTCTGTTAGATCATTGACTAAGTAGACATTTGGTGATTTGTAGCTTATTCAGTAATAACTTTACTGAGAATTCTAACCTGTAAGAAATACTTCATAACATTTTACCGGAAACCAGCGTGTCATGTGAATGTACAGAATTTACTTTTCTAACTTGTGAATATTAATGCTAATAAATAGTTCATCCATCTAATACTAAAAGACCGAAATGTTTACGACACCTTTCGCTTCCATTTTAGTTCACACATCGTTCTGGAATTTTCAGTTCGTCATCAATAGATTAAATTAGCAATTTAAGAGGCGTGCAAGTGTTTTGATGTCATTAAATACAATTAATTATTTTCTCTTTGGATTTATAAAGGGTTTTTATTAGTCCAAGGTAGTATTCTGTAAAAATGATATTTTATTACGTGCTAGAGTTGAAAAATCGATCGTGGAACGGAGAATGGTGGTGTAACGGTTAGCGTTCTGGCCTCGGATTCGGGAGGACGGCGGTTCGAATCCCCTTCCGAGCATCCAGATTTGGGTTTTCCATGGTTTCCCAAATCACACCAGACAAATGCCGGGATGATTCCTTCAAAAGGCCATGGACGAATTCCTTCCCATTCCTTTCCCACCATTCTTTCCCGTCTCTAAAAGACCTCGCTGTTAAAGAGACGTTAAGCAGTTCGTGAATGTACTAACTATGCATAACATTTTTGTTCTGAATTTTTATTTTTTTATTTTCTCCTTGTGGTTTTACCCCTTGTCGTCATTGACTTTATTAGAGGTGTGGGAGGACTGGGGGCAAGAAACGGGAAGGAATGCGGCCATGACATTTTTGAAGGAACCATCCCGTAATTCGGCTGAAGTAATTTTGGTAAACCATGGAGAAGGGGTCGAACAAAATGTTGCAAACAATCCTTCCCACTCATACTTTCTCGCGGCACACCATGTCCCCTTATCGCACAATCGTAGGATGTTCCCCCCAATAAGTCCTTCCATATCTATAGCTTTTTGGACAGCAAGGACCCTTTTTGGTTGCATGGGAGTCCAACAACATCCAACGCGTCCTACATGTAATACTATAACCCCTTTCAGTGCACATCAAGAGTTCCTCATTGAAATCGGATCACCATAGGTCCTACAAGTTGTACTGTGAATGCACCAGTAGAGCGGTGGAAGTGCGGGTGGTGGGCATGGAACCGAGCGTGATGGGAAAGCGTTAATGCTCTGGCCTCACATTCGGGAGAACGCGGGTTCGAATCCCAGTCCGAGCATCCGAATTTGTATTTTCCATGTTTTCCCCAAATTACTCCAGGAGAATGCTTCCTTTAAAAGGCCATGTCCGAATTCCTACCCGTTTCTATCCCCGTTCCTTTCACGCCTCTAATTACTTCGTCATTAATACGACGTGTACTAAAAAAATGGCGAACACTGAGATGTGCGGTGGTGTGGCCTTGTGCTTGACGCTTGAATTAGTCGAGCCACGAACTCCTCAAAGTTCATTTGACAAAGATTGGTTGTTAGATGCGTGCGTAGTTATCTAAATAATTTAATTCACTTGTGAAATGATCCCATTTTTTGTTGTTGAAAGATGAGGTAAAAATAAATCAGTATTATATGGAAATAGACTTTACTCATAAAAAAATAGAATTTGGCAAAAATATATATATTTAATATTATCTAAATAATTATAAATTTGTGTTCGACTTCCGCATCCGCTTCCGTTTCAGCTTCCGCAAAGATGACATCCATTACAACCCTAGTACTTCCCACAAAGAAAGGAACCTCTGCTAGATGTATAACAGGTTATGGTTCGTTGAAATAATTATTAATTCACTTAGCCCATTGTCATTATAATTACTAACTGATAACGCTATTTGATTAAGAAGTTGCTATTAATAACTGAAACATACCAATAACTGTCCAGCAATATTTATGTAAGTAATTAATAATACCATTTATAACAATAAAATTTATGATAGATTAACATTGAAAGACGAAAGTCATTTTTAACGCAGAAGGTAACGTTCAAAATCACGGTTCATATGTGCGAGTCGTATTGGAAAGTAAAACATCACTCTTAATAGGAGAAATGTCACTTTTATCTGCCACCGGAGATGACGTCAACAGACGTGCATCTTGGTGCCTGCATGCGTGACGTCATTTATCAGTATCTACTTGCCCCTGCCCGATACTGGCTGCCGGCGAGATTCTGTGTTACCGGAAAAGGCGAAGTAGAAGCGGTAAAGAGGAAGGACATGGAGTCACCAGTTCGGAAATCGCACTGCTTTGGAACTTAGCATTCATATCTAGTCTTCATATACGATAGAGAAGTGTTCTGATAAGGAAGTAGGTGTGCGTACGATGTTAATCAGGAGACCTGATAGAATAGATCGGCTTAGTTATTGGCAGTTATTCGGTTGGCTGCAAAATTAGCCAATGTTGTGGCGATGTAACTTAAGACAGTTACCCTACTAGATAAAATGGGTCTTTGGTTTAAAGTGAAATCTGAACTACGGAACCAATCCATTGCACTTAATGCACAGAAAATGAGATTTACAAGACGTGAAGAACCAATTAAGGGTCTTAAATATTCCAACCATCACTGGCGTTCGAAATTTTCCAAGCTCACTATGTCAGTCTTATTACATCATTTTTCATGTGTCGTTTGAGTTAGCAAAGGTTTTTACTGGAAATGTGCATGAAGTACTAGTTAGACACCGGTCTATAACTAGTGAGCGCAAATGTAAAGGAGCTGCACTCCGTTCTAGTATTACACTACTAATACAACAATGACGACCGTTTCATTTAAGTCCATCGTATTGGTATTCGTCACTACTGGAAGCTCATTTGTTTTGTACCAATGTGTGTATCAGTTTTCGGTCTTTCCAAATTCATAATAATGTTGCGTTGGAACACTGTATTGCTGTGTTGACTCGCTGACCGAGATTCCCACACAAATTGCTGCTTGGGGTGGCTCGAGGGGATGGAGAAAGAATATGGCGTGAACGTGAGTAGTTGCCACGACTAAAGTGTCTATTCTTGAAGCTGTCTTCTGCTTTAGCCTGATTAGACAGACAGAAAAGTAAACAGCAAGAAGTATTGATTGGTGAAAAAGTAGTAATGTGTAAATTTTTGGGTGAACAACAAAAATGTTACCGAGTATGGTGGGTGAGCGGTTAACACTCTGGCCTCGCATTCGAGAGGACGCCGGTTCGAATCCCCGTCTGGGCATCGAGGTTTGGGTTTTCCATGGTGAATGCCGGGATGCTTCCTTCAATAGGCCATGGCCGAATTCCCTCCCATTCCTTGTCTGCAGTCCCATCTCGCCTATAATGACCTCAACGTCGACGAGGCGTAGAGCAATAAGTAAAAAAATTTTAAGTAATAAAAATAAAGGTATTTTTTCTGTAATTTTTTAGTGTGATATAAAAGTATTTAGAGCTGTGAGAACACAATATATCTCCTGCGATTGATATTATCCTGGTTCTTTTCACTTAAAAGTAGTTTTTTTACTGGAAGTATGGAGGAAGAATGTTCCTGTCATGCAATTTTCTGGGACGCAGATGAGATAGGCAAACACAAATCACAAAGTATTTATTTAAAAATATTAATTACCGGTTCAGGATCGTTGAACTGAGTGTTAGTTAGCATGTGGAGATTAGAGAAGTCGGTTACTTGTAATACCGTTGCCTGCTCCTTCCAGACTCGCAGTGCGTGGGAGATGCCCGTCGTAAGCTGACGCAACCTTTCATCTCGGATGCCCACCGACCCTGGTTTATTTTTGATGCCGGTGCAGCGACGCGCTGAGGTAAGAGGACTCAGTAGGTCTTTTCTGCTTGCAGGAGAGAGAATTATGGCGCAACTAAGGTCCTTGGAGTATATTTAAAGCCTTTTACGTTACTCAGCGCCTGTCGGCCGTGACGTTTGTCGGTGCTCCAGATCTGATGTAATGTTCAGCTCTCGGAGGCGGAAAGCAGCAAGTAATTTTGTTTGGGAGTCCTTCATGTTTCCTTGCATTGCTTGACGGCATAAGTTACTGTTGCCTTGACGAGTATATTGAGGTGGTTCTAGACTCGACGTTTGCGTCATAACATCATTGCTATCATTTATAAATACGCTTATGCATTAAAAACCTATGGATATATTTATGAGAGAATTAAATACAACCAGCTGTAGCCCCCTTCCACTGTTCACTTCTTTATGAGAATTGTTTATTGATTCTTAAGGTTTTATACAGGTGAGATTAACCCTACAAAGTAGCTGTTCAGTTGAAATGCCACACAGAAGGATTTTTTTTTTTAACTTATGGCTTTACGTTTAGTCGACATCGAGGTCATTAGAGGCGGGATGGGACTGGGGACAAAGAACAGGAAGGAACCTGGCCATGGCCTTTTGAGAGAAGCATCCCGGCATTCACCTGGAATGATTTGGAGAAACCATGGAAAACTCAAATCTGGATGCCCGGAGGGGGATTCGAACAGGCGTCCTCCCGAATGCGAGGCCAGAGCGTTAACCGCTCACCCACCATGATCGGTAGGAGGAATTTCAAGGAATTTTGGCGAATACCTATTGGATACTTAAAACGGTTACCAATGTCATAGAAAATAAAATCAAATATTACTAATTTGATTTGAAGGTTAAGTAGAACATGTTTATCATATCGAATAGGTCATTGCTTCATTATTAATAAATTTTCTGGTTATGCCGCGTTGTTTATTTCATTATCTGAGCTTTCAGCTGGTATCCTACAGCCTTCGTCAGAGATACTGTTTATGTTGACATAGCAACCAGCGCCAAGCATCGCAGAGTAAAAGACCGCTATCTTCATAGATGTTGTTCGTATTCTTTAAAATTTCTGCTGCCTCTTTCACACGTCCAGGCCACAACTGAACTTCTCTCCACAGTAGCCTTATGTCTTGAAATTTTATGCCGGTGTTAATGGCATGGAGAACTACTGCTGATTTGTCGCTATTGTTATATTTATAGTGTCCCTTAAGTCTCTCCGCCACAGTGCGGTCTGTCCGCCGATGTAACCACTGCCACAGCTGAAGGGGATTTCATAAACACCCGTAAGCTGGTGAGGGTGTAATACTTTATCCTGGTTAATGACTGGCCAAGTTTGCAGTTAGCATCCGACAAGATACAGCTCGCATTCTTGCCCACGAAAAACTACCACGCAGTAATCTATCTAGGGAAGAATGATTAGCCCTGCGGGTATTACGGCAACGTGATGATATTGTTTCTCCCAGCTGACAAGGGACAGTTGGCAGAGAATACTTATGAACCGTTAAACAGGAACACACTACAGAAGATATGGACAGAGGTGGCCCGAAGAGTTAACACCTCCAAAGCGATTGAGCAAGAGGACAAGAAAAACCTAAAAAAAGAGGCAATTGCATGATGCCTAGGTTCTATGGATTGCCCAAAATGCACAAAAAAGAGGTTTCCTTACATCTGATTATGAGCGCGGTCAACCTACCTACACAACCACTTGTGCGGTATGTTGCCAAGAAACTGTAACATCTCACGGAAGATATCAGATCAGCTGTAAAGAACTTAGCTCACTTTATACAAATTATTGATGATCTGACGCAGAGAAGACTGATGTTATTGTGAGTTTTGATATTGTTTCATTATTCACTAACGTGCCGGTAGACGAAGCCGTTGCTGTAATACGTGCTAAACTTCTTTCACAAGGAATGTCTACTTAGTGGGCTAACCTGACAGAGTTCTGGCTTAAGTCAAATGTGTTCCAGTACGGTAGTTAACTTTATGCTCAACTTGAAGGTGCGGCCATGGGCTCGTCACTTTCACCTGTAGCCGCCAAAATATTTATTGAAGCATTCGAAACAGTCGTGCTTAACAACGCGCGCCTAAAACCTAAAAAGTGGATCAGTTACGTTGATGACACCTTTGTCTTCTGGCCTCACGGTAAGGAGAATTTGCAGGAGTTCTTACAACACCTGAATAGTGCCCACCCAAGAATTCAGTTCACTATGGATATGGAAGAAAATGGACAAATGCCATTTCTCGATGTCCTTTTTCACAAGCGAAGCAAAAGACGTTTGGGTCATACTGTGTACCGCAAGGCGACCCGCACTAATAGATATCTGCACGCCATGTCGCACCATCACCCGGCAACAAAGAGTGGCGTATTAACATCACTGAACTTAAAAGAGAGGACAGTAGGTGACTCGGAAAGTTTGAAGGAAGAAATGGAGATACTTACAAAAATATTCCGAGCCAACGCCTGTAGTGATTCCGACATCAGAAGGGTTTTAAGGACCCAGAAAACCCATGGAAGTCGTCAATATCCCATGATGTTATTGTGCCAAGAAAAATCCGCCTGTCTCCCATACATACATTGTATCACTGAACGGATTAGGAAAATTCTTGAGGCGGGTGGAGATGCGAATAGTGTATAAGGCTAACTGCAAACTTGGCCAGTCATTAACCATTGTAAAAGACAGATTACACCCACACCAGCTTACGGGTGTTTATGAAATCCCCTGCAGCTGTGGCAGTGTTTACATCGGCGAGACAGGTCGCACTGTGGCGGAGATACATAAGGAACGTATCCGCCGCTATAAATATAACAACAGCTTCAAATCCGCCGTAATTCGACCGGGCATGAAATAAAATTTCAAGACACGAGGTTGCTGTGGAGAGAAGACCAGTGGTGGCCTCGAGTTGTGAAAGAGGCAGCAGAAATTTTAAAGAATACGAACAACATAAATTCTTGGTGCTCGTTGCTACGTCAACATAAACAGTATCTCTGACGAAGGCTGTAGGATCCAAGCCGAAAGTTCAGGTAATGAAATAAAGAACGTGGTATAACCCGAAAATTATATTTATGATGAAAAAGGACGGCTACGGAAGTCTTAGGAATGAGGTCTTATTTATTTTACATAATTATTTTAATTCTATAGGATATTGTTTATTTTAGAATCTGTTATAGAAGAGCCAGAGGGAATCAGGAAAATTTAAATTATATCTTCAATATTCTGAATTCCACAGACTTTTTTAAATAGTGTTGGTAATTATACATTTATATTGGCAACTCTGAAGGAATATATTATCTATGCATTCATTCGTCTGTATACTCTATGCTCTATTATACTATGGTTGACAGCAAGAAGACAAAAGATGTGTAAGCAAAAGTTGATTTAATTTCTGTAATAAAAGTGGTTACTAAATATAAAAACGAATATTATTCTTAATATTAAAAAACAGGTTTCACTGTAACCCTTTATATGTGTCACAAAACTCTTAATTTCCCCTGAAATTAAACATTTAGACATATGGCATGTTCAGTTATTTCAAACCAAGTAAACAATATATTATGAAAATTGAATGCATGAGAAAACATTAATAATGCTTAAGAAATGAGACCGTAATCATTAAACAAAATCAATATGTTAAATTTATTAGCATCGCTAGAAAATGGATTAATTATAAATTGAAATATTATTGGTACATTTAATTTTTAATGAAATGGTTAGAAGAAGATCTCATAACTTTTTGTCACTACACGAGCATGAGACTTGGCCTATTTTTGTTTTTGTGGGGTCTAATTTCCTTTTATAAGTTGATCGCTGATTGTGAATCGTTGCTCAAATGAAATTATTCAATTTGAAAATCGGCGAATAAGAACATTTCAGAATTAAAGCTCTCAATATACGCTACGAACAATACCTCACTCTCTGAAAACGGATACGCGCCGTAGCTGAGCAATGCAGATTGCCGCTGGTTTAACTACCACCATAAGTAAATGACGACTAACGTTCAAACAAAACATAGGAACAAAGTATAATTCAAGAATTTAGTTAAGCTTTAAAGAAATCTCAGGCACATAGCTTCATCCAGAGCAAAGGAATTAACCCCCAAATAAGTGCCAGAACTTTTTATGTTTGTGATTGTAATTAAATAAATAGATACGGGGAAAAACATTAATATTAGACTTTTCTTACGATTTATGAAACCATATACCAAAGTACTGGTTTCTAGGATTACTGCAAGTACAGCAGAATTTTAATGTCGGGGTGTCGTGGTCGAAATAAAATTTTGAATTTCAATAACATCCAAAGTAAGAAAAGAAAAGAAGTAAAATTTAACAAATTAGTTAAACTTGGTAAGCTCACTCTCCAATGAAAATCTGAGGTATATTAAGTTATTAGGTTAGAAAGCGATTTCACGTTAAGGGTGGATATGTGGAAATTTACACTTTCAGACTTATTCTTAAAATACGTGTAAAATGTTATCTGTGTACCAAATTTCAGCTTTCTACGGCAACGGGAAGTACCTTAGCTTTTGATAATTATTAGTCAGTGAGTGAGTGAAAAAATCGCTGAAGTTTGCATCCGAATAACATCCGAACTAAAGGTATGTTCCCCACGGCGTGTCCCTCGGCGCGTGTTAGTGGACGCCTCTCATCTTTGCCGCATATGCTAGCAGGGACGGCGCGCCTCGACCCACGGCCAGGCGGTAAAAGATGAAAGGCGCTTACTGCCTACCACGCGCCGAGTGAATGGGCCTTCAGAACAGTAACGATATAAAATTTGGCATGTTTGCTAAGATTGCTGATATCTATGTATAACAGGAATTTGAGACATATAGCGTGAATACAACCGACTAAATTAAGGTTCAAAAATTGCCCTAATCACTTCGAGAAAAGGATAGGCAGTGCCGCCACTGACTCTACTGCCAGTATTTAAATTCTTACTGGACGCCCCTATTACATTGAACTATTGTTTTAACTAGACTTCCTGGTATTAATAACGCTCCAGGGCGTCTGTCTGGGCCAGTGCAAGTGAGCCGTGTTATTTCTCGTTAGAGCTGGGCCAGCCAATAAGAGCTCGCCGTCTCCAGGGGCAGTAATTAAAGGCGAGGCCGCGTGTGCGCACAGCCAATAAAACGGCATAAATCGGCCCCCCAGGGCGCGCTGCCGCAAATTGGATAATATTGTGTGTGGCCGCTTATTGGTCTCGGTCGAGCGATGTGGCTTCCACTCCTAACAACGCCCAGAGAGAAGGAAGATCCATAAACATCGTCAGTCCTTCTGCCGTAATATGTACGTCGCACAAGTCCGTGAGAAATATTACATCCCAATAGAATGTCAGATACATCACCTCTGACGACTGAGTTTCGGATGATCTTCTACATGTGTGAAAAATAAAAGTGAAAGCCAGATCTCTTCGAAGGCTTCAAAGTTCCGAAGATGATCAGAAATATCTAGTGGGGTGTCATGTCTTGATGAAGAGCCTATTCCAGCCGCATCTGTTGGAGATAAGGGCTGGCAACACCGTTGGGTGGTTGACTCGGCTTTGGAGACAAACGACCACCGTGATAAGTGGTCATCCTATACCAATTGTCATCAACCACTTCCGACGTTCGATGAGCAGGTATAGGACCATGGCCCCATGCTACCATTGGGGTTGTGATACAACAGAAATAGTTTTCAGATTGAGCTAGGATTTAATAGTTGTATGTTTCTATGAAGGAATTATAACTTGTTTTTTTGGGCATGGAGAAATTGCGTAATTAATGTTCTTAGAGTGAGAAAAAAGAGAAAATTTTGGTTACCATGGTCAAGGTTTGAACGGCGTATATGAGTTGCTCCTACGAATGTTAGTCATTGCATTTTCGGATACGTGATATCTTAAATGAGGAGACAAACAAAATCACGGTAGTAAAGTTTCAAACTGTTGAAAATAGAAAAGACTAGATTCTTTATAATAACCATAAATATTATATGACGAAGAAATCAACGGTTATGCAACAGGGCGAGCTATCACCCTTAAGGGCAGATGAACCTTTCATTGGTTAGTGACACAGAATGAGGGACGCACTGCATTAAGAGCCATTGTGGTACCTCTATTACAACTGGACTAAACTTACAAACGAATGAAGGATGATGCTCAGTAAGGAATAAAATGGTAGTAGTACAGTTACTACGTGCAGAGATAAAGCTCCAATACTGAAGGTAAATATCACTGGAAGAAAACTGATTATTACTGATCGATGAGGATATCCAAAAATTAACATCATGTTGATATCGACGAAGTTTAATAATAAAAGATATTTTTGATATCTGGAAGACAGAAGCGAAAACCATGATGAAAACTCGCGATATTTCTATAAATTGTACGGCAGAATTATTATCCACCGATCTCAATTGCTGGATGATTCTGCTTTGCACACAAACTACACCATTTTTCTCTTTCATACCAAATCACTTAACACGTTCGTCTAGCCCTCTCCTCTGTTCTCCTGCAATCCTTTCGGTCAACTATCTCTCGGTCTTTCAGTTACCAATTTGGTTGTATCTACATTCCATGTACCTGTGTTGGTATTCCATCCTCCTTCATTCTCTTATACCATTTGAGCCTCCCTTCGTATCCTCTCCAGCAAGTATTCCTTTTTACTTTGTCCCCAACACCATCATGTTTACTGTATCCATTCTAGTTGCTGCTGTTCTACTTCAGAGAGTTTTCAGTTTCCTACATCTTGCTAACATCCCCTTACTTTAGATTTCAGGTTTCAAGATCATACGAAACGTAATATTGCACATTAATTACATCCTTAAAGCTCCGCGGAACATCCTTGCTACAAATGATGAAGATGATACTTCTTAAAAAAGATTTTACTTTCATTATTCGGTATAGTAATAGCCAACCAGTTGCTTAAAATTTTAATTTATTGATCTTGACTACAGTTTCGACAAACATAAGCTTGTCTTCATCTTCAGCTTATGTTTGTCGAAACTGCAGTCAAGATCAATAAATTAAAATTCTAAGCAACTGGTTGGCTATTATTATACCAAATACGAGTTTTACCGTTGCTGTAACGCAGATATGCTCAAGATTCTAAGATATTGCTTTCCTTCCACATCCACTTACATCGCAATCATTCTTCCCCGAGAAGACTTTCCAGAGCTTTGAAACTGTCAACCTACTTTAACTGTATTCCTTGAATCATAAATACGCAGGTTGTCTAGTACAACATTGCGTCCATCGCACAAAGACGATCGTCAAGAAAATAAGTACAGTAGAAGTCCGATTATCCGAGGTAAACGGGACCGGGACCAACTCGGATAACGAAAAACGCGAAAAACCGGCGGTCAAAGAAAGAGGTTACAATTAATCAAAAAACGTATTGAAACTGAAATAATACAATTTATTTATAGTGTAAAACTAATTTGTAAAGCAATAAAGTTTTTTTTGTACATTAATTAAGATCACTTTCCCAACAAGTCTTTAATTGTCTTTTGTGTCATAATTTTGTTTTTTTTCTTAGCGGAATTATAGCGTCAACGCTGTAGCATCATTATGTCGGCTGCTGTGCTTTCTTCCTTTTACTCAATATACTCAGGTGCTGCTTCAATTCTTTTTAAACGATGAGCATAAGAAATTTTTGGAACAGTTTCATTTTTATCTTCTTCGTCTTCTTATCCTTGTCCGCTGACAGACATATTAACAATTTCAACATTTGCCTCTGTTGATCTGGCGGCTCGGATAATCGGAACTCGGATAACCGTACTTTTACTGTAAAGAGAACGGCATGAATATAAACGATATATATGTTTGTGATGATACGAAAAATTAAAAAAGGAAATAGGAGGTTTGAGAAGGGAGCAATGAAAGGATGAGTAATATCGAGGACACTTGATGTCAAATATTTTTGAATCCGACCATTCCAGCCTGCAACTCATAGACCAGGGCCCCGAGCAACACTGTAGCTCCAAAATAATTTTTTTATTTGTCCCTCCGTGATGGACTGAAAAGAATTCCGTCTCTGACCACGTTATAAAAAAGTCTATTAGACAAGGATATCAGACTCAAGGCGCCTAATTTGGCCTTAAGTCAAGCAGGCAATGTTAAGGTTCCACGTCGACTCCCACTTAAACCTCGCCCAAATAAAGAAGCGGAGCTCTTAAGTTCCTCATTTATTACCTCTTAAAGAAATTCAACGTGTGAGACGCTCCTTGAACATATCGAGGATCTGTAACTGGTCCTACTGCACCTTCTTCATATCCGTTAATAAGAATTTATAGTAAATGCCACATTTTCTCCTTCTTCCTAAGAGATTTGGATTCTTAACGTATATTTGTGGACAAGGACAAGAAAACTTTGCCATTAGAGCAAATAAGTGATAGTGTACCAGCGGTATACTGTTAATACTGTTATTGAGAAATATAAGTATTTAATTGTACTGTCTACCTGCCACAGTTATGTTCTATACACTACCAGAAGATAGAACCTATTCGATATTGGGAAAAAATTGATTAAATAATAAACAAGATTGTTAACAGGGATAGAGTAAAACATCCTCGTAGCTGTGGAAAACTGCATAACAGGCGGCATATTAAGTAATAAATTGTGTTCTCGTAACATAGGCCATCGGCACATATCAGTTAGCAGTTCGTAGACTGTAGCTAAACAGATAACGTGTTACTAATTAGGTGCACGTGAAGCATCAAGGAGAAACGCTTTAGATGTAGCTATCGTTGACACGATGAATAAGCATAATATCAATTCGTGTCATTGAACAGGTTTGATGTATATTACAGTTGGATTTTTTGGTATTCTCACTTTTCTTCTCTCTGATTTTCACCTCGTATAGTACAACATGTGGCCGTATGTCCACTTGCATCTCAATCTCTCCTTCCCTATTTCTCCCAGACTTTCTTTAATTTCCTACACCAATTTAGTTAGCTAATCAATTGTAATGCAAAATGGTAGGATTGAGTTCCTTGCTTTAATCAGTTCCTTTGCCGTAGACAAATTGTTCCGTCTCCCCTACTTTAATTCACACTACATTAGTACAATCCCTTTTCTCTATATAACTTGGATTTTAAGACAACTTTGTTTCTCAGGGTATCCCTAACCTTGCTTCCTCCTACTCAGCGTTCTCCCCTCGCATTCGGGAGGACGGCGGTTCGAATCCCCCTCCGGGCATCCAGATTTGGGTTTTCCATGGTTTCCCAAATCAATCCAGGCAAATGCCGGGATGCTTCCTTAAAAAGGCCATGGCCGAATTCCTTCCCATTCCTTGCCCCAATCCTTTCCCGTCTCTAAAGACCTCGCTGTTGAAAGACGTAAAGCAGTAAAAAAAAAAAAAAAAAAATCCTACTCAGAGTTAAGAAATATTGTCGCCAGTTCCTGGTCTCACTCACTGTTTTTTCTGCCCCGCAATAGCTATAAGGCCTACGGTTGAGCTCGCTAGTGTGAAGTCATACTGCTCTTCTTTGATATAGTTTTCAAGTTTGCCGCGTTTTCTTTTTTCGAGGACATTTAAGCATATTTATAACTTTTCCGTTCAAATGTTTTTATTATATATATATTTAGTATAGGTGCAATTATCGTTTTCTTAAAGCCTTTTTGATTACTACAATGACTTTTTAACACTCTGGCCTCGCATTCGGGAGGACGCCTGGTCGAATCCCCGTCCGGGCATCCAGATTTGAGTTTTCCATGGTTTCCCCAAATAACCCCAGGCGAATGCCTGGATGCTTCCTTCAAAAAGGCCATGGCCGAATTCCTTCCCATTCCTTTTCCCCCGTCCAATCCTGCCTCTAATGACCTCGACGTCGACGAGGCGTAAGGCCTTAAGTAAAAAAAAAAAATACAATGACTTTATCAATATCAGCTAGCTTTCCTTGTTTCTTCTTGTCAAAAGCTGTTCCTTTTTTGTACGTATTAGGTATTTTTTTGTTTCTTTGTTTGAATTTTTGTACTCCTCTCCCTGTAGCAATACGTCTTCATTTGTACAATTTGGGTTCAATAGCGTTTCTGAATGTTCCCTGCATATCGCTTTTAGTTTTAATTGAATGTTTGATTTCGCTCACATCTTAATGAGGGATTGGTGTCATGTTGGCGATTTTCGTGCTGTACCTTTATTTTTAGACGCAAAATACAGAGGATCTATGCTTGCGCAATTATTCTACATTCGCTTCAGATACGAGACTGTAGTTTTCTGCTTATGAAAATCAGATTACTATTGATAGAGCTTTTCGATGAGATACCCGTAGCAATGCGACGTCGTATTCAATCTGTGCTACCAGAAGATGTACTATTTTCATTTTTTTTTTTTTGTTTTTTTTACTGTTTGCTAAACCGTATCATCAGTCGCAATACCGCTGCAGGAATGATGTACTTTAAAATATGGGCTATAATCTAATCTAATCTTTTTTTTTTTCAAATTGATTGTAAAACAGAAGTCTCACACAACTGCCAAATAGTAGCTATGGAATAAAGTTCTTGAGTAACAAAAAAATCTATATTAAAGAAATTTCAATTACTACTTCCAGTCACTAATTTTAAATTATTTTTCAATCATAATTGAAACTGAACACGAATGAATTTCTCCGTACATTTCAGTCACACGTTTGATAATATTTTGCTAAAATGAGTTTAGGGTTCATTTTCAGGTATAATGAAGGCTTATGGTAACCTATCTTCAAAACAGTTACTCCAAAAAAAATTATCTGTATAAACTATTACTCATGTTTCTGTAGTTAATTATAAAAGGAATCGTAATTGCAAAGGTTAAGGCGTGGTTAATTGTAATGAATTTTATATGTGTATTATGTGATGTTTCTCATTTTGACAGTTACAATCACTTTAAAAGGAATAAGATGCACAGTGGAAATGACTATGTGGATTAATAGGTCAAATGAAATTTAGAAAAAGACAAAAAAATCGGGGTGCCACATGCTTAAATTTACAAATTATGGTTAGAAATTTGTGTTAATGATATTACTAGATAACCAGTGCGAAAATTCGCCAATAAAATACAATTAATAGTGAAATTGGTGGTTTGAAATAGGACGAAAGGAGAATCGCCTCATTTGTAGCGATTTTTTTATTTGTTTAGTATGATAGATACTTAACAAAATACTTACAACATGTTACGAAAAACTTGAAGACGCGTAAAACATGTATGTAAAACTATCACCGACCGCAACGGAATACAGCTAATACCCAAGGCATATATCTGTGATATGTGTTGCTGCGATTATGCCCCTTGAGAAAATTTCGAGAATAATATGTTTTTACATAGGAAATGTATAGCAAAACATAAATGTTTCCGTTACAGAAAAAATATCAGAAAACCTAATTATTGTACAAAAAACACGCAGTTTGTAGATATTCTTGTGATATGTGTTACTATCTATTGGTAACGCGCTCAGTTCTTGTTGACGCCAGTGATTCAGTTTCTTAATATCTCGGTGACATATGGTGCTGCTATCTAACGGCTTGGCTTTGAACTGTCTCATACGTACGATCTTCATAGTTATTGCTTTTGTCCTTTAAGAGTCATATTCCTAAAAATTTCCTTATTTATTTATGATCTTACCTAAGAGAAGGCCTTAATCTTTAAAATGATATCTCATTTATCGGTTTCGATAAGGTTTCAAGGGAGAAAAATGCCTCGTGACAAGAGTACATGTTGTAGGAATATTGATACTGCTGCGATTTAAGGGTCGATCTTAAAATATGATGTGACTAGAGTGGAGATCTTCGACTTAAAATAATACCAATTATTTATCGATTTCGTTTAGGTATCAAAGGAAATATATGGTTCCTTGCAAAAAAAAAAAAAAAAGTGACACGTTTTAGTAATAATAATGGTTTTGCCGTTAAGGATAGAATTCGAAAATGTTACTTTCTTAAAATATGATGCGACATAAGCGAAGACCTAATATTTGAAATGTTATCGACTTCGGTTAAGAATAAACTGAAATAATGGCTTATGGCAATAAAAACACCTTTTAGATATTATATTTTTGATTAAAAACAGTGTTTACAAGATTTTATGTTTAAACTTGTTTTCTATTAATTTCCTGTTGAAACCGTTTGTAAAAATACGAAGGAAATAAATTAATCAACACACTTAATTTTAAAAATTAGACTTATTAATGACAGTAATGTAAAAACGAATTTAAAATTTTCAGAAGGGGGTAGAAACTGCTTGTATGATGGGAGAGAAACCGCTGGAATTGGCTACACTGCGTTCTCATTAGCCACTTTCCACTCGAGAAAGTAGGGTAAAAGCTGGGGGCTCTCTTTGGTGTAGGTTAATGGAAGGGCCCATGGCGAGTTTGCTTAAGCATGGCCCTCGGCAAATACTCTTGTGGCGGATATGAGAAACCAGGGCTGGGCAGGGCAGAGAGACTTGCTTTTCCGAACAAGTGCTGCCAACTACACCGGACCCCGCAACGAGGTCTGCCACAACAGTAGCGAAACACACAACCCTCATCTGGAAATGACATCCAAATGGCTTTAACGGCAGTAGATATTTACCTGTATACTAGCATCTCCCCGTGACTTCGTTCACGTGAAACAGAAAACCTCTCGGAAGTTTTATAAATACGATCTCTGGTGCAACGAGACGAATAGATGTGATAAAAGTGTAACTAATTATAATAAGATACTCAAGAGAGTATTAAATAAGTAGTAAGAAATTTAATTAAGGATCTTAAGATTTCCGTAGCGGGAATTTGGAATATTTTATTATGGGGTTAAGCATCCTGTTGTAGATCAGCCTATGACAGGAAGGTGACGATTAAAACTCATTTATCCTCCCCCGCCTTTCCTCTGGTGCGAAGAGGCAGGTCCCAGCCCCAACCCTAGGAGGCAAAGGTAATGTCCTGAGAGGGATATTATCTGTGGAAGCTTGAGAATTCTTTCATAAGACAGAGCTGTTGGAAACTGCCGTTGGGATACCAGCAGTCAGTGTTGCCAGTGTCCCTCTCGACATATGACGATCCCAGTTGCAGTTTCGGTACTGCTTCTAGTAAAAAAGAAAGGACAATCGTTTTTTCAGAAACACGCAACCGGTTTGAGTCTCCAAACAGCAAACACCCATGCTACAGAACAAGATTAAATTGAATTAGCATGTAAAATAAATAATGAGTAAAATAAAATTTTCGTTCCTGATTGTCAAGCGATAAAATGAAGATACTAAGTAAGCAACATCTAAACCATTTCCAGATAGAAATTCTGTTATTGTAGCATTATATAACGACACATCACATAGCAATAAATGGAAATATTGAAACAGCAAAGGAAGAGCTTCGTGTTTTTTAGATGTTACGAATATTCTAATTTATTGCGAAAAGACGAAATTTCATCGAGATATTAAAATGAATTATGGTTTTAATGAACAATCTTTCCCCTTTAATCTGCTTGGTTAAAAAAAAAAATATGAATTCAGATCGCTCATTCACTTTTAAAAATGTCCTTTTCCTGCTCACGCTATCAAGACAATATTATAAGTTAATTAATTCTGAGTTAAGAAATGGGCATGCAACAGTGATTATTTTATTACAAGTCACACAATAATTACAGATATGAAAATCCACTAAACTGAGCAATAAAAATTAATTACTAGGGAGCAATTAGCAGAGGAGGCAATTAATCGTCTCGTCACAAATATTTACGCCGATATTTCCCCCCGCCACACACTAATGCAATGGTTCTGTCAATATCATGCATGCTAATAGACGGTCTGTGGTTTATACACGAATTTTGTCGTAAATACGTAAACAGCATCATATTCGGAGTGGAGTAGAACCTCAGAACATGTCGTCCCTTAGTTCAAATAAATAGAAGGACCGTATATTGGCGGATAATTACTGCATATCCTTTGGACTCGAACGAAATCCCAAATTTAAACGTTCGGGCCATACATTTCATTTCAGCGACGGACGATTGAGAAGAAATGCCCGGCCAGCTAGCGCGACCACTCCTCTTTTCAGCTGCCGTATACTTAATTAGCGGTCCTAATTCCATTTCACAAATTTCAGCTCCGTAATCTGGAAGCTCGCCGGCGCGTATTTATAGCAAAAGGCCGACTCGCTAACTCTTCTCGCGCACCCGCTATATTTTAAGTAATCCCGCATTAGCAGCAGTGCCAGAGGAGGTCCCACTCTCCCTGTTTTTATCCTCCCCTACGACCCACCGTGAAAAAAAAAAGAAGTGCTGCTCACATTTTCTGTTCCGAGCTGGCTCAATAAAGCGCTAATCCCAGGGACGTCTTTCTCCGGCATCCTCTCCCACCCACCCACACGCACACGCACACACACACACACATGGACACGTGCGCCAGCCAGCACCCTCATTAAAGTCGTCGGCCGCACTCGCTCCTAACCAAGGAAATTAATTTAGGGTCAGCAGGAAGAGAGAGAGAGAGAGAGAGAGAGAGACTAGCTCGCTCAAAGCTCTGTCCGCTCAGCTCCGTGCTCTTTGTGGCCGTTTCATTTCATAAGGTTCTGTTTAACAGAGGTCTCACCTCGCTCGCAGGTCTCTAAATGCCGTGAAAAATAACAGCTGGCGCTTTGCAAGACGCCGAGGAGATGGGGAGGAAATTACCTCTTAAAGCGCGTAAGACGCGAATATAAATTGTTAAGACAGCGAACTTAGTTATCTGTACAACTACAATAGGCTATTTGACAATATTAAAAAAATATTATAAATTGAACTCATTCTCATAGATTAATGATTCAGGAAACTAATTTTTTCAATTTTGAAAAGAAAAGTGGACTATTTTTAATAAAAAAGCGAAATAAAAATTATACTTTTCTTACCTCTGGTCACGTGACAGAAAACGCTCTAGGATTGGTGGTCGCCTGAGTGACGTCACACGTCTGTAAACGCTGCGGCTAGGAATGGAGCGTTTCCTATTATCCAAGTTTTCAACTATTTTTATTGTTTGTTGCTGGTCATTTCTTGTTATTAATGAAATTTCATTTTGAATACAAAATCGAGAACATTATGTAAAAGCCTACAGCGGAAAAATAACGAAAATAGACGCCTTATTTGTGGGGCTGGCTATAGAAAAAAAAACCTGACTTTTATTCTACTGAACTTAAAAATGTAACAGCTTCTATTTGAGACTAATTTATATTTAAATTGAAAGTTAGAGATTGATTGTTTTGCGTTAGCAAACCATACGTCGAAAAATTCTGTACGCGAAATTTGTGCAGTTATGCTGAAAATAAAGAAAAGTTGTATGGGTGTCGCAAATATGCGCAAACAAATTAAGGTATTTCTTGTAGCTAATAAGCAGCTCTTTTAAATAAATATAGTAAGAGATCGGTATAATGTGGAATAATGAACTAAAACTCAACATGAAATTGGCTCAGTAGTTTTTTTTTAATTAAAAATAATCTCGTTCTGTTTTAATGATGCTATTGTATCACGGAAAAATCATGCGTAAACTTACCTTGAAGCTCGCCAAAAGCAATAGCAACACACAAATCACTACTAACACGCAGAAATACAGCGTAATCATCGACCAAACTCAATGGATTAGCGCGGCTGACTGAAGCGCTTGTTCAGTGGATTACAGGAAGCCCATTGTTCAAACTATTTTTTCTATTGTTAGGCGTGAATTCGTTGAAAATAAACCTTTGTTCCGAGTAGTATGGTTCATTTATTTGAATATAAATAACTATTTTGCCTGCGTAGACAATTATCAAAACTGACTTTTGTCCCTCTAGATTTAGAAAATATCACACTGTGCGGCGTCCTTCCGGATGCGAGGCCAGAGCGTTAACCACTCCCCACGCTCGGAACAACTGGATGTTGTGGGCCATTTTTCTTAATTGCAGATTAAATATTATGGGTAGATAATATTTTTTGTCAATACAACTGAATTTTTTTGTTTATTCATTTACCTACCTCGTTTCACTTCATCTCACATGAAGAAACTGTGAAGTGTTCACTATTAACATAAAGAGAAGCAGTTAAGAAGTAGTGTCAGGATAGCTGCGTGATTGAAGAGTGGTAATGGAATTCAGAACGTTCTACGTTCGAAGAACCTTGGTTGGGATAATATTTTTTGTGTGAATTTTTTTCGGTATTTGTTTGCTGTTTTTTTCACTACGATGTTTTTATTCGAAGATTTCATAATAGTTGCTAAGCGTCATGCAAGTGTTTGAAACAAATTGCTACCATACATGAAAAGTTTTAATTTTTAAACTTACCAGAGAGAGAATATCATGCAAAATATACAGGTGCACGGCCATGAACAATGGAATTTATTTTAGAAGTGACATCACCTGTAGAAATTTCATGCTAATCTTGCAACAGTTCCGGAACGCTTTGTGTCCTTTTCGTTGGAATTTTTACGTGACGATATAACTGTAGGTTACCTTCCTGACATAACTGCGTCTATTAGGCGATATTTACTTTTAATGTGCAAGTCATTTTCATAAAAAAAACTTTTTTTCGGTGTGCAAGTAACGTACAATTTCCTTTTTGAAATCTTCTTTGGTTGTTTCAAATGGTTGTAATTCGCTTGTTATCCAAAAATTTGTGAAGCCTTCAGAAAAAAGAAAAATTAAATTGATTTTCTGGTGGATTTTCGGGAAAAATTATTATGCAATGCAACCAACAGCAACTAGTATCCAAAGAAAATGGCAAAAGAAAACAAACTGAAAATATTCAGGACCAACCGTAATAATTCTCGCCTTAAACAACGTATTAAATTTACTCTACGAAATTGCGGTGTAAATGAGATTCACAGAAAATCGTAAGTGACTTTGTTGTAATATCAAATTGAAGTTGTTACATTTTTAAGCTCCACAGAATAAAACTCAGTGGTTGTTTCTATAGCTAGGCCCACAAATAAGGCGTCTACTTTCAATATTTTTCCGCCGTAGGCTTTTCCAAATTGTTTTCGATTTTATATTCAAAACGAACCTTCATTAGTAACAAGAAATAACCAGCAACAAACAATAAAAAATAGTTGAAAACTTGGGTAACGCTCTATTCGCAGCGGCAGCGTTTACAGACGGGTGACGTCACGACTGTAGTTGCACGCGCCAGGCAGCGACGGAGCGTTTTGGCGGGCTTTTAAATTCTTTAAATTTTAACTTTGAATTTTTCGCAAAATAATGCACTTTTGTCAAAAAATCTCTTCACTCGGTGAATAAGGTGTACCAATAAACAATTTAAAACTATTTTCAAGAAGTAGTCAAATACCCTATTGTGGAAGGAGTGTAAGTATCTACACTGAAAATATTTTTGAAAAAAATATATATATCATTTTATTGCGAGCATACTGTTCAGCAGTCAAATTGTGTTTTAATTTATTAAAAAAATATGGATTTAGAAATTCTTTGAATGTGTTAACTATTGGTCATGAAATTTATGTTCTTCTGCAAATATGTTTAATGCTTATGCAATAAAAATACTCGTTTTAATGTTATAAAATAAAGAGAAAAGAAATTTCTTGATTAATAGGTTTAGCTGCTGTTTAAATGTGTTTTACGATAAAAAAGAAAGAATATCTGTGGTCAGCGAGATGAGTGAAAAGTGATGTGTTTTTTTTGCGAATCGGTAAGAGACAAGTGATGAACAAGAGGAAGAAATAGTTCTGAAGCGTTACAGGCTTAACATGGTAAGAAAAATCGGGTTCATAATTTGACTGTAGCTGAGGAAAGTGTAAACTGTATATGTGCAATTGCATATTCAAAAAGTGAAGAGAATACAAAGGACGATTTCCGTAGTTTTTATACTGGTTTACGTCTGTAGAATTAATGTAACTAGAAACTTGCATCAAGTCACAAATGTAACATAAGATCTTTATTCGAAAATTGTTTCCACTGACAAATCTAATTTCTAATTAAGTTGCTTAGTTTTTTCCCTCGAAATCATGAGCTCCCCTGTCGTACGTTTTCCTGTAGTCTGTAAGAGACTATATATCAGGTCACTACACATTAAGAAATAATTTCCAGATCAGCTGTTTACTAAATTTTTACGGGGCTCCACGTTAATATATCGGAAACTACAAACAATTGTCCTATCGGTCTGAAATTTGGTACACACGTTCCTTATGTGATAATATTTGACTGAAAGTGTAGAAAATTAGCTTCGAATGTGTGGAAATGACGTAAAATCACTAGAAATGTGGGTAGGTGCATACATATTATTACTCAATAAACACACGTTAATAGCTGTTGATATTTATTTCACGTGTTTTTAAGTCTTCATTGTTGGATGAAAACTGCTTTCCACATGCAAATTGCAGGTACTGAAAAAGTGTAAAATCAGTAACACTAACAATTTCTCTGTACGTAGCAGATATATTGGATTTTGTGCTAAGATAATCGCATATTAGCTAGGATGAAAGATAGTTTCCCAACGTGACCAATGATTGATACAGAGCCTTAAAGTTATTTTAATTATTTGCTACTAGCATTAATGATTAGGACGTGGAATAAATATCAATAGGTAATAATCTGTATTTCTTGCGTAATTACGTGTATGCATCTACCTAAATTTTAAGTGATTTTAGTTCATTTCCACATATTACAAACTAACTTTCTACACTTTTAGATACATATTACCGTATAAGAAATGTGTGTACTAAATTTCAGACCGATAGAACAATTTTTGTAGGTTCCGACATAATAACGTGTTACCATAATGTAAATGATTAACATTTTTCTACAACTCGTACAAAACGTGGAATATTATTGAATATTAGACTAAATAAATGTATAATTAGTTTCATCACAATAATTTTTTTTTAAATTTTATGTCATAACAACGTTTGTGACAGTACGAAATAAAATAGTGGGCAATTGCGAGGCGTATCGACAAGCAAAAAAGCGATTGATTGTAAAGAAAAATATTTTTAAAAAAATCCTTTTTGCTGAATATTACTATATATTATTACATTTATAGGTATTAGTCATTTTTATCGTGACATCAGGTTTGTATTTCTTCGTTGAAGATACCGTCAACCAATTCAGCCTCCCCTTCACACCGGCAACCAGCACACTTTTACTGTAAATTGGGCTGCCTACTTTCAGGTGTGACCTGGAAAACCCACATTCCATCACCAGTCACAATATGACCGAGATAATTTCCTCAAATTTTCCTCATTCATAACATTTTCACAATAACTTCCACAATATGTCTGTTTATTTCCGATTTGTGAATATTTTCTGCTCGCAAAAATCTTATTACCGACTGCATTTCACAGCTATCGGGAATTTCGATTTTAACGTTGTAGCGGTCATATGTTAAGCCCATATATTAATATATACGAAATCGTTTATTTATTTACTAGCTTTACCATGCATTTTTTGTTGTTTTTTTTTTTTCCTTTCTTAGGTGGATACGCTTATACGGACAAACTTACATGTACAAAATAAATGAAATACAATGATTTTTATGCATTAAATTAAAATTGAAAAAGTGTATTCTAGTATTTTGGGATATAAAATATTTTTGGTCTTTGGTCTTCTGCAAGAAGCATTATACGTAGCATTGTTGACGGTTTTATCGTTTTAATTGGATTGTAATAAACATTCTCCATCGTTATCCACTTTGGCAGGTTTCCTACAGACGCAATTAAAAAAAAAACTGAAGTGGTGCTTGTATTAAATTA
>JARYHS010009186.1:99330320-99356991 GCA_031002005.1 Vandiemenella viatica
TCTCTAGCTCAACCTAAAAACTATTTCTGTTGTGCCACAACCCCAATGGTAGCATGGTGCCCTTGTCCTATATCTGCTCATCGAAGTGGTTGATGACAATTGGAAGAGGATGACCATTTATTGCGGTGGTCGTTTGTTCTCCAGAGCCTCCAACAGATGCGGCTGGAATTTGCTCTTCATTAAGACATGACACCACTAGCTATTTCTGATCATCTTCGTAACTTTGAAGCCTTCGAAGAGACCAGGCTTTCACTTTTATTTTTCACACATGTAGAAGACCATCCGAAACACAGTCGTCAGAGGTGATGTATCTGACATTCTATTCGGATGTAATATTCCTCACGGACTTGTGTGATGTACATATTACGGCAGAAGGAATGACGATGTTTATGGGTCTTCCTTCTCTCTGGGCGTTGTTAGGAGTGGAAGCCACATCGCTCGACCGAGACCAATAAGCGGCCACACACAATATTATCCAATTTGCGGCAGCGCGCCCTGGGGGCCGATTTATGCCGTTTTATTGGCTGTGCGCACACGCGGCTCGCCTTTAATTACTGCCCCAGGAGACGGCGAGCTCTTATTGGCTGGCCCAGCTCTAACGAGAAATAACACGGCTCACTTGCACTGGCCCAGACAGACGCCCTGGAGCGTTATTAATACCCAGGAAGTCTAGTTAAAACAATAGGGGCGTCCAGTAAGAATTTAAATACTGGCACATTTATTTGCCAAGTCGATTCAGCGGTGGCACTACCTATCCTTTTCTCGAAGCGATTAGGGCAATTTTGAAATCTTAATTTCTTCGGTTGTATTCACGCTATATGTCTCAAATTCCTGTTATGCATAGATATCAGCAATCTTAGCAAACGTGCTAAATTTTATTTCGTTACTGTTCTGAAGGCCCATTCCCACGGCGCATGGTAGGCAGTAAGCGCCTTTCATCTTTTACCGCCTGGAGGTGGGTCGAGACGCGCCGTTCCTGCTAGTATATGCGGCAAAGATGAGAGGCGTCCCCTAACACGCGCCGAGGGACGCATGGTGGGAACGTACCTCAGTTCGGATGTTATTCGGAAGCAAACTTCAGCGATTTTGTCACTCGCTCACTGACTGATGATCATCAAAACTCTAAGGTACTTCCCGTAGCCGTAAAAAACTGAAATTTGGTACACAGATAACATTTTATCCGCCAATTATAAGAAAAGTCTGAAATTCGTAAATTTCCACATATCCACCCCTTACCTACCACTAACGTGAAATCGCTTTCTACCCTAATAACTTAATATACCTCAGATTTTCATTGGAGAGTGAGCTTACTAAGTTTAACTAATTTGTTAAATTTTACTTCTTTTCTTTTCTTACTTTGGATGTTATTGAAATTCAAAATTTTATTTCGACCACGACACCCCGACATTAAAATTCTGCTGTACTTCCAGTAATCCTAGAAACCAGTACTTTGGTACACATATATGGTTTCATCCCTAAATCGTAAGAAAAGTGTAATATTAATGTTTTTCCCCATCTATATTTAATTACAATCACAAACATCAAAAATTCTGGCACTTATTTGAGGGTTAATTGCTTTGCTCTAGATGTATCTGTGTGCCTGAGATTTCCTTAATGTATAGAGATAAATAAGCTTAACTAAATTCTTGAATTATACTTTGTTCCTATGTTTTGTTTGAACGTTAGTCGTCATTTAATTATGGTGGTAGTTAAACCAGCGGCAATCTGCATTGCTCGGCTACGGCGCGAATCCGTTTTCAGAGAGTGAGGTATTGTTCGTAGTGTATATTGATAGCTTTAATTCTGAAATGTTCTTATTCACCGATTTTCAAATTGAATAATTTAATTTGAGCAACGATTCACAATCAGCGATCAACTTACAAAAGGAAATTAGACCCTACAAAAACAAAAATAGGCCAAGTCTCGTGCTCGTGTAGTGAGAAAAAGTTATGAGATCTTCTTCTAACCATTTCATTAAAAATTAAATGTATCAATAATATTTCAATTTATAATTAATCCATTTTCTAGCGATGCTAATAAATTTAAGATATTGATTTTGTTTAATGATTACAGTCTCATTTCTCAAACATTATTCATGTTTTCTCATGCATTAAATTTTTCATAATATATTGTTTACTTGGTTTGAAATAACTGAACATGCCATATGTCTAAAGGTTTGATTTCAGGGGAAAGTAAGAGTTTTGTGACACATATAAAGGGTTACAGTCAAATCTATTTTGAAAAATTCTCTGGTATTCAGAATATTGAAGCTATAATTTAAATTTTCCTGGTTCCCTCTGGCTCTTCTATAACAGATTCTAAAACAATGTCCTATAGAATTAAAATAATTATGTAAAATAAATAAGACCTCATTCCCAAGACTTCCGCGGCCGTCCTTGTTCATCATAAATATAATTTTCGGGTTATACCACGTTGTTTATTTCATTACCCGAGCTTTCGGCTTGGATCCTACAGCCTTCGTCAGAGATGCTGTTTATGTTGACATAGCAACGAGCGCCAAGCATTGTTGTTGTTCGTATTCTTTATAATTTATGCTGCCTTTTTCACACCTCGCGGCCATCACTGGTCTTCTCTCCACAGCTGCCTCGTGTCTTGAAGTTTTATTTCATGCCCGGTGTTTATAGCATGGCGGACTACGGCGGATTTGTCGCTGTTGTTATATTTATACTGGCGGATATGTTCCTTAGGTCTCTCCGCCACTGTGCGACCTGTCTCGCCGATGTAAACACTACCACTGCTGCAGGGGATTTCATAAACACCCGTAAACTGGTGTGGCAGGAATCTGTCTTTTACCCTGGTTAATGACTGGCCAAGTTTGCAGTGATCTTTATACACGATTCGCACCTCCATCCGCTTAAACAGTTTCCCAATCCGGTCAGTGATACCATGTATGTATGGGACACAGCAGTAATTTCTTGTCACATTGACATCATGGGATAAGTTGACGTCTTCCATGGGTTTTCTGGGTCCTTAAAACCCTTCTGATGTCGGAATCACTACAGGCGTTGGCTCGGAATATTTTTGTAAGTGTCTCCATTTCTTCCTTCAAACTTTCCGAGTCATCTACTGTCCTCGCTTTTAAGTTCAGTGATGTTAATACCCCTCTCTTTGTTGCCGGGTGATGGTGCGACATTGCGTGCAGATATCTATTAGTGTGGGTCGCCTTGCGGTACACAGTATGACCCAAACGTCCTTTGCTTCGCTTGTGAAAAAGGACATCGAGAAATGGCAGTTGTCCATTTTCTTCCACATCCATGGTGAATTGAATTCTTGGAAGGGCACTATTCAGGTGGTGTAAAAACTCCTTACCGTGAGGCCAGATGACAAAGGTGTCATCAACGTAACTGATCCACTTTGAAGGTTTTGGGCGCGCGTTGTTAAACACCTCTGTTTTGAATGCTTCTATAAATATGCTGGTGGCTACAGGTCAAAGTGGCGAGCCCATGCCCGCACCTTCAACTTGAGCATAAAGTTGACTACCGTACTGGAACACAGTTGACTTAAGGCAGAACTCTGTCTGGTCAGCCCACTCAGTAGACATTTTTTGTGCAAGAAGTTTAGCACGTATTACAGCAATGGCTTCGTCTACCGGCATGTTAGTGAATAATGAAGCAATATCAAAACTCACCATGACATCAGTTTTCTCTGGCGTTAGATCATCAATAATTTGTGTAAAGTAAACTGAGCTCTTTGCAGCTGATCTGATATCTTCCGAGAGATGTTTCAGTTTACTGGCTATCAGGTCTGAGCAAACGCAGAAGGGCATTCTGGTTGTTGGGAGCTCTAATGTTAGGCGGTTATTAGAGCCCCTTAGAGAAATGGCGGATTACTCGGGGAAGAAATCCAACGCCCATTCAGTGTGTATTCCGGGTGGCCTGATCCGAGATGTGGAACAGGCCATCCCGGATGCCATAGAAGGGACGGGGTGTAGCCAACTACAGATTGTGGCTCATGTCGGCACCAATGATACTTGTCGCCTTGGGTCGGAGGTTATCCTCTCTTCCTTCCGGCGGCTGGCTGAAAGGGTGAACTCTGTGGCCAATGACCGCAAGATATCGGCAGAGCTGACTATCTGTAGCATCGTAGACAGAGTTGATTGTAGACCTCTGGTTCAGAGCCGTATTGAGGGGCTGAACCAGAGACTACGACGTTTCTATGATGACATTGGCTGCAGATTTCTCGATCTTCGCACATAGGATCGAGTCTTGTAGGGTTCCTCTTAATAGGTGAGGTGTTCACTACACTCGTGAATCGGCTACACGGGTGGCAGGGGCCGTGTGGAATGCACTGGGTGGTTTTTTAGGACGAGGGAGGATGACCCGAAACACGAAATTCAGTTACGGGCAACCGAATCAGATGCAACACCGGAATGTAGGAGCAACGTAAAAGAATCTCGACAGTTAAAAGTTCTCGTAATTAACTGTAGAAGCGTTTGTAACAAACAACCGGAACTTGAAAGCGTTATTTGTAGTACAGAAGCGGATAACGTTATCGGTACAGAAAGTTGGTTGAAACCGGAAATAAGTTCCACCGAAACTTTTAAAGATAGCATGAACGTTTTTCGTAAAGACAGATTACATTCTCATGGAGGTGGGTTATTTATAGCTGTGATTAAATTTCTCCAATGTAATGAAATAGATGTCGATACAATCTGTGAAATCATATTGATTAAACTCAACGTTGCTGGGTCAAAACTCATCATAGACGCCTTCTACCGTCCACCCGATTCAGACATAGCTATCGTCGAGGAGTTAAGAAATAATGTAAATAGTATAGCTAGCCGTTTTAAGGATCATGCTATGATTCTAGGAGGCGACTTCAATCTGCCTTATATTGACTGGCGTAATTACGTTCACATCACAGGTAGCAGGGATAAGGCAGCTTCTGAAGTTATTCTCGAGTTGTTGTCAGATAATCATCTCGAGCAGCTAGTTAATGAACCTACGCGGTGTCATAACGGTAGCGAAAACATTTTCGACTTACTGGTTACGAACAGGCCAGAATTATTCACCGACATTTCAACGACCACAGGAATAAGCGATCACAAAGCGGTAATTGCGACTATCAAATTAATGACCAAACGAAAAAGGAAAAAAGGGCTAATTGTATACAGATTCAGTAAGGCCTCAAAGGAGTGTTTTAGAACCTACCTGAGGAATAATTACCATAACTTCAAGTCAACAAAGGACACCGTTGAAGAGATGTGGCATCGTTTTATACATACAGTCAGGGAAGGGATGGAAATACATATACCAAAGCTGACAATAAAGGGGGAGAATGATCCACCGTGGTACACATGCGAAGTCAAAAGATTACTAAAAAAACAAAGGAAAATACACGTACGCTCAAGAAGGAAGGGGTGTCGCAGCGATTTAGAAACCTTAGCTGATTTAAGAGGACGTATTAAGAATGTAATGCGCGAGGCCTTTAATGATTTTCACTCCAACTCTCTCTCTAAGAGTATCATAGAAAACCCTAAGAAATTTTGGTCGTATGTACGGAAAGTTAATTGTACCAACACCAATATTCCAGCACTAATTCGTGAAGGTTCCGAGGTTAATGAAAGCCGCGATAAAGCTAACGTACTAAATAGTGTATTCAAAAATTCATTTACAAATGAACATAAGGATAGTATGGAATCATTACGAATAGATACTGCAGGTATCATTAAGCAATTAGAGCTCCTGAAGTGGGGGAAAGCACCGGGCCCGGATGGAATTCCAGTAAGAGTATTTTCAGAGTATGCGGCGGAAATCGGGCCATTTCTGTCTGATATATTCAGTAAATCATTAGAAGAGCAAAAAGTACCTTCAGACTGGAAAATCACGCAAGTAACTCCGATTTTCAAAAAAGGTGATGGAAGTGATCCTGGAAACTATCGTCCCATATCTATAACATCTGTTTGTAGTAGAGTTATGGAGCATATGATATGCTCGAACATTATGAATTTTCTAGATGATAATAATTTGCTTACAACAAATCAACACGGATTTCGGAAGAAAAGATCATGTGAAACACAGCTGGCCCTATTTACACACGACGTAATGAAAGTTATCGATGCAGGTTCACAAGTAAATGCAATTTTTTTAGATTTCCAGGAAGCCTTTGACTCTGTGCCACACAACCGCCTTTTAGCGAAGCTTCGAGCGTACGGTATA
This sequence comes from Vandiemenella viatica, assembly GCA_031002005.1. NCBI lineage: Eukaryota > Metazoa > Arthropoda > Insecta > Orthoptera > Morabidae > Vandiemenella > Vandiemenella viatica. The sequence goes on from JARYHS010009186.1 coordinate 99,336,500, forward strand.
TCGGATCAGCTTTGTGAATGGATAAAGGATTTTCTAACTTGTCGGTCGCAGTATGTTGTCTTTGAAGGAGAAAGTTCTTCTAATCTAGATGTTACATCGGGTGTACCTCAAGGAAGTGTAATAGGACCACTTCTTTTCTTAATTTTTGTAAACGATCTCGGAGACAAAGTGAAAAGTCTATTTAGATTGTTTGCTGATGATGCGGTTATTTATAGGGAAGTAAGAAATTTGGCCGATTCCTTAGAAATTCAGCGCGATCTGGATGTTATTTTGGCTTGGTGCACTCAGTGGCAACTTACTCTAAATTGTAAAAAGTGCAAGACCATGAGCATAACTAACAAAAAGAATCCAATTGTTCAGAAATACGAGTTAAACAATACAGTTATTGATATGGTCGATTCTATGAAATATTTGGGAGTAACAGTACAAAGGAACATGAAATGGGACATACACATTAATTCGTTAGTAGGTAGAGCAAATTCTAGGCTGCAATTCATAGGTCGAATCTTGAAAAATTGTAATGAACAAACAAAGGAGATAGCGTACAAATCTCTTGTGTGACCACATTTGGATTGTTGTGCCATTTGGAACCCGTTTCGTAAGGGGTTGATCGAAAGTATAGAGAAAGTACAGAGAAGAGCCGCTCGATTCGTTACCGCTTGCTACAGTCCTTATGAAAGCGTCACAGAACTGATTAGTAGATTAGGTTGGGAGTCTCTGGTAGATAGACGACAGACGTTTCGTTTAAACTTATTGGTAAACATGCGTACTCCCACTTTCATTTTGATTGTAGGGAAATACTTCTTCCACCAACCTATTTGAGTCGGAAGGACAGGAAAGATAAAATTAGAGAAATAAGGTGCCGGACTGATTCTTATATGAATTCTTTTTTCCCTCGTACCATTAGGGATTGGAATGCACAGCAAAGAGATTAGCTTTGGTGCTGAGCACCCTCTGCCATCCACAATTTTGTGAATTGCAGAGTATATATGTAGATAGATATGTAGATAAGTAGATACCGCGCAAGTGGATGTGTAGGTGAGTTGACCCCGCTCACAATCGGACGTGAGGGAACCTCTTTTTTGTGCACTATGGGCAATCCATAGAACCTAGGCATCATGCAATTGCCTCTTTTTTAGGTTTTTCTTGTCTTCCTGCTCAATCGCTTTGGAGGTGATAACTCTTCAGGCCACCTCAGTCCAAATCTTCTGTAGTGGGTTCCTGCTTAACAGTTCATAAGTATTCTCAGCCAAGAAGTTCGTAATTTTAGTGTGGTAATTCTGCACTTCTATTGCTGCGGTTGTACAACCCTTTGTCAGCTGGGAGAACCACAATATCATCACGTTGCCGTAATACCCGCAAGGCTGATCATTCTTCCTTAGATAGATTACTGCGTGGTAGATTTGCGTGGGCAAGAATGCGAGCTGTATCTTGTCGGATGCTAACTGCAAACTTGTTCAGTCATTAACCAGGATAAAATATTACACCCACACCAGCTTACAGGTGTTTATGAAATCCCCTTCAGCTGTGGCAGTGGTTACATCGGCGAGACAGGCCGCACTGTGTCGGAGAGACTTAAGGGACACTATAAATATAACAATAGCGACATATCCGCCGTAGTTCTCCATGCCATTTACACCGCCATAAAATTTCAAGACACGAGGCTACTGTGGAGAGAAGACCAGTGGTGGCTTCGACGTGTGAAAGAGGTAGCAGAAATTTTAAAGAATACGAACAACATCTGTGAAGATAGCGGTCTTTTACTCTGCGATGCTTGGCGCTGGTTGCTATGTCAACATAAACAGTATCTCTGACGAAGGGTGGAGGGTACCAGCTGAAAGCTCAAGTAATGAAATAAACAACGCGGCATAAACAGAAAAAGTATTAATAATGAAGCAATGACCTATTCGATATGATAAACATGTTCTACTTAACCTTCAAATCAAATTAGTAATATTTTATTTTATTTTCTATGACATTGGTAACCGTTTTAAGTATCCAACAGGTATTCGCCAAAATTCCTTGAAATTCCTCCTACCGATCATGGTGGGTGAGCGGTTAACGCTCTGGCCTCGCATTCGGGAGAACGCCTGTTCGAATCCCCCTCCGGGCATCCAGATTTGAGTTTTCCATGGTTTCTCCAAATCATTTCAGGTGAATGCCGGGATGCTTCTCTCAAAAGGCCATGGCCAGGTTCCTTCCTGTTCTTTGTCCCCAGTCCCATCCCGCCTCTAATGACCTCGATGTCGACTAAACGTAAAGCCATAAGTTAAAAAAAAATCCTTCTGTGTGGCATTTCAACTGAACAGCTACTTTGTAGGGTTAATCTCACCTGTATAAAACCTTAAGAATCAATAAACAATTCTCATAAAGAGTGAACAGTGGAAGGGGGCTACAGCCGGTTGTATTTAATTCTCTCATAAATATATCCATAGGTTTTTAATGCATAAGCGTATTTATAAATGATAGCAATGATGTTATGACGCAAACGTCGAGTCTAGAACCACCTCAATATACTCGTCAAGGCAACAGTAACTTATGCCGTCAAGCAATGCAAGGAAACATGAAGGACTCCCAAACAAAATTACTTGCTGCTTTCCGCCTCCGAGAGCTGAACATTACATCAGATCTGGAGCACCGACAAACGTCACGGCCGACAGGCGCTGTGTAACGTAAAAGGCTTTAAATATACTCCAAGGACCTTAGTTGCGCCATAATTCTCTCTCCTGCAAGCAGAAAAGACCTACTGAGTCCTCTTACCTCAGCGCGTCGCTGCACCGGCATCAAAAATAAACCAGGGTCGGTGGGCATCCGAGATGAAAGGTTGCGTCAGCTTACGACGGGCATCTCCCACGCACTGCGAGTCTGGAAGGAGCAGGCAACGGTATTACAAGTAACCGACTTCTCTAATCTCCACATGCTTACTAACAGCTAGTGGAAACACTCAGTTCAACGATCCTGAACCGGTAATTAATTTTTTTAAATAAATACTTTGTGATTTGTGTTTGCCTATCTCATCTGCGTCCCAGAAAATTGCATGACAGGAACATTCTTCCTCCATACTTCCAGTAAAAAACTACTCTTAAGTGAAAAGAACCAGGATAATATCAATGGCAGGAAATATATTGTGTTCTCACAGCTCTAAATACTTTTATATCACACTCAAAAATTACAGAAAAAAAACCTTTATTTTTATTACTTAAAACTTTTTTACTTATTGTTTACGCCTCGTCGACGTTGAGGTCATTATGGGTGGCATGGGACTGCAGACAAGGAATGGGAGGGAATTCGGCCATGGCCTATTGAAGGAAGCATCCCAGCGTTCACCTGGAGTGATTTGGGTAAACCATGGAAAACCCAAACCTCGATGCCCAGACGGGGATTCGAACCAGAGTCCTCCCGAATGCGAGGCCAGAGTGTTAACCGCTCACCCACCACACTTGGTAACATTTTTGTTGTTCACCCAAAAATTGACACATTACTACTTTTCCTCCAATCAATACTTCTTGCTGTTTACTTTTCTGTCTGTCTAATCAGGCTAAGGCAGAAGACAGCTTCAAGAATAGACACTTTGGTCGTGGCAACTACTCACGTTCACGCCATCTTCTTTCTCCATCCCCTCGAGCCACCCCAAGCAGCAATTTGTGTGGGAATCTCGGTCAGCGAGTCAACACAGCAATACAGTGTTGAAATGCAACATTATTATGAATTTGGACAGACCGAAAACTGATACACACGTTGGTACAAGACAAATGAGCTTCCATTAGTGACGAATACCAATACGATGGACTTAAATGAAAAGGTCGTCATTGTTGTATGAGTAGTGTGATAGTAGAACAGAGTGCAGCTCCTTTATATTTGCGCTCACTAGTTATAGTAGTTCATGCACATTTCCAGGAAAAACCTTTGCTAACTCAAACGACACATGAAAAATGATGCAATAAGACTGACATAGTGTGCTTGGAAAAGTTCGAACGCCAGTGATGGTTGGAATATTTAAGACCCTTAATTCGTTCTTCACGTCTTGCAAATCTCGTTTTCTGTGCATTAAGTGCAATGGATTGGTTCCGTAGTTCAGATTTTACTTTAAACCGAAGACCCATTTTATCTAGTAGGGTAACTGTCTTAAGTTACATCGCCACAACATTGGCTAATTTTGCAGCCAACCGAATAACTGCCAATAACTAAGCCGATCTATTCTATCAGGTTTCCTGATTAACATCGTAGGCACATCTACTTCCTTATCAGAAAACTTCTCTATCTTATATGAAGAGTAGATATGAATGCTAAGTTCCAAAGCAGTGCGATTTCCGAACTGGTGACTCCGTGTCCTTCGTCTTTACCGCTTCTACTTCGCCTTTTCCGGTAACACAGAATCTCGCCGGCAGCCAGTATCGGGCAGGGGCAAGTAGATACTGATAAATGACGTCACGCATGCAGGCACCAACCTGCACAGAGGTGAGGGAAGTATTACGTAAAACTAAATGGCACCAGGTCCGTTGACGTCATCTCCGGTGGCAGATAAAAGTGACATTTCTCCTATCAAGAGTGATGTTTTACTTTCCATTAAGACTCGCACATATGAACCGTGATTTTGAACGTTACCTTCTGCGTAGTTAAAAATAACTTTCATCTTTCAATGTTAATCTATCATAAATTTTTATAAATTTTATTGTTATAAATGGTATTATTAATTATTTATATAAATATTGCTGGACATTTATTGGTATGTTTCGGTTATTAATAGCAACTTCTTAATTAAATAGCGTGATCAGTTAGTAATTATAGTGACAATGGGCTACGTGAATTAATAATTATTTCACCGGACCATAACCTGCTATACATCTAGCAGAGGTTCCTTTCTTTGTGGGAAGTACTAGGGTTGTAACGGATGTCATCTCTGCGGATGTTCAGGGCTTGACATCCACGAAAGTGGATGTTTTTGCGGAAGCTGAAACGGAAGCGGATGCGGAAGTCGAACACAAATTTATAATATTTAGATAATATTAAATAATATATATTTTTGCCAAATTCTATTTATTATGAGTAAAGTCTATTTCCATATAATACTGCCATATTAATTTATTTTTACCTTATCTTTCAACAACAAAAAACGTGGGATCATTTCACAACTGAATTAAATTATTTAGATAACTACGCACGCATCTAACAACCAATCTTTGTCATGTGAACTTTCGTTCGTGGCTCGACTAATTCAAGCGTCAAGCACAAGGCCACGCCACCGCACATCTCAGTGTTCGCCATTTAGTACACGTCATATTAACGACGAAGTAATTAGAGGCGTGAAAGGAACGGGGATAGAAACGGGTAGGAATTCGGACATGGCCTTTTAAAGAAAGCATTCTCCTGGTGTAATTTGGGGGAAACATGGAAAATCCAAATTCGGATGCTCGGATGGGGATTCGAACCCGCGTTCTCCCGAATGTGAGGCCAGAGCATTAACGCTTTCTCACCACGATCGGTTCCATGCCCACCATTCGCATTTCCACCGCTCTAGTGGCGCATTCACAGTACAACTTGTAGGACCTATGGTGATCCGATTTCGATGAGGAACTCTTGATGTGCACTGAAAGGGGTTATTTTACTACATGTAGGACGTGTTGGATGGTGTTGGACTCCCATGCAACCAAAAAGGATCCTTGCTGTCCTAAAACTATAGATATGGAAGGACTTATTGGGGGAAACATCCTACGAGTGTGCAATAAGGGCACATGGTGTGCCGCGAGAAAGTACGAGTGGAAAGGATTGCTTCAACATTTTGTTGGACCCCTTCTCCATGGTTTACCAAAATTACTTCAGCCGAATGACGGGATGGTTCCTTCAAAAATGTCATGGCCGCATTCCTTCCCGTTCCTTGCCCTCAGTCCTCCCACACCTCTAATAATCTCAATGGCGACAAGTGGTAAAACCATAAGGAGAAAAAAAAAAAATCAGAACAAAAATGTTATGCGAAGTTAGTGCATTCACGATTGAATTTTCTACTCTAGCACGTAATAAAATATCATATTTATAGAATACTACCTTGTACTAATAAAAACCCTTTATAAATCCAAAGAGAAAATAATCAAATGTAGTTAATGACATCCAAACACTGGCACACCTCTTAAATTGCTAATTTAATCTATTGATGCCGAACTGAAAATTCCAGAGCGATGTGTGAACTAAAATGAAAGCGAAAGGTGTTGTAAACATTTCGGTCTTTTAGTATTAGATGGATGAACTATTTATTAGCATTAATATTCACAAGTTAGAAAAGTAAATTCAGTAGAGGAGAAGGTGGTAATATGGACCCCCATTTTGTTTTTGTATTATAAAATGAATATTATTAATCAAAAATAGGGGTGATTAGCACAGTTACAATCTGGTGTTAGTTACTGAACATAGGTAATAGGTAGAGGCGTCTAAAACCACATTTTATATTTTTAAAAATTCAATTTTCAAAAGTCGACACATTCTTCAGAAAACGGGATGTGCAGTTAATATGGCCCCCATAGTGTTTGTAATATGGACCCCCTTATTAATGTAAGGAAATATTGGAGAATAAATTATTACAACTGCTTTGTGACAAAAAAACCATGTTCATTATACATAAGTATAAGTAGATATAGTAGATATAAGGAGATATAAAAAATTAAATATAGATCACAATATGGAAAAAAATGAACCACAGAAATCGGAGACATACGCCTCCTTCTCTGCCTCTGCACATTTGTCATAAGAGAACACATTAGGCACTGGACTCATAATTCCCCGCGGATGTTATTGGAGAAGTTAACATAAAAAAAGACATCATGCGCCTTCTTGATTTGGTTGAGGCTTTCCATTTGGGATGTCAAAAAGAGATTCACTGGAGCAAGTGGAGAGCTGCATCCCAGCATCATCATCGTCACTGCTGTAATCTGGGGGTTGGTGTTTAGGGTTGATCTACTTTGATTTCCCACACCCATGACCCAGATTCAATTCACAGCGTTTAATCCTATGGTACATAATAGGCACACCTTTCCACTAAGGGACGCTATATCATAAGGTCCAACAGGTCTTTTTTGGAGCATCCATTGTCTGATGTTTTCACTGTAATGGGTCTTCAAGGCTCCCATGAAAGTTCGGTCTAATGGTTGCAATTTATGCATTGTGTGGGATGGTTAAGCACAAAATCGTGATCTAATTCTTCCTCAATAAGTGTGTGAGAAAACTGGCTGTCAAGGATAAGTAGTATAGGCGAGTTTTATCAACAAAATGAGCCAACCAGTCCTTGAACAAATTTGCTTGAACCCATCCAGATGTATGAGCTCTTCCAATAGACCCAGGAGGGGCTCCTTTTATTGGGAGATTCGACATTTTTTTTCTCAGGAAAATCGACATCGGAGGGACAGAAGATCCTCCTGCACTCATTGAACAGATGACTGTTATCAAAGATCCACGTTCTGCCGAAGTCAGAGAATATATTTGATGTTTACCTTTACTGGCAATTACCTGTGGTATCTTGGTCTCAACTATACTGCAAATACGGGAGTAAAACATTTCGCACGAGCATATGATAATCCATTTGGTTTTCGGATTGACAGCTCGTCTAACGAAATGGTCTAGCCAAGCCCTGTCAGTAACTTCATTTCTAGAGTTGGTTTTAGTGCCATTTCTAACTGCCAGTTGTATGCCATTCAGCAAACATCCAAGCGAGTGAAACCGTAATATTTTGCTTCCATATACTGCAAGTACCCTACTATTTCATCATTTTCTAGTGCTTCAGGTAGAGCTGATATTCTTCCTAGTTTCTTTGTGGTGATCTCAGCTCCCTGAAATGTACTAGCCTTTTTTAGATCTTCGCAAGGTTGTCTTCGGCACCTCAAAATGTTTCGAAGTCTTTTTGACACCCATTTCTTTTTCAATCACAGAAGATATTGCTTCTTTCATCTTATCCTTGTCCCATAATTGCCTTCTACTGATCAGTTTTGGTGTCAAGATGGCTCAAGGCATCAGAAAAATAAATTAACCACAAATATTGAAGCTGCTTGTAATATGGACACTGGAGTCCATATTACCATCACATAAGGGGGCCATATTGCAGACATGAAAAAAGTAATTATAGGATAAAAACTAAAATCCCCAGAAATTTCTAGTCTGTGTTAAACTGTTGGCAATAGCCTATAAATCATATGCATGGTACCTAGAACTAAGTATTTATCAGTCATGGTAGGTTAAAATCAAGAAATTTACATACCTTTCAAAGTTTTGAAAATCATAAAAACACAATTCACCTCACAACTACTCAGCGACTACGCCGAATGGCTTCCAGCGTTCCTACCAGCCTGTTGGTATACTAATGGACTAGTTATAGTGTACTCCACTAGATTTCAGCACATTGTTATTCAAATACGGAGGGGGGGCCATATAATATGCAGGGGCCATATTATCACCTTCTCCTCTACAATCACATGACACGCTTACTTCTGGTAAAATGTTATGAAGTATTTCTTAGAGGTTAGAATTCTCAGTAAAGTTATTATTGAATAAGCCACAAATCACCAAATGTCTACTTAGCCAACGATCTAACAGAGATCAGTTGTCGTCTGTTCGTAATTGTTTACGTGTACAAACCATCTGTAACGTATTCCGTAACAATGTTGATGTTATGGTCGCGGAGGCAGCTTTCTCAGAACCACATATGTCATCGTTATTTTTAGCAGTGAATTTCACCCTCTCTATCTTTGATGTGACGCAAAGTCTGTTGTGTAAAACCTTCGCTCTCTTGTAGGTTACGAGGGGAGGCTTCAAAGGATTCAGCAGCTCCAATACATGAATGAATGATTTATTTATTTATTTCTCGTGTCCAGGACATAACATTACAAGATGGAAAAAAATAAAATAAAAAAACAAACAAATAAGATTAATTAATTAATATCAAACTATAGAACACAGTTAAATTGTGACCTGATGGCCTTCTCGTCTGCCCTAAAAAGGTCGTCGATAGTGCAGGTTTCAGGGAGATTCCTGCATATCAGAAGATGTTGTGGGTTCTGAAGCTCACCACATTCACATAGATCATTGTCGGTAATGTAACCCCATTTTTTAATATTAGATCTACATCGGGACACTTCAGTTCTTAATCTGTTTAGAGCCTTCCATATAGCATATGACTGATTACACCCCGCAGCCGGTGCCTCTTTGATGTTCCTTTACTGCTCTTCAGGCAACGAATTTCGCCATAGTTCTAGACGGCGTGCTTCAGGGGAAGATATTATGGCTGTATTTGACTGTACTAAGATCTTTCTTGACTTCAGCTTTGTGGGTTGAGGTTTGTGTCTAAACAAAGGGTGTCTGGGGTCTGTTTCCTGTTTCCTCTTCTCCATCTCTGCAGCTGTTTTCCTACGAATGTCAGGTGGTGCTATACCCATGATTAGGTATATTTTAGTAACAGTAGTTGGTTTCAGGCAACCTGTTACAATGCAACCAGTATCGTTCAATGTATATCAACCTGACTAGCATGTGTGCAGAGTTTTGCCAAACTGGTGCTGAGCATTCTGCTGCGGACAAACTAAGTGCCAGGGCAGATGTACGAAGCAGATAACTTTTGAGTGTCATCCTTGATGTCTTTAGTATCAAACTCTTGTTGCTCTAAAACTGTCATCACTGCTTTTCTGTGACATGACGTCAGAAATTTCGGTTCAAAGGTAATAATTTCCTTCGTCTCTTCCCAGTTTTAATAGATAACTTACAGGTATGTAACTCCTAATTCCCAGGACTCAGTGCAACATGAAAACTGTTACAGAATCGCGATGTTTGTTTGTCTGTCCACTGCTAATACCTTTTTATCAGAGAGTAAATATGTAGTGAAAACACTTGGTTCAAAATTTTAAAAAAATTAACTATAATTTTTTGCGACTGAAATTTCCTTCTCTGTTTGATTTACATACAGTATTTGAAACTCATTTCCGAAAAAATGTACAACCAACTCTTAAAAAATGACTTGTTATATATATATATTAAAAAAAAAAAATCAGTATCCTTGCAGAATCTTTGCAGTAATTGTCATTGTGTGAGGCTAACTCGTACTTTACAATTCTAATTTAAATGTTTGACCTGTCCATTTAATCGTTTATTTTTTATAAGCCGAGAACCAAGGAAACTTTAACCCACTGGCCCCAGAAGCCTTCGCAGTCAAAAGAGATAACCCCCGCAGTCGGTTGCTTCCCCGTCTGTACGCTCTGATCCCCGAACACTCCGCTTCAATACCTCTGCCCTTTGGCTGTGCTTTGCGCACTTCCTGTCAAGGACCTCCGCTCTTCATAAATGCCATTTTGTAATTTAACATCTGAGCTGGGTACAATCCCTCGCAATTATTGCTCCGGTCCACCGCTCCGCTCCGACAGGGGAGGCCATTCACGGCGCTTTTAGACACATTGCGACACCCCGTTTTAAAAAGAATTACCTGAATACCTTTCTGGGTGAATGCTGATGAAAAATTCATTAATTTTTTTTCCAATGTGTGTCAGAGTGCGCTCGCAAGTTAAAACGTTAATTAGTTACCTGCTGGAGTGTGCGACTGACATCTCCCTTTGAGAGATTCGCAGAAATAATTGCCCGGTTTAGAAACTGGTCGCTCCTGTCCAGAGTCAACGTCGCAATTTATTAATGGTTCCTGGAACGTCAAAAATTGTTCTGCGTTATTACGCGTCAGCCTATATCTTGCTAAATTGGACTTGCAACTCACTAATGTTCAACCCACAAAACCATGTGCGTTTCCGGTGGCTTTGATATAGCTCTTGTTCAGCCATATTTAAATCTCCAAGTCTATTTAGTAAATTTTCACTTTCTACATACCAATTTGTTATTAGTGGACTTGTGGGCATAATTGATCTATAAATAAATAAAAGAATTGTAGCCGGGATGCTTCCTTCAAAAATACATGGGCGAATTCATTCCTGTTCTCTGCCCCCATTCTTTCCCGCCTTTAATGACCTCGACGTCGACAAGGCGTAAAACCAAAAGCAAAAAAAAAGAAAAAGAAAAAAAAAAGAAAAAAAAAGAAAAAAAACCACAAAAAAACACAAAAAAACAAAAAACACACAAAAAAAATGTTCCGAATAGAACACAAGGAGTGGTTATGACTGGATGATCTAGTTGGGTTAAGATATTCCCTTATCACCTTGACCGGTTATATAAGCCCTATTATTCTCTCTCACATTACCAATGTATACTTAAGCTTGACTTTATTAAATGGACACATTTAAAGCTTTATTTAATGTTATATCTAACAATACTATTCGTAATTCAAATATTTATCGGAATAAAGTATCACCATTGCCATTATTGTGGTAACTTCTTCGTCGCATGATCAACTAAAAGCTTCAGTTTTATCGTGTGTTTATAATGTTCAGTAAGGAAGTGCTATGTTAAAAAACAACTTGCAGTTTTTTTCCCTTTTGAGAAAACAGGAACGCTATGCATAACAGATTCCTCTTTCTAACGATTGATGCAACAACAGTCTAGGTATCAGGGTGAAGTAACCAATCATTGTACAACGTAAACTTTGCTCTGGTAATTTCGTACATACTGAGTGGTGTCCCTATCACTGACAAATAGAACGTCACTGAACGCAAATTCTGGTTTATTAATGCATAACATGTGTAAATTGTGTTGGCGAAATTCCAATGAATAGTACCCAGTAATTTCAAATTTTACTACCTTAGCTAAACGAAAAGTTTCTAATCATATGCGATCACGTCCAGCGCAAGAAGTACATACTACAACAAGAAAATTTCAAAAATGTCCATTCACAAATAGTTAAACACCTACAACGAAAAAACAAATAGTAAATTGCTGATGAAGAAAAGGAATATATGAAGGACTGTGTGCAGAGAGATAGGGATGAAAAAGGAAATGAAGACAAGGTTTTGCCTAATTCTTCGGAATCAAGATACAGGAAATGTAATCGGTGTACAAAATTCTTACAAAAGTAAACACAAGAATCTAGAAATTATTATAATGAAAAGAAGAACTACAGACATGGTCGTAAAGTTCGAAAACATAAATCAGGATGATTTTATAAATAATTCCGTCAAAAACAACAGTTTTGGTGAATTTTGTGTTTATTTGGTTCCCCAGACACGTTTCGTCCTTGTGGTGTAGGGCATCTTCAGTGGCTGTATGTGGCCGTTGGGAATGCCTGACGACGCTGTACAATACTAATATAGTGATAGGCCGTATTTCCGCAGTTGTTGAACAATAATTTTATAAAAAATTCCGTCAAAAACAACTGCTTTTGTAAATTTTGTTTTTATTTGATTCCACAGACGGAATTATTTATAAAATTATAGTTCAACAACTGTGTAAATATGGCCTATCACCAGATTAGTATAAATCAGGATAGTTTAGTTTATAAAATAAACATAGATTAAATAGGGTGAATGATTCTAAAATTGAAGTACTTACACTAAATACAACAATTAACCAAGGAGTGCGACAAGGTTGCAATAATTCTCGAACACTTATTAATACATATACGACTTTATAAGTCATTTGTTAGGTGGGGTTTCACTAGGCACGGCCTACACCTAAATAGAAGGGGGAAGGGAGTACTTTCTGACTTGTTAGCTAAAGCAGTGAGGGAGCCCGTTTCCAGTGATGATGGGGTCAGGACTGTGCCTTTTTTAGGTTAGGGGCTGCTGGTGAAGGGACAGAAATAGATTATCAAAGTGATACTGATTGCAGATTCGCGATGGGGAAAGTCACAGATATTAAAGAAATAGATGAAATGGCTGAAACAATAACTGACTGCGTTAAAAGTGGGAAAGAGGAGATAAATTCTGAAAATGTAAAGCCAATAGTAAGGGTGTTAATGGTAAACTGTAGAAGTATAATGAACAAAGTAATCGAATTTGCAAACTTAATAGAGATGCATGAACCACAAATAATAATTGGGGTAGAGAGTTGGTTAAAAGAAGAAGTACTAGACAGTGAGGTTTTTCCTGATGGTTACAGAGTGTACCGCAGAGATCGAGGAGCAATTGGTGGAGGAGTCTTCATACTAGTTAGCAAAAACTACCATAGTTCACTGGCATTCATAGATCAAGACCATGAGTTACTTGGGGTAGATTTCTGGGGTAGTAAAAAAGAAAAAATCAGAGTGTTGGCCGTTTACCGCAGTGGAAGAATGACAGAAGAGGATGAGGCTCTTGGGGAGAAATTAAATTCATACTCAGATTTCAGAGGTGAGAATAGAATGATCATCATCGGCGGAGATTTAAATTTACCAGGTGTAAACTGGGAAGGGAATAAGATAAATAACACAAGGGAACAAAGATTTGCAAATATCTTAATAAGGGAAGGAGGATTTACACAAGTGGTTGAGCGAAACACTAGGGGACAAAATATTTTGGATATATTTCTAATTAAGTCCGATGAAAACCTTTTGAGGTATCAAGTAACTGAAGGAATAAGTGATCATGAAGCAGTTCTGATGGATATTAGAGGATTCAGTAAACCAGCAGCCAAAATTGAAGGGGGAAATAGGTACAATTATAAAAAGGCACAGGTTTCAAATTTGAGGAGATATTTCAGAGAACAATTCAGCAAATGGAAGGAAGGCTCAGGTACAGTAGAGTCAAGGTGGAAAGAGTTCAAGGAGATAATAAGAAAGGGGGAAGAAAAATTTATTCCAAAGCAAAAAATAAAGAGAAGTAGAGATCCTATGTACTATAATAGGGAAGTGAGGAGGTTAAAGAGGTTGGTAAGAAAAGAACATAACAGAGTTAAGAGACAGCAGGGTAGTAGGGAATATTTAAAACAACTAAACAAGGACTTAATAACAGCAAAGAAAATGGCTAAAGATGGGTTTATGAAGAGTATTGTCAGTGCAGGGGGACCATTGACTGATGCATCTAGAAATTTCTATGGCTATATCAGGAAACTGAGGGGAAGGGAGGATGTAGAGACACTTATAGATAAGGATGGAGAAGAAGTTACTGACGATTTGAAAAAGGCAGAGATTTTAAGTAACTGGTTCAGAGAAAGCATTAGGGAAAATGAATCAGAAACAGGAGGGTCTAATTCGGAGAACGAGCTTAACAACACAATTAGAAATGACGATAGTAAAAAATTTGATATCCATCCTGAGGAAATCATGAAGGAAATAAGAAAGCTGAAAAAACATAAAGGGGCTGGTGAAGATAATATTACTACAGATATCTTAAAGATAGCCGGATGTGACATTGTACCTTATCTTGAAATATTATTTAAATTGAGTCTAGACACTTGCTGCTTACCACAGGACTGGAAAAGTGCAATAGTAGTACCGGTACATAAGGGAGGGGTGAGAAATAGAGTTGAGAATTACAGGCCAATCAGTTTGACATCAGTGGTAGGTAAATTAATGGAAAGATTGATATGCAACCACATCAGAAATATATGTGAGGAACGTAATTGGTTTTCAAGCAGGCAACATGGTTTCAGGCAAGGATATTCATGCGAATCTCAGTTGGTGGGATATATGCAAGATATTTCAGATGAAATGGACAAGGGAGGCCAAATTGATAGTGTAGCACTAGATCTGTCTAAGGCGTTTGACAGAGTAAGCCATAAAATGGTAGTAAATAAGGTAAAAACCATTGGAGTGGATAAGAAAGTGATTTGCTGGGTAGAAGAATTTTTAAAAGGTAGAAAACAGAAAGTTAGGGTAGGAAATTTAGTATCAAAAGAAGTGGAAGTAAAAATGGGTGTGCCACAGGGTAGCGTATTGGGACCATTGCTATTCATTATTCTAATGAATAATTGTGTTGCCTGTTTACTATCTGAAATTAGATTGTTTGCAGATGACATAATGCTGTATAAAAGAATCAAAACGATAGAGGATTGTAAACAGTTGCAGGGTGATCTGGACAGGATATCTAATTGGGTTAGTAAACATGGAATGAAGATAAATGCAAAGAAGAGTCAGCTTATTAGATACACAAATAAAAAACAAAAGGTTAATTATGAATATAAGGTGGGGAAAGAATTGCTTGCTGAAGACTTGAAATGCAAATATCTTGGAATTACTTTTGATAACAAACTTAACTGGGCAGGACACATAGGACAGGTGGTAGGAAAAGGTTTCAGAGTTCTGCACTTGTTGGAGAGAGTTATGAGGGGATGTACGAGAGAAGTCAAGGAATTGGGTTACAAAACTTTGGTCAGACCATTGCTCGAATATGGTAGTGTAGTATGGGACCCTCATTTTACGTATCAAATACAGGAGTTGGAGAGGGTGCAAAGAAGGGCTGCTAGATTTGTTTCTGGAAATTATCGCAGAATGCAATCAGTGACGGATATGATAAAGGAGCTGGAATGGGATTCATTGCAAGACAGGAGGAGGATGAGGAGGGTCATGGGAGTGTACAGGGCATATACTGGTGATGAGGCATGGAAAGATATTGCAGTAGGTATGAAAAGTAGTGCATGGAAGGGAAAAGATGACCATGACCACAAGCTGGCACTCGATTTCAGGCACAAGGGTGTAGGAAGATTCTCTTTTTTAGGTAAGGGTGTCAGGGATTGGAATGAGTTACCAAGAGAAACGATGAATAATTTACCGAAAACTTTGAAGGAATTTAAAGAAAAAATTTGTAGAGGGCAAATGTAGGTGGGTGCAGGATAGGGGGAAGATAGCTGTGTAGGGAAATTGCCACCGGAGCCTGTGCTCCATTGCAATTAAATTAAATTAAATTAAATTAAATTAAATTAAGAACAAACTTTACCGATTTCGATACAAGTGTGGAACAATTCTACGAACAATAGAAGGTAAAGCCTGTAACGATTCGCTAAGCTCCCCGTTACATGTCACTTTTTATTGTATATAAAGTAAAGGATTAGAATATTTTTCCATTTCTTGGGATGTCCACTGTATATTTGAAAGATGCGCATGAAAGGGTGAAAGGCAAGGATTTTACGCTTCAGTGAAGGGCAGACGGGCTGGCGCCTTTTTGGCAGAATGGTGAAAGGATTAGGGATTTCTGTCGGGCAGGCCGTAAACAGAATTCCTTCCTTCCGAAGGAGACATCGGCTCTCGAGGATTGCCAAAACTTAACGTGGCCAAGAGAAGCCACGGAATCACATGACGTCAGATGGTCAGCCAATCACAGGGAACATAGTACTAAGATTCGGGGAATTTTATGTTCTATGTCGTCTTCGAGCCACAAGAGGCGGAGTTAGAGTTTACCTCCGTGGCGGCAGAAAAGGACGAAGACACTTCCTTCCAGTCGGGAGGCCAGCCAAGATCAAGTCCATTCCGGAGCCCAGACGAGTCGCTGGCGACTTGGGGTCCATGTGTGCTGGGCTGACTTGTGTCCTGGAGACCATCTGAGGCGCACTTCTAACTTGCGACTTGCCGCGTACTGCTGGCGTGGCCAGTTACGACGATCAACCAGGTGGTCATCTCCGCCCAGCGCTACCTGCCGTGGAACGGTAATGTGTTTCTACGAAGCCATTCAGCCTGCAACTCCCTTTGAAACTGTACCCTTAAGCGCATCTGAGATAAAGATCCTTGCTCTGATCTGATAAAACCACTGAGCTAGACTGTGTAACTGTCGAATGACAGGTTAATCATTCGTGGCGTCCCAACTCATTATACTGTTTGCTATCATTATACTGGTAACATACTTTGCATTAGAATAATTGTGAGATTTTTAAAGTACAACTATACTTGTTTGCTTGCATTTAAAGGGCTCATTGTACGTCTGAGCGTTGCTTAGAAAATTGCACAACCTCTTGTTTATTAACGTAATGGTAAATACGCTCATATTTGTAGATGCCATTGTAAAAATCTTTATTAAAATGTCTTTTTGTGACAGTTTTCAAATCCCAAAGTCATCCACTTCTCATTTGAATAATTTACATTTTGATATTCAATTATAGTACCCTGTATAGCGTAAAATATTAAGAATTAATTAATAATTCTCTCCCCCCCCCCCCCTGGTGATACGCTACAAGCCCGAGAGTAGACCCAACTCAAATTTTGTAAAACAATGGTAGTACCGACTCTGACATATGCCAGTGAAACGTGGATAATTAAAATACAATATAATTCAATCATTCCTAAGATTAGTAAAAGGATAGATGGAGAAATGATGAAATAATGGATTATATGAATATTTTCTCTCTGGATGACAGGATTTCTCAAAAATAAAGGGAAAATTGGATGAACCACGTTCTAAGGATGGTTAATGACAGATTTCTGAAGCTTGCCCTGCAGTAGCATCCTACCGAAAGAATGGTCGTGATGGTTCAGTGGTTAAGCTGTCTGACTGGGGATTGAAAGGTTCCCTGTCCTGGCGGGGATTTTCAAAGTCCCTTAACCTTAATTTCCCCTCTGGCACAGTTTGCTGTGTAATGTGAAGCGCACCAGAACGCTTCCGTAGTTCGGATTTCACGTTAAACTGTAGGTCCTCTGTACCGGGTAGGACTACCGGATAAGGCGCTACGACAGGGGCGGAATTCGCAGAGAATAGAAATCCTATCGCCAGGTCATTACGACCACAAGGAATTATTATTATAATAATGCTGAAACTTGATTTATGTGTGTGTTTTGGTTCCGTTGTGATATTTTCATTTTTTTTTTTTTTTGCTGTCGTCAGTCTTTAGACTGTTTGATGCAATCCTCCATCCCTTCCTATCTTGTGCTAACCTTTTCGTTTCTACATACCCCTTACAACCCACGTCCTCAATTATCTGCTTCATATATTCTAATCTCTGTCTACCTGTACAGTTCTTACCTTCGACTGTTCCCTCCACTAACAAATTAACCAATCCAGCATGTCTCAAAATATGACCTAAAAGCCTGTCTCTTCTTCCTGTAAGCTTCTTCCATAAACTTCTTTTCTCACCCATCATTTCCAAAACTCGTTCATTTCTTACTTTGTCTGTCCACCTAATTTTTAGCATTCTTCTGTAACACCACATTTCAAATGCTTCAAGTTTCTTTCTTTCCGGTATTCCTTAAGTCCATGTTTCACTACCGTAAAGTGCTGTGCTCCACACATAGAGTTTTAAAAAGTTCTTTCTAATTCCTAGATCAATATTTGAAACTAAAAGGTTTCTCTTTTTCATGAAGGCTCTTTTTGCTAGTGCTATTCTGCTTTTAACATCATTCCTGCTTCGACCATCGGTTGTAATTTTGCTTCCCAAGTAACAGAACTCACTCACTTCTCCTATAGCATCCGATCCTATTTTTATATTTAATCTGCTACTATTGGTATCATTTCTGCTACATTTCATCACTTTTGTCTTACTTTGATTTATATTCAGTCCAAAATCTTCCTTCAGTATTTTGTTCATGCCATTCAATAACTTCTCAATATCCTCAGCCCTCTCTGCTAACAAGACAATGTCATCAGCAAATCGTAGCATACTGATTTTTTCTCCCTGAAAACTTATGCCGCATGGAAATTTTTCTTTGACTTTCTTCATTACTTCTTCTACATACAAGTTGAATATTAACGGGGACAGACTACAACCTTGTCTCACACCCTTCTTAACCGATGCATGTCTCTCGTGATTCTCTACTTTTATTACAGCCACTTGATTCTTATATAGTTTATAGAGTATTCTTCTATCTCGATACTTTAGACCTGACTTCTTTAAAATTTTGAACATCTTGTCCCACCTAACATTATCAAAAGCTTTTTCTAAATCAACAAAAGCCATAAAAGTATCTTTGTTTTTCTTGATCCGCCCTTCAAGTATTAATCTTAAACACAGAATTGCTTCCCTTGTACCGCGATTTTTCCTAAACCCAAACTGATCTTCACCTACTATCTCTTCTACTACCCTTTCCATCCTTCTGTATATTATTCTGGTCAGTAATTTTGAAGCATGTGATGTTAGACTAATGGTACGATAATTCTCACATTTGTCGGCTTGTGCTTTCTTTGGAAGTGTGAAGATGATATTTTTATTAAAATCAGTTGGAATTTCTCCTGTTTCATAACTTTTTGATATCAGCTTGAATAATCTTTCGATTCCTTCCTTCCTAGAGATTTAAGAAGTTCTGCAGGGATCTCATCAATTCCAACTGCCTTATTTGCTTTCAAGTCATTCAGAGCTTTATTAAATTCTGTTCTCAAAACAGGATCTCCTAAGTCATCAATGTCGACATCACCTTCCTTTTCCAATACACTATTATTCACGTCGTCCCCATCATACAGTTTCTCAATGTATTCCTTCCATCGGTTAGCTCTATCTTCTGAGCTTAAAAGAGGTTTCCCATCGGCAGCTTTAATGTTCATACCTCTTTTCTTCATTTCTCCAAAATTCTGTTTGATCTTTCCATATGCAACATCTACTTTTCCTACGACCATTTCCTTTTCTACTTCTTCACACTTTTCTTGTAGCCATTTTTCTTTTGCTATTTTGCATTTCCTATTATTTGATTTCTAAATTGCCTGTACTGCTCTCTTCCTGCTTCATCCTGAGCATTTTTGTACCTTCTCCTCTGATCCATCAGCTCCAAAATTTCTTCTGTGATCCAAGGTTTTCGGGCAGCTTGTTCCCTAAAGCCTAATGTTTCTTTGCCAGCTTTCATTATTTCGGTCTTTAATGCATTCCATTCGTCCTCGGTTGAAGCTCTTTTCACAGTTACTTCTTAGACCTAAGTCTGCCATTTCTGCAAATTTTTCTCTTGTGCTAGATTGTTTCAGCTTTATTCACTTCCAGTCTGTTCTGTTATAGCTGCTTCCTTATTCGCTTGAATTTCAGCCCTGCACTTCATTACTTATCAAATATGGTCAGAGTCTATGTCTGCTCCTGGGTACGCTTTACAGTCTAGAACTTGATTCCTGAATCTCTGTTGACCATGATATAATCTAGCTGATATCTGCCTGTATCCCCAGGACGTTTCCAGGTGTATATTCTTCTTGCATGGTTCTTAAACAGTGTGTTTGCCACTACTAGCTTATATCTTTCACAAAATTCTAGCATACCTGCTTCCTCGCTTCATTTCATTTCTCCTAAGACCAAAACTTCCTACAGTATTCCCTCTTTTCCTTCTCCCACTATTGCATTCCAATCACCCATGATTATTAGATTTTCCTCCCCCTTTCACATATTGGATCAATTCTCAATTTCAGCGTATATTTTTTCTATTTCTTCATCATCTTCCTGTGACGTTGGCATATACACTTGTACTAATGTGGTTGGGACGGGGCTTAGTTTCTAACCTCATCAAAATAATCCTGTCGCTAAACTGTTCATAATAACTCACCCGTTTCCCTACCTTTCTTGTTCATTACAAATCCCTACACCAGTGACTCCATTGACAGCTTGTGTGCTAATTATACTGTGTTCCCCAGACCAGAAATCCTGTGCATCCTTCCATTTAATCTCACTAATCCCAACAACATCTAACTTAAGTTGTTCCATCTCCCTTTTTAAGTTTTCTAACCTACCTGCTCCTATTCAGACTTCTAACATTACCACGCTCCGACTCGTAGAATGTTTCTATC